>JAAGEH010000016.1:27910900-28098137 GCA_011751065.1 Lasiurus cinereus | reverse complement strand
CCGGGGAGCGCTGATCGGCCCAGGACCCGCTGGGGCGAGCCGGCCGGGTGTCCGCGGGGCACGATGGAGTCTGTGAACCCACTGAAACCAACCGAAACGAGAGACAGGAAGCTCAGGTGAGGAAGGTCTCCTCCGAGCTGGATCACTGACTGCTTCCGACCCATTGGGGCTGCGGATCCGGGGTAGGAACAGACTGGGAGGGAAGGGACCGGGCCTGCAGGGCTGCTTGTAATTCGGAGTTGCTCTCAAATTATCCCAGTGCCCAGCGTGCTATGTTAAGCCCGCGCCCCACGCCCCTTCCAAACTCAAGCCGCCGAGCTGTTTCCCACCTGGGTGCCCAGTTGGCTTCTGCAGAAGGCACGGGAGGCTGTTTGAAGTTAAAGACATAACAAGGCACTCTCTTCAGCTCTAGAGTAGAAACCTGTTCTTACTTTTAATCAGCACTTACATCATGGGGTCGGCCTGATCCCGTTGTGACCTCCTAAAATCGGAAAACAAATTAGATAAGATGCTATCGCCTGGTCCCATGCTTGCTCTTGAACGAGGAACAACGCTAATCACCAACATACTTAGTGCAGGTCACGATGCAAGGATTTGCTGCTAATCGTGGGACGAGAATTTGGGCAAGAAATCCCTACTTTTGTTCCCCATTCACTTAGAGCAGGTCCCTGGGAAAACAAGGAGCCTTGGAATAAGAGGGCTGCCTTTCTTAATTCTCTGTTGGACAGCAGGGGGAGATCGCAAACAAACAAAGGAGGCACAATCTAGTGCCTGGGAAGAGGTTTTTTGTCTTGTTGATGTTCAAGGGAAGGGACAGGAAGTTGTTTCAGCTGGCCAAGAATTTCTTCAAGTTGTGCTTTTTAGAGCATGAACCTCTAAGAACAGGGTCTGTGGAGAAGCCTACCTTTTTGTAACCCTCCCCCATTCTAGATCAGCTGCTGCAGGTCCTCTTCAGGATGTACCTAGGACTCACCTGAGGCTGTGTGGCTGTTCTTGCTCTCCACAGGGTTTGTACTAGTAGTCACTGCCTGCTCTGGACTTAGCACAATCTGGGGTTTCCTTGAAGTCGCTTCCCCTGAGAGCTGCTGTTCTGTTGTTTCCCCAGGGCTCATATAAAGCTGAGATGGAGAATATTATCCAACTGGTTACTTTCCCCAAAAGACAATAGACTTTTGAGGTGCTGAGAAAGCTGTTGTTTGGAATCTTCTCCTTAGGCTTTTTTTTTTTTTTTTTTTTAATTTCAGAGCAGAAAGGAGAGGGAGGGAGAGAGAGAATCGTTGATAGGCTGCCTCTGCATGTTCTCCGCTGGGGATGGAGCCCAAAAAACGATATGTACCCTTGACTGAAATCGAACCAGGTACCCTTCGGTCCGCAGGCTAACACTGACCCAAACAAGCTAGGGCTCCTTAGGCTTTCTTATATGCTGGCAGAAGTAGTTTTGTTCCAGGGATCACAATCATAAGAAGGAGTGAGGAAGGGAACATGATGTTATCCCTGTTATTTTTTAAGTTTCCTATCTTGTGCTGAAGTCTCTCACAAGGTGAAAACTGAACGTTCAGAATCTTTCTGGTGGTCTCAGGAACTGGATTAAAGACTGGGGAGTGGAAAGTTGCTGACTGAGCCATAGATGATTGCTGTAGTGTGAATAGCTGGTAAAATTAATAAATTCCCAACTATCTACCCCTTCAGCTCTCCTAGTGTCAGCAGCACCAGTGCTGCCAGATGTGGGCAGCTGTGGGCCTGCATGGAGGAGCCATTCGAAGGTGGGAATTTCCTGCTTCAGGGAACAAAGGTGAAGATGGAGGGCTTATTGTTCAGCACCTGATTCCCAACACCACATGCAGAAAGTCATGTTTCTCATTATGAGTGTAGCAGACTGTGATGTGTCCATGAGTAGGCCTACAAGCCCTGCTGTTACATGTACATGTGCTGTCCTCCTTTCTCCATGACTTCACTTTTCATCCCTTCCACAGCATACATGTTGTGACATGGAATGTGGCCTCTGCAGCACCCCCTCTAGACCTTGATAATCTCCTTCAGCTGGACAACCAGGACCCGAATCTGGACATGTATGTCATTGGGTAGGTGTCTGCAGGGCCCCTTCACCTATCCTTCTTTCTGAGGTCAGGTAAGCCTGACCAGCCCCAAGTTGTCTCCCTGGGAATGGCTGTAATCTGTCCTCCCTCTCCCTGCAGTCTGAAGGTTAGGAGCTTTCAGCCTGCATCAGAGCCAGTATCTCTCTCTTTTTTTTAAATATATGTTATTGATTTTTTACAGAGAGGAAGGGAGAAGGATAGAAAGTTAGAAACATCAATGAGAGAGAGAGAGACATCGATCAGCTGCCTCCTGCACACCCCCTACTGGGGATTTGCCCACAACCAAGGTACATGCCCTTGACCGGAATCGAACCTGGGACCTTTCAATCTGCAGACTGACGCTCTATCCACTGAGCCAAACCGGTTTTGGCAGGGCCAGTATCTCTTGTCCTGGGTCAGCAATGGCAAGGGGTTGGAAGTCAAGAGCCAGGGGAGGGAGAGATCGTTCGTAGTCATGAGAACCCAATGCCTGAAAGTCCGCTGAAGGCAACATTAATTGTCTGTGGTAGAGGCAGGACCCTCCAGGCCAGGGGGAGAGCCTCTGATCTGCGGTGGGTAGTTTGCAGGAAATGAACTGTGGGATCATGAGACTCCTTTCTGACACTGCCTTTGAAGACCCATGGAGCAGTTTCTTCATGGATGTGCTTTCCCCTCTCAGCTTCGTCAAGGTAATTTTCAAGTTCATGGGCACTTGGGAAATGTATCTTACCTCTTGTCACTAACCCCCAGTCCTTTTTATCTCCCACTCAGGCTCTTACGTTGTTTCCCATTATTTAAAGGCCTAAGCCTGAGTTACACCTAGTTCCCCGGGGTTCCTATCTATAGGAGCTGGAGCTGAGCTGGGACCCCAGGGGTTAGTTTATACCTTGATGTTTTTCAGGTTGGGAGAATTCCTTGGGGAGGTGCAGTAGGGCTTATTAACCCCTGTGTGACTGCCCCATCCCTAAGCAATCTCTCCTCATATAGCTAGCTTGCAATCTCTGAGTATAATAATTGCTACCATTTACCAAATTCTTTCTTGATCTTAGACATTATAAATAAGCTTTTTATTACATTATTTTTAAATCTTAACTCTTGAAATACAGGCATTTTACAGATTAAATCAGGATTCAAAAGTCATACAGGCTCTCTGGAGTTTGAATCCAGGATTGTTGGTTTTTTAAACATATTTTTATTGATTTCAGAAAAGAATGGATTCTTTTTTTGTTCTTAATCTTCACATGAGGATATTTTTTCCCCATTGATTTTTTAGAGAGAATGGAAGGGAGGGGAAGAGAGAAACATTGATGTGAGAGACATCGTTTGGTTGCCTTCCGCACATGTCCTGAACCAGGGCCAGAGATCGAGCTTGCAACTGAGGTACATGCTCTTGACCAAAATCGAACCTGAGACCCTTCAGTCCGAGGGCCAACATTCTAACCACTGAGAAAAACCATTTAGGGCTCTTTTTTTTTTTTTAATCCTCTCCCAGTGATGTGTGTGTGTGTATGTGTGTGGCTTTTTTAATTATCAAAAAAAGAAATATTTTAGAGAGAGAGGAAGGGTGAGAGAGAAAAACATAGATGTGAGAGAGAAACATCGAGCAGTTGCCTCTAATACGCACCTCAGTTGGGAATCAAACCCAAAACCTAGGTATGTGGCCTGGCCAGAAATTGAACCCGCAACTGACAACACTATGATCAGCTGAGCCACCTGGTCAGGATATAACCCATATTCTTAACTACTATATTGCTATACTGATGAGCTCCAAGACTGACAGGTATCCTATCTGTGGCTAAACTGTTGGTATAGAGAGTATCCTCCGATTATAGGGGTCATGCACTTCAAATTCTCAGGAGCTCAGAGTTTAGGAAAGGGGAAGGTATGGAGGAAAAGGGTTGTCAGTCTGAAGGGCCAGTATCTTTTTGAGGAGTCTTTAGACCATAGGAGAATCTACAGGAAGGCTCTAGATTGCTGATCTTCACCTTTCTCTCTTGCATCGCTGAGGGATGAAACACTCCCATTCAAAGCCCCGAATGCAGTGCTTCATGAAAATACCAGAATTGCCCTATTTCCTTTGCTGGTTTACTGGATTTCTTTAGAATTAATTCTATTGCCCTAGTTTGCTTAATGGTGCTGAAGCAAAAGCTGTGACTCCTCCCAAAGAGGGCAGAGCCAAAGGAGGAAATGCTACGTGATTTGGTCCTGCTACTGAGGCTAGAAAACACCAGCCCTGAGCCTTTGGCTCCCTTCAGATTAAACTCGGGCCTCTTCCTGCAGATATGGAGCTAAATCCTCTCAGAGGCAGAACCACTTCTCACCACCCACTTTCTTCCCAAGACAGGCCTCCTGCACCTCAGCTAATTGGCAAGGGATTAGTAGAATGGAATTGAGCCAAGGAAATTAGCTCAGCTTGTGGCAGGGATACAACCCATTCCCACCTCTGCCACCTCCCAAGGTTGGGAGGCCAGCCTGGGGGCCTGGCACCCAAATCAGATGACCCTCCTACCCCCAGCCAAGAATTGAGGTGGAAAAAAAAAAAGAAAAAAAGAATTGAGGTTAAGGGGTGAGCCCTGCTGGCAGCCTGATCCTTGGACAGGAGTAGGTTGAGAAGCCTGAGGCTGCCCCCTTTGCCGGCTGCAGGACTCCCAGTCACCTCCTTTCTAGGCCCTTCCTTAGCCCTGCCCACTTCATTTCGTCCAATTAGAACTTGCCCTACAAATCTGCCTCTCCTCACAGTCCCACCCTTTCTCCTTGGCTGAGGCTTTCCTGCCCCGCCCCCTCCCCCACCCCTCTACCTCCCTGCTCCTTCACAAAGTGGACTGGTGCCCAAATCAGCTCTGGGTTAGGATTAAACTTGAAACTCTCCCTGAATTTTTATGTTCCCTTGGGAGTCAGTCCCTCATATCTAGCCCTTCCCCTCCTTTCATTACCATATGTGCATGTGAAGAGTAGAAACCAAGACTGAGGATGGAGGGAAGAGCTGTGGACATAGGTTCTCACGCCTCCTTCACTCAGTCCTGGGTTTGGGGTTCCCTCTGCTTTGACTCCTCCACTGTGCCAGAGCTCCTGGCCTGCGGGATCAAGTTTCATAATTCCTGGAAGGCCCCAGTACACACTCCCCACCCGGGGATTTCCTCCTTGGCCTCTGCACTTCAGGCTCCGGAAACAGCTACTTGAGTGGTGGGTGTAGACAGCCTGAAGCTGAGATAGAGGGCCACTAGCTAAGGCCCATTCTCATGCCCACCCCCTCTGGCCACAGGCAGCAGGGGTTTTGGCAGTCCTGGTTCTTGGATGTTTTTATCCAGGTAATCCTGCTGGTTACATAGTCTCCTTGAGCCTGGGTCATTCATCTGAAAAATAGGGACAGTGGATCCTTATAGAGTTGGATAGGCAGTGTCAGTAGATGGTAACTCTTTCTTCCCAACCTTCGAACGCGTCTTTTGTACTCATTGTCATCCCCTCTACGTTGTTTTTGTGAACATCCAACTGCCTACCATCTGTAGTTAATTGGGGGGGAGCATTTTCTTAATTTTTGTCACTGAGCTATAACGTTTTCAGAAAGTAAGTGTACGTTTTGATGGATTTTTATCTGTGTATACATCCATGTTACTGCCAGTATAGTCAAGAGTCAGAACATTTCCAGCACCCTGGAAGGCTCTCATGTTCCTTCCTGTATTTACTTTTTTTTCTTTTTAATTTATTTCAGAGAGGAAGGGAGAGGGAGAGAGAGACTGAAACATCAATGATGAGAGAGAATCATTGATCGGTTGTCTCTTGCACGTCTACTGTCTACTACTGGGGATCGAGCCCACAACCCGAGCATGTGCCTCTGACCAGATTTGAACCTGAGACCCTTCAGTTGGCAGGCTGACACTCTATTCACTGAGTCAGACCAACCTAGGCTATATTTACTTTTAAGAATCCTTAAACCAAGCCCTAACCAGTTTGGCTCAATGGATAGAGTGTTGGCCTGTAGACTCAAGGGTCCCGGGTTCGATTCTAGTCAAGGACATGTATCTTGGTTACGGGCACATTCCCAGTAGGGGATGTGCAGGAAGCAGCTGATAGGTGTTTCTCTCTCATTGATGTTTCTAACTCTATATCCTTCTCCCTTCCTCTCTGTAAAAAATCAATAAGATATATTTTAAAAATAAAAAAAGAATCCTTAAACCAAAACATAATAGCTGCCAGTTAATTTTTCCAGTATCTGTGAGATAGATTCCTGCTCTTTCAATGAGATAATAGGCTGAGAGACTTGTCCAGTATCAAATACCACGAGTCCGAGCCAGGATTTGAAAGTAAGTGCCCTTAGCCACTATCCTGCATAGCTGCATTCCTCTTTGAGGCCCTGGCACATAGGGATGGTGGCCCAGGAGTACCCAGAGCACCTCAGGAATGCCTAGGTATGCCTGGGGCTGGGACTGAAGAGTCAATGCCCACCTGATGGCATGGTGCCTTGGCAGCCTTGCCTTCTCTGTCCTCAACCCCCAGGTCCCACAATGCACCATTTGGCAGCTAAATGGAGTGAAACTCTGAGACTTGAACTGAGATACCATAGCCCCAGGGGAGGGCATTTGTGTAGCACAAACTTGGCAGGGCCACACGTGGCCTGTGCAGGGAAATGAATGACCATTATCCTCCCCTGTCCTGCAGGTCTCCTCTGTCCGCATGCAGGGGCTCCTCTTACTGGTCTTTGCCAAGTGTCAGCATTTGCCCTTTATCCAGGTCCTCTCTGCTAAATCCACACCCACTGGCCTCTTCGGGTACTGGGTAAGGACAGAGTCTTATCTGAGCCATGAACCGGGAGGCCTACTGGCCTGGGAAGGGCTGGGGCCTAAGAGCTGGACAAACGGAAAAGGGGTTAAAATGAATCCTGGCATTCTGTCAAATATAGTGCCCTGCATACTCACATTGCTACCTCCGGTGTCTTAGTATCCTGAGACCTCAGGCTGGGGTGAGCTGTGTTCTGTGGATGGAGAGCTCGCCCTGGGAAGCTGAATGTCTGGCCTTAGGAAAGCCTGTGGGAGGAGAGATCATCTCCCCTTAGGTCCATGATGGGGAAAGAGGTATTTCCCACCCAGAGCAGCTTCCAACCCTTCTACCCACTTGTCCTACCAGGGGAACAAAGGGGGCGTCAACATCTGCCTGAAGCTTTATGGCTATTACGTCAGCATCATCAACTGCCACCTACCCCCCCACCTGGCCAACAATGACCAGCGGCTAGAGCACTTTGACTGGATCCTGGAGATGCAGAATTTTGAGGGACCTGATATCCCCAACATCCTGGACCATGAGTGAGCATGCAGTTGCAAACTGCCGCCCCACCCTCTCTCCCATACAGCTAGTGTCCTATCACATCACTCCTGCCCAGCGGAGGCAATTTGTGCTCTTCTCCCAGCCTCGCCCCTGATACCCATGTGCTCTCTTATTCAGCTTTGCCTGCCTCAGGTCTGGGACCCCTTCTCTGGCCCCTCTGTCCTGCCTAGAAGCCCTGGACACTTCTGAACATCACTATCACTGAACATCACAAGAACCCATGCTTCCTAGGATGGTTCAAAGGGCTGGTTCTCAGCCTTGCCTGGTGGCTGATTGAGGGAGGGGCAGATCCTGCTGGTATTTGCCATTTGCCCTGGGGGTTGGTCTCTTCACCTTAAAAGGTGGGGTAGGAGCCAGGAGAACAGTTCTTGTTAGGTATATGCCCTGGTCTTCACTTAGTGCTACCCCAGCATCTGACTTCTCACCTGCATCCCCTGGAGGGAGCAAGCCTGAGCCATCTGTGGCTCTTCTCTTCTTTGTCCTGATCACAAACCTCAACTGCCTTTTCTTTCTGAAGCCTCATTGTCTGGTTTGGAGACATGAACTTTCGGATCGAGGACTTTGGGTTGCACTTTGTTCGGGAAGCCGTAAAAAGTCAGTGCTACAGTAACCTGTGGGAGAAGGATCAGGTATCAAGGGGGTTCCAGAGGGATGATCTGAGCCCAGGGTGGAGGTCCAAACTGAAATATGGGGAGCATTGCTCAGGTTCCCTAGTGCTTTTCTCCTTTCCCAGTTCTCTGAAAGCCCTGGCAGGGAAGAGTCTAACAGGGCTTCACACTGGGGTGGGGTTAGGGTGGGGTGGCCAGTCCTGTCAGGGCCTGGTCTTCTTTTGAAGGGACCAGGCAATAGATAAGGGGTTTGCTTTATCATAGGAAGAAAGAAGTCCTTTGGCCTGTTGAGCACCAACCTTCTTGCATCCCTGTCATCTTTCCCATCCCCAGGCTTGCTTGCCTCCTAGAGGATGAGATACCTCCCATTTGGGGAACCCTGGCTACCCCAGCATCCCCTCTGATACATGCTAGCGGCTTCCAAAGAGATGGAATCTAAAGCTTATTCCCTCTAGTCCAGTAGTTGCCAACCTTTCGGATCTCATGGACCACCAGTGGTCTGTGGACCACCTGTTGGCAACCCCTGCTCTAGTCCAAGGACTGGGAAATGGCAGGCTTTCCCTGGGGCTGGAGGGTGATGTTTGCAAAAGGATTCAGCTGTTCGGGAGGTGTGGGTGGGATGGGGAGGCTGCCGCTGGGCTTGGGGAAGTAAAGTGGCATTGATGACTGATCCCTTAAATGGAGTGTGATGCTGGCCATGGGGTCGGGACCATTGGGAAATGGGACTGCCTTTCTCTGCAGCTCAGCATTGCCAAGAGATGTGACACACTGCTCCGGGAGTTCCAGGAGGGTCCCCTGCTCTTCCCACCCACCTACAAGTTTGATAAGAACTCCAACAACTATGACACCAGGTGAGGGGCCTCTGGCAATAGAGGATCAGTCTACCTTGGTTCTGGAATTAGCCCATGAGGAGGAAATGGGGAGCCAGAAGGCCTGGGAAACATGACACTGGGAGCTGCCCCAGAGGAGAAGTGTTAGGGAAGCAGAGTTAGATCCAGCCTTCACCTCTCAGAAATGGTGCCTCTCACCCGCTGTGAGGCATTGACCGTGGGAGCTGTCCCAGATTGTCCTCAGAGAAAGCAGGTGGGGGAGCCAGTGCTGTCCAGGATGGGTGGTTAGCAGGGCAGGTATGGCCAGAGAAGAAGAGGAGGCAGCTGGTTCCTGACTTAAGAGCGGCTGCTTTTCAATATTCTGGGAACTCCTGCCCCGACTCCCCAGAGCTTTCTGGTCCTCCTCAGAGCGGGGATTGGCTCAGCCAGTTACTAATATTAAGTACCCCTGCCCTAGCTGTGGGTGGTCAGGTACTATTAGGAAGGTGAATTAGTAGTCATCAGTTGAGAATTTTATGGGGGGAATATAGACATCTAGTAGTTAGAAGCACAGCTCTGCACCAGCTGCATGACCTTGGCCAAGGTATTTAAGGCTCAATTTTGTCATCTATAAAATGGGGGTGCCGAGACCAGTTTGGCTCAGTGGATAGAGTGTCGGCTTGCGGAGTGAAAGGTCCCAGGTTCGATTCCGGTCGGGGGCATGTACCTTGCTTGCGGGCACATCTCCACTGTGGGGCGTGTAGGAGGCGGCTGATTGATGTCTCTCTCTCATTGATGTTTCTAACTTTCTATCTCTCTCCCTTCCTCTCTGTAAAAAATCAATAAAATATATTTTAAAAATAAAATAAAATGGGGGTGATAATAGTACCCACCTTGGTTGAGGATTGAATGAGACCTTGCATATGTATAGCCTAGGGCCTGGCAACCAGTAAGCACTGTGATATCTGCTATCATTATTTTTAGATTCATGTATTTGGATGATAGTTGTTTTTTAAAATCTTCATAGTTTGGTTTTTGTTGTTGTTTTGTTTTTTTTTTTTTTATTTCAGAGAGGGAGAGGGAGAGATAGAAACATTAATGATGAGAGAGAATCATTGATCGGCTGCCTCCTGCATGCTCCACACTGGGGATCGAGCCTGCAACCCAGGCATGTGTCCTTGACTGGAATCGAACCTGGGACCCTTCAGTCTGTAGGTCAACGCTCTACCCACTAAGCCAAACTGGCTAGGGCAAAAACATTTATAATTTAAAGAAATAATTTTATTTCTTGATTTGAGAGAGAAGGGGAGGGAAGGAGAAGGTGGGAGGGAGGGAGGGAGGGGGAGAGAAAGAGGGAGAGAGAGAGAAGCATCAATTTGTTATTCCAGTCATTTATGCATTCATTCATTGGTTGCTGCTTGTATGTGGGATTGAACCCATAACCTTGGTGTATTGGGACTACGGTCTAACCAGCTGAAAATGGGTGATCATTTTACTGAAAACATTTCTAAGAAGCTGAGAAGGGGCCAGGTCACCACCAAAACTTAGGCTTAGGGAAAGGGGCAAATGCAGTTCTGGCAAGAGGTCCCTGGCCCACTTAGGGCAGGGAGAGGAAAAGAAGAACCCTTACATGTTATGAGGTTTTGTGTTTCACTTGGAACAGCTTCTTCATTTATTTCTGCAAATAAGCCTGTTTTCTGGGGGAGGGAGGAGGTGCTCCCCAGCACTCCAGGCCTCTGGGATTTAGGGGTGAAAAAGGATCTCCACATCCAGACCAGGGGGAGAGGTAGAACTGCTGGCCCAGTGCTAGCAGTGGCATGGCAGAGCCTGTGTCACCGCCAAGAAATGGGGAGTGGGGGAGCCATTTCATGAGTGTGGAGCAAGACGGAATGGGGTCATGGCCTGGGCAATGCACACAAGAAGAGGGCATGAACACGAACAGGGCTGAGCCAAGGCAGTCAAGCAGGCCAGAAAGGAGGTAAAAGGGCAGTCTCAGCTGGCCTGGGTCACAGCTTAGGGACTGCCAGTCTCACCATCCCTCCAATGGAATTGAGAGCCCTTGGAATTCTAAGGCCTTGGTGGGACAGGCTGAGGCCTTGGGAGCTGGGACCCTCCACCAGTTGACTCTAAAACCTCCCTTTCCATCAGGAAGAGATCTGCTGACAGGCCATATAGCAGGTGTCCCTTTGCCCCCAGGTATGGTAGAGAAACCACCAAGAGACTGAATGGAAGTTATTGCAAACAGCTGGGTCTGGGATGCAGTTGGCAGGGACTGAGATTGGGTAGAGAGAGAGACAGCTGGCTTAGCTAGTGATGGCAGAGCTGGGGTTGATTCCTGATTCTCTGGACTCTGGCCACAATACTTTCCTTTAGCCTACAGTACCTCTGAATTCACAGCTAATTTTGCCAGCTGCGGCAGAAAGGGGGACAGGGTGGGTACAGCAAAGCCTTGCTGAGGAGGAGGAGATACTTATTTCCACAGCAAAGATACCATTCACCTTGTGCCTGACATTATTGAGCACCTTTGATTACAAAGGGCTTCGCCTGCATCACTTCACTTAATTCATACCCTATCCACGTTAGGTAAACTGTTGTTACTGACTTCTTACAAATAAGGAAACTGAGTCTTGGAATATCTAAGTAGGATAGTAACAGTACGTGATTGAGCAAGAATGTGAACTTGAGTCTGTGTGACTCCAGGAACAGGGTGGGAGAATGTTATAGAAGTTTCCATGTGGCCGGGGCCTGAGCCCCACATAGGGAGCAGAAACATCCCTATCTAATCAGACCAGTGTTCATCCTGAGAACCAGTTCAGACATCAACTCTACTAGAAAGCCTTTCCTTACCACTTCCCCGTCTCCCTGAGAGTTCTCTCCTGCCCTTACGCTGCCGAAAGCCTTATGCTTTCCATGTTGTTTTTAAGACAGTTTGCCTTTCTTACTGTACTGTGAATGCTCAGAGTGCAAAGATAGGATCTGACTTGTGACTGTTCCTGGGATGTAGCATGGTGCCTGGTATGTGTTTAAATTGGAGGTCAGAAAAGATGAAATGGAAAAACACAGTGTTTAAGGAGCAGCCAGTCTAGTAGAGGGACCCACCCATAGTAAGAGACCCAAATAAACACTATCAAATCCAGGAGTTGGCAGACTGAAGGTTCCCAAACTCTTTGCGGACGTGGAGAAGGAGGTGGAAGCTGTGGCAAGGGAGCGGCTGAAGCCAGGAGGATCAGTCTGAGTTGTTAAGAAGGCAGCAGAGTTTGGCAGAAAGAAGCAGCACTGACGAGAGATACCTTGAGTGGAGCCTGACCCAGCTGTGCAGAGTAACTGAGCGAGTGGTGTGCTGGGCATGGGAGCAGCTTTGCTCAGCCACAGTAGTGTCCCGGAGCCAAGATGTAATGAGACCGAGGTCAGCTCCATTACAGGGAGGGTGAAAGGGCTGAGGGCGGGAAATCCTGTTGAAGTCCGGGATTGCAGGAGGCTTGTGTTACATGAACCCAGTCAGCCTCTCCACTAGGCAATGAGTAGAGGATATTATCATCAGTCTAGTCAAGACTTGTGTCCAGAGTTCAGTGAGACACTAGGAAGTCATCTACAGGGAGCTGAAGGGAAAAGTGCTTTCAGACCCAAAAATAGATCACATCACCACTTTTAGGTCAGTAAGTTGGCTCAGTTGTTTATATATATATATAGATTGATAGATTGATTTCAGAGCGGAAGGAAGAGGGGGAGAGAGAGAGAGATTGAAACCTCAGTTTTAAGGAACCAGGTAGATGAAAAAGAATCATTGATCAGCTTCTGTCTGCACGCCCCCCACTGGGGACCAAGCCCACAACTAGGGTATGTGCCTGGACTGGGAATTGAACCATGATCTCCTGGTTCATAGGACGACACTCAACCTCTGAACCATACCAGCTGGGCAATTGGCTCCGTTTTTTAGGCTCTTAAACAGAATCTTGCAGATCTACTTGGTTTCAAGACATACTAATCTTGAGAAACAGTTCTTATATTCATTCAGTCATGACCATTCAGCGAAAAAACATGAGTGAGGCCCCATCCAGGTAATGCACTTTGTAGCACGTGCTGTAAGGCAGTTCTGGCAGCTGTGATTGGCCACAGCGGGGCTGGAGCAATGGAGTGCTGTGGAAGGAGTGCAGACTTCAGTCAGCAGACCTGGCAAGCATCTGGCCTCCATCTGGACACGGTGACCTTTCTGAACTTCAGTGCCCTGTGGAGGAGAAAAGTGTGATCTGTAACATTCTTCCAAGGTTGGCAGGACTAGAACAGCTTTCAAGACACCTGTCACAGTGCCTAATGCACAGAAGGACCCCAGGCTTAGCTATATTATTAGAAATAGGGGAATGCATGCAATATTTGATTAGTACACATTTATTTTGCTTATTTGTTTCTTGTCAATTGTTTGTCAAGCTCCTCAAGGACCTTGTCAATCTCATTTCTCAGATCCTCAATTGGCCTGGCACATAATGAAGGTTCAGTAAATTTGGTTGAAAGAATGAGTCCTACAGGTGGCCAGGGATGAGCCTGGACCAGAGCATGGGAAGGGAGACAGGCTAAGAGGAACTGAAGGGGAAGGAGAGACAGGCTGTGGTCAGTCCTTGGGAGGATTCTAGCGTAACAGCAAGTCTGGGTTCTTAACTCTAAGGGAAGTTGGGGAGGGGGAATGCTTTGAAAGGGATAGTGGTGCATTCCTGTGGTTTATTACCAAGTTTTAAGCATTGTTAGACACGGGATGTTTAAGACTCGGTGTCTATAGTCTCTGGGATGGAAATACCACATTCCCATGTCCTCTGAACACTCCTCAGAAGAGTGAAGAGTTGAAACAGCCCAAGGAGGCCCAAGCAGATGTGGGTTAGGCAGTTACCACTTCTTGACCACTCCCTTGACTCACCTTAATTTATTTAATCTTCACAAAGATTCTTTGAAGTAAGTACTATTATCAACCCATCTTAGAGTCAAAGAAATCAAGGCTTAGAGTGATGAGGTCACTTGCCCAAGGGCACGTAGCTTTCTTACCTTTTAAAACTAGGTTACTGGTTTATTATAAAAGGATGTCATTCCAGAACAGGCAGGTGGAGGAGATATGCAGGGCAAGGTATGGGGAAGGGGCTAGTCTTCCTATGCCTTCTCCAGGCCCACCACTCTCCCCAGTCGCCTGGTGTTCACCAGCCTGGAACCTTAACAGGGCAGAATCTCTCCCAGCTGCTCTCTGATCCTAGAGTCTTGGATGGAGTTCACCATCGAGACACTGTTCTGCATCTGTTACTAGAAAACTATTACTGTTGAAGTTTAAGTAAAACTTAAAATGTTTACTTAAAATAGTAATTGAATAAAGAAGACAAAAATAGCATTTCTTTTCTTCCCGTTCTTCCTTTTCCCCCACCCCCAGTGAGAAAAAACGCAAGCCTGCATGGACTGACCGTATCCTATGGAGGTTGAAGCGGCAGCCCCACACTGAATCCTGTACCCCAAGGCTGCCGGCCCCCCACTTCTCCCTGTCTCTGAGGAGCTACATCAGCCACATGATGTACACCATCAGTGACCATAAACCTGTCACTGGCACCTTTGACTTGGAGGTGAATTTCCAGGCTGCCCGGCACTTGGCAGAAGAGCAGCCATGCTGGGCCACATCCCCAAACCCTCCAGCCCTGGATTCCAATGTCCACAGATCCCTGGGGGAGACCTGTAGGGAGACATGATTGCCTTTCCTCCCAGGTCAGGTATCCCTGCTCCTAGAGCTGTTGATGGCTCGCCTGTCAAACACTGCTCAAACCCTTTGTGAAGAGGTTTCCATTTCCTCTTGGCACTGTCCCTTGGGGCTGAGTTCCATTATGCTTATTACCTACTATGTGAAGTTGGACTTCCTTTTATTTGTCTGAACCTATCTGGATCAGGTTGCAAAGGGAGCTCCCTTCATCCTTGTATTTTGCCATCTAAGGACCAAGTCAATGTTAACCTTTGAGCTGCTGACTGCCCTCACCTTTTCATACTGGTTTGTCTGTACACCATTTGTTCTTTCTGCAAATCTACAGCTGTTCTTACCATAGGCACCCTTCCCCTGAAAATTGAATTTGGGTCTTAGGGCAGGAACCCTGAAGGTCTGAGAGCAGCTACCTGGCTCCTTAAACTTGTTAACAGTTTCCCCCATTTTCCCCCATTCTCACCCCTCAGCACTGGACTCTGCTTGGTTACCCACCTGACCCTCAACTCTGTCCCTCCTGCCAGGACCAGTGACCCCTGACAAGCCTTTGGTCCTTTCTCTTTCCAGCTGGCCAGCCACAGTCTGCTACTTTCTCAGGGCAGCCCAGCATTCTATGCCCACCATTTTGGTGCCCCTCTTCTGACCCTTACGTGTTGGAAGGGCACCATAAGGACATTTATCTCAGAGAAGGGAATGATGCTATGGATTGTCAACCCCTTTCCTATCCCTGTGTGTAGTTGAAGCCATTGGTATCTGTCCCACTGATCACCCTGATGCCAGAGGGCCTGTGGACCATGGAGAATGCTATGCTTATCAACTATTCTTTGACCTCAGACTTCCACAGCAGCCCCTGGGACTGGATTGGACTGTATAAGGTGATGTGGGGGCGAGGCTGGGAATCCCATCAGCCCCGTGTCCCCCTCTTCTCCAACGTCTTCCTCTCCCCCCTCCCCCCGCTCTGGTTTATCCATTCTGAGGGCTCGTGAGAGCTGGACACAGACTAAAGAGCTCATCTAGGGGCTGTCAGTGAAGGGGAGGGTATACAGGATGATAGCTAGGAAGGAGACCACCCTCTCCTTAGGATTTGCTGTGGGTCCTGTGTCCTCCCAGACTACTGACTGCCCAATCCCCCTTCCCACAGGTGGGGCTTCGCCACATTAACGACTATGTGTCCTATGTCTGGGTCAGGGACAACCAGGTCTCCTTCACCGACAAATTGAACCAGGTACCTGCCCCCTTCCTGAGATAGGTGTTCCACACCTCAGCAGGTGGGCTTGGCTGCTGCATAACTATTTGCTAAGAGCTGGGTGGGACTCAGGGCCCGTGAGCTGACCCCATTCCTATTCATCCTCCCCTCCAGGTTTATATCAACATCAGCGATATCCCCAAGACTGAAGATCAGTTTCTCCTCTGTTATTATAGCAACAGTCTGCGTTCTGTGGTGGGGATAAGCAATCCGTTCAAGGTAACGTGGTGGGGTAAGGGGAAAGGGACATAGAGGACTTGAGCCCCTCTTCCATTCCCTGAGGCCTAGGAGCCAACCTGTACCGGGAGCTGCAGCAGCTGGGGAATACCAGTGATGGAACAATTCAGAGGAAAACCTGCTCTTTCCCCTTTTGCTCACTGCTTGTCTCATCACCACAGATCCAGCTTCAAGCCTTCTTGGAGGAGGACCCACTGGGTGAAGTCCAACCTCAGATCTGAGCCTAGATGAGGGGAATCCAGGGCGGAGGCCAGAGCTGGCGGCCAGCTCTGCTTACCACTTCCAGGAGCGCTGGGGGCCCAGCCAGCCCCTTGAGGAGGCAGCAAGTATTCTTCCCTTCCCAGGGGAGTTCTAGCCACACTCCTTTGCTCTCTCCAGTCCAGATCTCTGGAATTGGCCACTCAAATACAGGCTTTTTGCTGAGCTGATTGAAACCAGCTAATTTGTCGACAGTGAAGACCTGGGGCAGTCCACTGTATGTGGGAGGGACCCTCCAGCTTATATCTCATTTCTTGCTTTTCCCTACACACACTTCCAGTCCTGCCCAAGCAGGCAGGCCTGCCAGGCACATGCCCCATCTGGCACAGGCCTGCATTCTTGTCACACCATCCGGGGCCACAAGCTGCCTAGGGGGTGGGGAGGAAGGCGGGGGGAGATGCTCACATTTATACAGGCTCCATAGACTGGTTGGTGCAAGCAGCACTGGGTTCCCAGAGTCTTGGCATCTCATTGCCTGTCTCCCTGAGGGATGGGAAGAAGGTCTGGGAGCCTTGCTTTGAACAGAAGCAGTATGATTTAATGGGCAGGATGGAGGGGCCCCTTTACCCAGGCTTATGTAGAGATTGTGGACAGGTTGGGTGTCCTGCCTGTATCTATGGAGCGTGACCCAGGACGTTCCAGGACCTGAGCAGAGAATTGGACCCAGGTTCACTTCTGCTGGTGCATCATGCCCCCAACCTGCCATCTTGTGAAGGGCTGGCAAGTTTTTCCGCGGTGGTCTTTGTCCAGTCCAGCTCATCTGCCCCCACCCTTGCCTGACATCATTAACCAGAAACCTGCCCTCTCTCTAGACCACCTGGGACCTAGAGGTGAGGGCGGGCAAAGAGGAAGGCTGGAATCGACGTTTTGGAGAATCTGGCCCTGGGGGTCTTCAGGGAGCATTCTCCAGTGCTGTGTGGACATGGCTGTTGCTACTCCTACCACTTGCCTCCGGCCACTGGTGATTCAACAGCCCTCTCCCAGGAAAAGATACTTAGGGAGCCTGCTCTGTGACTGTCACATAAGCCCTGCAACCTGAAACTGAGGAACACTCCAACTGCTCTGCATTCCATACTCCACCCTGGGAGCCGTGTGTACCATCGAGAACTGGCCCCCTGACCCCGAGCGGGCCTTGGTTCTCTGTTGTCTGTTACATCGGGGGATAATTAGAAACATGGCTTTCACACTTGTGTGTGACTCCTTCATTGTGGTGGGAAGTGGTACATAGTGATGGGCCTTTGCTAGATTCCAGGATGAGGGTCCTATACATACAGACTAACCTTTGTGTGTCTTGAGAGTAGCATGTTGCCCAGATAGGAATGGATGAGGATCTGGAATAGTGACCCTCTGGGTGGTTGGCCCACTTGAGGCATGCACTGGGCATTGCTAAATAGAATGGGTTTCTTAGAACTGATGACACTCAGAAAAGGTGCTTTCTCTGCTCTCACTGGCTCATCCCTCTTCACTCGGCACTCTCTTAGACCTTAGTTTTGCTCCTTGGTCATGAGTTAAGCTATCCAAAAATGTCACCATCGCCTTAGCCCAGTGGTTGGCAAACTGCGACTCGCAAGCCACATGCAGCTCTTTGGCTCCTTGAGTGTAGCTCTTCCACAAAATACCACGGCCTGGGCGAGTCTATTTTGAAAAAATGGCATTAGAAAAAGTTTTAAGTTTAAAAAATTTGGCTCTCAAAAGAAATATCAATCGTTACAATGTTGATATTTGGCTCTGGTGACTAATGAGTTTGCCGACCACTGCCCTAGCCAGTTTGGCTTTGTAGTTGGAGCGTCGGCCTAGGACTGAAGGGTCCCAGGTCAAGGACACATACCTTGGTTGCAGGCTCCATCGCTGGCCTCTGGCATGTGGGAGGCAACCAATCAATGTATCTTTCCCACATGGATGATTCTGTCTTTCCCCATTCCTTGCACTCTAAAAATCAATGGGAAAAATATGCTTGTGTGAGGCTTAACAAAACAAGTCACCATCTTTTCTTTCTGCTCCCTACCCAGAAGTTCCATAGTAGCCTCTATCCCTGCCCCCCTGAAGAACCCTGAAGCCTTGAACTTGCCACTTCATTCCTTCTCACATGCACCACCATCCTAGGTGCTGTCACTATCCTGCATTTGTCAGACCACAGCTCAGAAGTAGGACGATAGAGGCAGCTGTGGTATCATGAGGACCAGATGGGTTAGCCCAGTGTGAATCAAAGTTCTATCCCTACCCAGAGTCTCAATTGTCTGTAAATTAAAATAATGCACTATTCACAACTGTGTTGTGAAAGAACAATTGTACACACACACACAAAAAAAAAAAAAAAAAACACCACCCAAAGTAACACTATACCTACTTCATGATTACTGTAGCCCTGAGGCTGGATCGCCAGGGCTAGTGAATCCAGGGGTTTCTCCTCTTTGTGGAGCATGCTTGTCCTTGACATGCCCACCTCTCCCCTTCCCTAAGTCTTCACTGCCCTTCCCTCTCACAGCTCCCCCTTCTCTTGGCAGAACCCTCCTAGCCTGGCAGGAGTGAGTCCAGCAGGAATTGAGAGGAGGGAGGGGGAAGGGTGAGTGCTTTCCCTCCTCTTGGCCCTAGTCAGGATATGGCCGCTCTGGGCCCAGCCCTGACCCACTGGGTGGAAACAGGAAATATGTGAGACTTGGTGTGCGCTGGGTCTCTGGGCTTGGCTCCGCAGCAGCTGATAAGGACCATTGTGTGGCTGCCGGGGATGAGCCTGCCCTGGATAGATGTGCTTCCTGGAGGAAGGAAGGAAGCTTTGCTGGTCTTTCCTGGGCGGGCAGAGCTGTGAGAAGGAAGGGAAGATGACTGCCCATTGCTGGATTTCACCCCTCCCATGCCAGCCTTCCGTCTGGAAAGGTCACTTTCCCCCATCCACTTCCCCTTCTCACTTCCTTAAGGAATGGCCGGAGACCCAAGGGCTCAATCCCAGGCCAGGAAAGTGTCAGCGGTGATTTAGCAACAATAAAGATAGAAAAACAGGAACATTCAGGGTGGGGGGCACCTGAGGGTGCTAATGGGAAAGTAAGGAGCCAGCAGGTCTAAGGCTGCCCACATCCAAGGAACCCAGGCATCGTCGTTCTAAGTGGTTGAGGCTCCAGAGGAGGGCAGAACAGGGGGCTTGTCACGGTGTCCCCCCTGCCTCTCCAGCCAGCCAGCCCCTCTTCCCAATATGGCCAGCCCCCAGCAGCCCTGGCCTTTCAAACTCAAGGGGCTCATGTGCTGCTGTGGGAGCAGGCAAATGGGGAGAAGGTGGGGCGTTTCATGCAGGAGCAGCAGTGCCTACTCCTGGCTTAGGACAAAATGTGCATTTTTATTTGAGGAGTGGTCAGTGTGTTCTCCACTGACACCAGTGAGTGGGTAGGGGAAAAGGCGCAGCCATAGAGCTGCTGTGGGGAAAGGCTTCCTACCCTCTGACCTAGAGCCCAGGGTACCCCAGGGGTGGCTATATCAGCTGCTCTGGTTACCTGGGACAACAGGCATTTCCTCCATCACTCAGCCCCTCCTCTTCCTGCCCCAACCCTCTGGGCCAAGAGGCCTCCCAATCAGACCTGGGCTGCTCCAGCTGTGTCCTGAGGAGCTGGACCAGACACATCCCCTGGGGCTGGAGTTGAAGCTTAACCAAGTGGCCATCCCAGCGTGAGACCAGATTCCTGGCTGTAGAAACAGCTATAGCCAGTGGGCAGGCAGGCAGGCCTTTGCCCAGAAGCCCCAGAAGCCCCAGAAGCCCCAGTGCCCAGCACGCTGGCAATCCACAGGCGGAATGGCGCTGCAAGTGGAGCTGATCCCCACTGGGGAGATCATCCGCGTGGTTCATCCCTACAGACCCTGCAAACTTGTAAGCTGGGATGCTGTGGGTGGGAGGAAGGGTGGCTGTGTCTCCCCAGGGCCCACAGCCCTCTGTCAAGCCAACCTCTTTGGAAAGAGGTGAGCAGTGAGGAGGAGTTCTGATCCTTGGTGGAACAGGAGGAGACTGGACAAGAAGGGTCAATGGAAGGAAGGAGAAAGGTTTTGAGCGCCACTATTAACCATCACTAGGAGCAGGGTTTTTCAAAGTGGGAATCTGGGTTTGAATCCCTCCTCCTCCTGCTCCCTGACCCTCAGTGGGCTGGGCTATGAACTCGGCATAACACATAGGTGACAGGGCTGCTCTGAAGTCAAAGGACCAGTGCATGCAAAGCTCCGGGAGCATAGTACAGGCTCAGTCAATGTCTTCGCTTTCCCGAGGGCCCAAAGCAATGGCCAGCTCAGAACAGTAGCTCCGAGGGTGAAGGGGGAGAGGCAGTCACAAATGGGGAAGAAACGATCTGGCTCAGCCCGCAGAGGAGGGTTGGGTTTGCTGTGGGGGGTGGAAAGGGGCCTTAGGACGATGAGGGAGAACCCCACCAGACGCACCAACCCATCTCTACAGCGAAAGGGCTGGCTCTTCTTTGGAGGGGGAGGGAGGGAAGGAGAAAGGGAAGGAAAGGAGAGAGAGAGAGAGAGAGAGAGAGAGAGAGAGAGAGAGAGAGGAAGAGGAGAGGGAGAGAGAGAGGGAGAGAGGGAGAGGAGAGGGAGAGAGAGAGGGAGTTGTCGGGTGTGGGTGTGTTTGTGTGCACGCCTCGTCCCGGGAGCTGGTGGCGGAGTGTGCGGCACCAAGTCTCCGCGGTCCCGGGCTGGGGTCAGGACCAGGACCGGCCGGGTGGCCCGGGGCGGGGCGGGGCGGCAGGGTGCGCGCGCGCGCGCCTTGGTTTGGGCCCTGCCCGGGATGACGACAGGCAGCGGCCCGGCCCCGGGCGGGCCCTGGGCGGGGAGAACGTGCCGGGGCCGCGGACTCCAGAGCCGGCCACGCCGCCCAGCCTGGCCCCCGCCCGCACACCGAAAGCGCCGAGCCGGTGGGTACGCTGGGCGCGGGCGCGGGGCGGGGAGCAGCCTCGTGGCCCCGGGAGGCCTCCGCTGGCGGGCGGGTTGGGGAAAAGGGCGGGCAACCGGGCGCCGGGACTACCCCGAAGCCACCGTGCGGGAGGCGGAGGTCGCTGGGGCCGAGGGTCGGCTCGGCCCGGCCCGGCCCAGCGGGATCCCAGGACCCGGTGGCGCCAGGGCTGGGCCTTGTGGAGACTTAGCTGGCGGTGGGTAAGGTGAGGGCGGGGGAGAGGGGCCGGGGGCGCTGCAGGCGCGGACACCCAGCACGCCCTTTGGCCAGGCTCTGCCTCCGGGTTCCGGGGACGACGCCCGGGCCCCGCCCCTTCCCGTTCCCCGCCCCCCGGGCCCGGCGGCGCCGGGACTAGAGTGAGTGTGCCGAGCGGGGGGCTTCGAGGTGCATGAGACCAGGAAAGGCTGGCCCACGGCCCTCGTCAGCGGTCCCACGCTCCGGCCTCCTGCTTGCACTGCCGGCTCTGTGATCCATTCATTGGCACAGGCGGCCTCCAGGGCCCGTTGAGCCCCAGCGCGCCAGCTGGGAGTATGTTGCAGGCAGGAGGTTCTTCGGGGAGAGACTGACCAAGGTGTCAGCGATTACGAAGGGGCTGTGTGCTTGGAGGGAGACAGAAAGGGGTTCTGGAGGAGGGTGATACCTGAGCTGAGTCTTCAAGGATGACTAAGAGCCAGTCAGGTGGGAAGGGGAAGTGCAGCAAGGGCCAAGGAAATGGCAGGTGCAAAGGCAAGAGACTTAGAGAGCCACGTGTAGCAGCTCTTTCTGGCCACGTGTGGTGGGGAGACACGGGGAGCGGAGGGACCCGAGAGGGTCACACAAGAACGGGGGGCAGTAGGGTAAACTGAGGACAAGGAAGTCCACTGGAGTCCATATGCAAGAAGCAGTGGTTGTGAGGCACCGGCTTGGCACATGGACTGGTGCCCTATAAACCCTCACTCTATTAATATGAAATGTTAATTGATCGGACTGTGTTTGTAAATACCACGGGCTGCTGTGGGAAAATGGATTAGCAGGAGGAAGGCAGGGAGGCCAGTTTGGAGGCTGCGGCCTGGTCAGGGGTAGAACAGTGTGTGTGTGTGGTGGGGGGTGAGGGCGGAAGCAGAGGAAAGGTTTTAGCAGGTGGTGACTCCTGGGAGGAGAGGAGGGAGGGCAGGTGGTGGTGCCAGGTGCCTCCCTCCTCTCTACTAGAGGATATGGAACAGGGAGGGTAAGGCAGGAGGCAAGGTACTCTGTTTACTTCTGCTGGACCCCCAGGGAGAGGTGTCTGGCGGGCCAAAGGATCCTTTGGTTCTGGAGCTCCAGTTGACTGGGGCCCTGTGAGTAATTAGGTAGAGCCCCTAAGTCACCACCATTCCTCCCCAAGCCCCTCACAACAGTTCCCTTGAGTCTGGAACAGTCCTTGGTGGGGCTGCCTGGGCCAGACCTGAAATGTGTGTGATAGATATAAACTGAGCACCTGTTCTGTTCCCAGCACTGCACTTGGGGTGAGATAGGCTCTGGTACGTTCCTCTGCCACCACAGGCCTTGCGGCTGCCTCAGTGAAAGCAAGCTTAGAGCGGTGGTCTGGTGTGGCCCTGGCCCTGGGCTGGGGGAGCATTTGAGGCCATCCATTGACCTCCCCGCTTCTCCAGAGGTCAGACTTGGGAACACCTGGCCCATACTAGGTAAATGGCACTGGATGATCCAGGTTTGCTGGAAACATCTCCCCAGGTCGGAGGAGACCCAGAAACAGCCTTGGAAAATAAGTCCTGGGTCACTCAGGGGCCATGGCTACACCCCAGCCCCTCGGTCCAGGGCAGTGCTAGGAGCTCGAAGGCCATGGCCTACACTCCCTCGCTGCTCCTCCTAAAGTCTACCTGCCAATAGCAACACCGCACCCACAGGTGTACTGGGCACTGCAGTCCTGGGGTCACTGAGAACGGTCACACCTACTAACCCTTACAAATAAGCTTAGCAATCTGCCAGCCTTAAACCGGTCTCACTCTGCCAGGGCAGCCCTGGGTGACTAGTGAGTGCTAGAGGTCCTGGTTCCAACCCCACCCCTCCTCTTACTAGTCCTGAAATCTTAAACAAGACATTCATCTGCGCAGCCTCCGCTTCCCCGTCTGTAGAATGGGAATAACAGTACAGACTCGTGGCGTGGCTGGCGGCTTTGAAGAGAGCACCGTAAGACAGCGCTCAGGACGCAGATGCCCCTGGCTCCCGCACCCTGGGCTCCCGGCCTCTAGCACCTCTCCCGGGCTAGCGCTTCCGTCCTGGGAGGCGGGGCGCGCTGGTGGAGCTGGTCTGGGGCCCACGCAGCAGTGGAGACACCCCCTCCTTCCGCCGCCGGGCGGCGGCTACCGGGGCGCCAGAGGGCATCCCGGGAATGCGGCGGCGCGGCTCCGGGTGGGGGGTGGCCGGCCGGACCCCTCCGCACGCGGATTCCCCTCATTCCAGCTGCCTGACGCGGCGGCGGGCGGGGCGGCCACGGCCACGGCGAGGCCCCGCCCCCCCGGCTCCTCCCCGGTGCGGAGCCCGCGGGCTCTCGGCTGGGAGCCCGGCGCCAGGTGGAGCCTGCCTGGCCCCTTCCCCTAGCCCGGTGGCTGCAGGCTGCGTCCTCCTCCGCGCCCGCTCGCTCTGGAGTTGAACCTGCGGCGCCCCCTCCCGCCCTGAGCCCCGCCTGCCGGTGGCGTCTCATATCCCCCCACCATCTCCCAGCTGCGCGCGGTGGCACCCCGTCCCCTCGCCCCTTGCTGAGGGCCCCATCTCCCAGCTGGCGCCCGCCCCGCGGGCTCCCTCGGGTCGCGGCTCCGGCCGCGCTGTTGTTCTCGAGGTAACGAGCCTCCCCCACGAGGCTGGAGCCCGCACCTGCCGCAGATGCCCCTCCCTACCCTCCCAGGGAGCCCGGGTCCGAGGTGGGGTGCACTGGGGTTTGGGGTCCGGGCTGCCTGCCTTCTCCCCGCATTGCGCCCCAGGTTCCTTGTCTGCCAGCGTGAGGGGAAGCAGGTGGTGCTCTTGCGAGGGCTTTGTGGTCCCGGGGGGCAGGTCTGAGGGGCTCCCCCCGCCGGTGAGAGTCTGCCCGGCGCTCCGGAGTGACTGCCCGGCCGGGGCGGGGAGTGCTGCTCACCGAGGGCCGGCGAGGTGCTGGGGGCTGCGCCTCAGCCTCTCCACGGCCTCGGGCGCACTGGCCTCAGGTTGAGGGCGCAGCAGTGCCCTGCACAAGCGCCTGTGGGGGTGCCTCAGCCTCCGCCTGCACCAGCCTCGCCCCCTCCGGCGGTGGGACCGGGCTGCAGCTCCTCCTCGGGGAGGCGCTCCCAGAGTCCAGCCAGGGTGAGGCTCCGGGCTGGTGAGGGAGCAGGAGGGTGTCCTAGGCAGGACGCCTGGACGTGTTTCGAGGGGTCGGAGGGGAGGCCCCTTCCAGAGGAGGGAGGGAGGGAGGGGGCCAAAGCCCTAGCTGTGGGCTCCGGGACAGAGCGGAGGGGCTCTGGCGCCCGCGCTGGGAGCCGGCGGCTGTCCCGGTGGGAACGGGCTCCCCGGGGCCGGCGCGCCGCTCGGGCCCAGGGCCCTGCGGCTCTCCCTGCCCGCGGGCGCCAGCCGGGCGCGGGCACTCGAGCGCTCCTTCGGGCGTAACGACGCGGCCACCCCCGCGAGGGACCGGGGAGGCCCGGCGGCTCCGAGCTCCGCCCGCCGGGGCGCGCCGGCCGTATTTGGGCATTTCGTGCTATTTTTAACTTTGCCGGGACTGGGGTGGGGGAAGGGAGAGGGAAATCCTGCTTCCTCCGCGCCCCACCGGCCGCAGCCCGCTCCCCGCGCCCGCCCGGGGCGCGTGGGCCCCCAGCCCGGAAGTGAGCGCCGGGCCGGTGGGACGCGGCGGCCGCGCGGGTTCCGGGCCCCACCCGAGCCAACGACGTCCCTCCCGGAAAACCTGACTCAGGCGGCGCCCCTGCCGCCCACCCGCCCGCCCGCCCCGCCCCCGAGCGCCCTCCGCCCCGCCCACCGCCCGCCGAGAGGGACCCCGGGTCCGAGCCCCAGGAGGCGGGGGGGGCCCCGCGCTCCACGGGCTCGCGGAGGGGCGGCGCGGGGCGGGGCGGGCGGCCCCTCCCTCGTTGACGCCGCCGCCGCCGCCGCGGAGCCCGGGCCGAGAGCGCCGGCGGCGGAGGGGCGCCGGCGGCGGGCAGGATGCGCTACCGGGCGTCGGTGAGCGGGGCGGGGGTCCCGGCGGCCCCGCGGCCTCGCGGCGGCGTCTCGGCCCCGCCAGGCAGCGGGCGCGGCGCAGGGATTTCGGGTGGAAAACGTCCCGGGAAGTTGCAGGGGGAGGAGGCCGAGGCGGGGAGGGCCGCGGGGCGCGCGGACGGGGCCCCGCTCTTCGCTCGCGGGGGAGGCTGAGAGCTCGGACCCGGCACCCTGGGGCGCAGGGGGCTGAGGGGGCGGAGCGGCCGGGGCTCCGGCCAGATTTGCTGGCAGCTTCGGGGCAGGATGGGGCGGAGGCGGGAGGACAGGCCGGGGCGAGGCAGGCCCCTGGTCAGACCCAGAGGGCCCCCCTGGCCAGAGGTCTGGGGGGTCTGTGGTTGGAGACGACCTGTTGCCAGCTTTGGGGTATAAACGCACCGCCCCCGCTGCCACCTTGCTCTTCTCGGACCCCTGCCACTTTGGGTGTCAGTTTCCTAGAGCCCCAGGCCCTTTTCAAAGCGGGTGTCATGGGGGGACGGCCGCCTCCGCCTGCCCCTCTCCCTCCCCCGTGGTGGGCCCCAGGCAGCTGGAGGCGGCAGCTGGGCTTTCCGTGGTAAAGCCCCCACCCCCTGGAGGCCTCTCGGGCTCCCAGTGGAGGAGGGTGTCTGGGCAGCCTGGCAGCTGATGGAGAGGGTGTGGCCCAGCTGTGGGAGGGTGCCCCCCCTTACGGGGTGAGTGTTGAGTCCAGCTGGACGGGAGGCCCCTGGGCGGTCCGCTCCCATAATGGGGTCTGAGAGTGGTCTCTCCCTTAGTCTCCAGACACCCCCCCTGGAGATTTCGGCGGGTGGGGGGGGGGGAAGAGGTGCTCGTGTCCTGCCAGAATTCACTCTGAGCCAGCTGTCCCCCAACAGCAAACAGCACCTGTCACCTACGGCTCAGAGTGGAGACCTGAAGTCACCTGGTCTAACTCCACTCCTCCTCCCTGAGGCGGAAGCAGCCCTAAGAGGGGGGGGGATTTGTCCAAGGTCAACAGAGCTTTTCTTCTGTGACTCCAGGAGCTCCTCCTCATGACCCCCTTCCTCTACACCAAATCAGCGCCTCCCCGGCTTCGGTGGCCTTGCCCCTGCGGCCCCTGGTCCTCTGTGCTCCAGGGTCTGTGTCCAGGTCCATGCACCCATGAGGTCTCTGTTCTGGGTGACCTGCCTGTGTCCTCAGTGTTCCATGTGCCGGCTTCCTGCGACCCAGGCACCGTGTACACAGCGTAGTCCTTCTCCTGTGTCCTGTGCCCAGGCCTCCCGTGTCCACCTGGCCCTGGCTGCCCACTCAATCCCACAGGCTGTGCGGGAGGGACCAGTGGCTTTACCTCCCCCTACTGGCCCTGACCCTTCCCCGTGGCTCATTCCCAACAGGCCCTGGGCAGCGACGGGGTGCGGGTGACCATGGAGAGCGCCCTGACCGCCCGTGACCGGGTGGGGGTGCAGGACTTTGTGCTGCTGGAGAACTTCACCAGTGAGGCCGCCTTCATCGAGAACCTGCGGCGACGGTTCCGGGAGAACCTCATTTACGTAAGGCCCGAGTGGGAAGACAGTGGGGCTGCTGGGGGTTCAGAGGCAGGACTGAGGAAGAAAGAGGCACCAGGGGCGTCTGGAAGAAAATCCTGAACCTCCTCCTCCAACCCCCAGACCTACATTGGCCCCGTCCTGGTGTCTGTCAACCCCTACCGCGACCTCCAAATCTACAGCCGGCAGCACATGGAGCGTTACCGTGGCGTCAGCTTCTACGAGGTGCCACCCCACCTGTGAGTGACACCCCATCCCCATCCCCATCTGAGAGGACCCCACCCGCTCCTCACTCTAAAATGACCCCTGACTCCCCATTTTGGATGAAGCACTGTTCACAGCTGTGAGGAATCCCACAGTTCCCCACCCTGGACCGACTCCATCCCCACCTGAGATGAGACCTCCCCAGCCCCCACCCAACTCATTCTCACTCATGATTTATTTGCCCTACTGTATCTGGCATGGCCCCCAAAGGGACCCCAACCTCTACCTCAATGACCTGTAACACCTCTCCATCTTCCCTCTGAAAGTGACCGTGTCCAGTGCTCGCTTGGCAGCACATACACTAAAATTGAAAGGGACCCCCTCCACAGCTGTGAAGAATCTCCCTCCACCCACACCCTTGAGGGTTCCCCAATCCCCATCCTCAAGGGTAAAAGCAGCTCCCACCCACAAGAGAACTCCAGGCAGATATGGAAGTGCCCTCTCCCAGCCCCACCTGCCCGACTCCCACCAGCTGCAGCTGCTCCAGCTCTACCCGCTGAGCTCCTGACCAGCTTCTGCCCCAGGTTTGCGGTGGCTGACACTGTGTACCGGGCACTGCGCACCGAGCGCCGGGACCAGGCAGTGATGATCTCTGGGGAGAGCGGGGCAGGCAAGACAGAGGCCACCAAGCGGCTGCTGCAGTTCTATGCTGAGACCTGCCCAGCCCCTGAGCGGGGTGGTGCTGTGCGTGATAGGCTGCTACAGAGCAACCCTGTGCTGGAGGTGAGGGTCCTGCAGCATCGGAGAGGAGGGAGAGGAGGGAGAGAAGGCTGGCTCCCTCATACCCCATCTGCTCCTAGGCCTTCGGAAATGCCAAGACCCTTCGGAATGATAACTCCAGCAGGTTTGGGAAGTACATGGATGTGCAGTTTGATTTCAAGGTACCTGTGGTGTGTCAGGGCAGGGGGTGGGATGCCCATTCAGTAGGCACCAGTAAACATTGAGCTCCTGCTGTGTGCCAGGCACTGTGCCAGATGCTGATACTGCAGTATTGAAACAGAACAGACAAAAATCCTGCCTTTAGGGGAGACAGACAGTAAGCAGAAAGATGTAATGTAGTTGACAAGTGCCATGGCAAAGAATAAAACAAGGTAAGGGGTGGGGGCAGTTGCTCTTTAAATATGTTTCTAACTCCAAGTGGAAGGGGGCCATTAGAAGATTTGGAACAGAAGTGTCTCAGGATCTGACTTTCCTCTGAAAAAGATCGTTCTGGCTGCTTTGTTGAGACTAGGTGGTCAGACAAGCAGGCCAAGCAGGGAAACCAGTAAGGAAGCGGGCAGAGTGATCTAGATGACAGGTGACTGGTGCTGGAACCAGCGTGGAGGCTCTGGAGGTGGTGAGCAGCAATTGGACTTGGGGTTTTGAAGTTAAGGCAGCGGGATTAATGAACTGATGGAAGGAGAGGAGGCCTGCAGACTCCTTCGCTGAGCACCTGGGAGGATGAAGTAACCGTTGACCAAGATGGAAGACAGTCAGAGGAGCTAGCCTGAGGAGTGGGAGAGCAGTTCCGTTTCAAGGCTGTTGAGTTTGAGGTGCCTGTTGTACGTCTGAATAGAGCTGACATGTAGATGGGGTTCAGTTCCCTCGTTTCTTAGATGAAGAAGCTGAGGCAGCGGGTGACTTGCCGGATTCCTTGCACTTAGAGGCAGAACTGGGATTAGAACCAAGACAGCGGGGGAGAGAGGGGAAGATAGGCCCCGCTCCCCATCCCCCTGAGTGGTCCCCGTGTTCTGTCCTGCCCACAGGGAGCCCCGGTGGGTGGCCACATTCTCAGTTACCTCCTGGAGAAGTCCCGCGTGGTCCACCAGAATCATGGGGAGAGGAACTTCCACATTTTCTATCAGCTGCTGGAGGGGGGCGAAGAGGAGACACTGCGCAGGCTGGGCTTGGAACGCAACCCCCAGAGCTACCTGTACCTGGTTAAGGTGAGTAGCTGGTGGGCAGGGCAGGCGCCACCCGGGGTGCAGCACAGCGCCAGGGCGCCAGGGCTGGCAACCCAGCTTTGCCCCTCCTCCAGGGCCAGTGTGCCAAAGTCTCCTCCATCAACGACAAGAACGACTGGAAGGTCGTCAGGAAGGCTCTCACAGTCATCAACTTCACTGAGGATGAAGTGGAGGTGAGGCCTCTGCTGGGGACCCTCTTTCCTCTCGTCACCCCCTGAAAATCTCAACCCACTTTTACAGCCCATATCTACTTAGATCCCCATTCTCCTCTCAAACATGTCACCTCCCAGTCCCTGCTTCATCCGACCACCCCGGTTGCCCTCATGGGACTCTCAGCCCCTCCTGTGACTCCCATCTGCCCCTGCCTGTCCCCCAGGACCTGCTGAGCATCGTGGCCAGTGTCCTGCATTTGGGCAACCTCCACTTTGCTGCCGATGAGGAGAGCAATGCCCAGGTCACCAGTGAGAATCAATTCAAGTATTTAATCAGGGTAAGCGGGTTGTGCAGAGGGCAAAGGCAGAGCAGCTGGGTGCGGGGAAGGGCACCCTCACCATGCCCCCCTCCCCCTTGACAGCTTCTTGGTGTGGATGGCTCAACGTTTCGGGAAGCCCTGACACACAGGAAGATCATCGCCAAGGGAGAAGAGGTGAGGCCAAGCCATTGCCTCAGGAGGTGGGGTGAGGGATGCAGGTAGAAGGTAGCCCCCAGCCATCATTGCCCCTTCCCCTGGTCCGCTAGCTGGTCCTCTTCAGCAGTGCTGGAAGGACATAAGATAGCTGGCTCAGAGAGGCACAGGGAGTGGGCCAAGATCACACAGGAAGAGGATGAGGGAGTCAGGCTGGGACCAAGACTCCGACCTCTAGGAATGGGGCCTCCTTCCCTCTGGTGGGGTCACTGTGTCCTCTCCTGTACCCTCCCACACATCCCCCCAGCAGGAGGGCGAGTAGACAGTTTCCTTATGTTCCACCTGAACCCAGAGGGGAGTGGGTAGAGAGGGGTCTTCAGCATTCATCTCCCTGTCTCACGCCACACGTGCAGCTCCTGAGCCCACTGAACCTGGAGCAGGCTGCGTATGCTCGAGATGCTCTTGCCAAGGCCGTGTATAGTCGAACTTTTACCTGGCTAGTCGGGAAGATCAACAGGTCATTAGCCTCCAAGGTGAGGGAATGGTCCAGGCTGCTCCCAAGGTAGCAGGGAAGGCAGCCCAGGGAGGCCTGGGCCGGGGCACTGAGGGCTGGCAGGCTTGGGGACCTATGCTCTTGGTTGAATGACCCTAGGATGCCCAGAGCCCCAGCTGGCGGAGCACCACAGTCCTTGGGCTCCTGGACATTTATGGCTTCGAAGTGTTTCAGCACAACAGGTCAGTGCCCTCTTCCTCCTGCCTGTCTCTCCTCTTGTCTTTCTGTCCTGGTCCTTCTCCTCTGTCCACCCACCTCTCGAATTCCTGTCAGTTATTTCCCAGCCATCCTGGGTCCTGATCAGTGTTTCTTCCCATAGCTGCTCAGGGTCCTGGCTTATCCTCCCCTTACCCTGATCCTGTGGCCACCTTGAGCTCCTGTGGTCTCTCCTGCTTTCCTCACAGCTTCGAGCAGTTCTGCATCAATTACTGCAACGAGAAGCTGCAGCAGCTGTTCATCGAACTCACCCTCAAGTCAGAGCAGGAGGAGTATGAGGCAGAGGGCATCGCGGTAAGTGCAGGCCTGCAGGTGTCACAGGAAGCCCAGGTGTTCGTCCCCAGGGGAGGCACCTGGACCCATGATGATGCCCTTCTTCCCCTACCCCCTCAGTGGGAGCCTGTCCAGTATTTCAACAACAAGATCATCTGTGATCTGGTAGAGGAGAAATTCAAGGGCATCATTTCCATTTTGGTGAGTCCTCCGTTCCTCCAAAGCCTCGTGTGGGTGCTGGGTGGGAGGACGTCACTCCTTCCCGTTTCTCTCCAGGCCAGTCCACGGAGGGCCAGAGTTTGGGGCTGAGCAGGGACAGGGCAGGGCTCTGCATGGAGGGTGAGGTGCTGGCTGCGTCTGGCAGCTGTCCCTAGGAAGTCCCTTTGAGCTGCCCCTTTTCCCCCTGTCTCTGCCTCCTGCATGGTACCCCTAAATTACCTATGCTCTCCAGCCCCTCCCTTGACACATCTATCACTCTATGCCACACCTCCCAGGACGAGGAGTGTCTGCGCCCTGGGGAGGCCACAGATCTGACCTTCCTGGAGAAGTTGGAGGACACCATCAAGCACCATCCACACTTCCTGACGTGAGTGGGGTTGCAGGGCTCACTTGGGTAGGACCTGTGGAAGCCTGAGATCCCCCCACAATTAAAACATCAGTCACAAGGATGACCAGAGGAGGGGCTGAGTTAAGGACAGGCGCACAGAGCCGCAGCTCACTGTTCATCCACAGAGGAAGAAGCCAGGAGCATGACTTCCTCCTTATTCTTTTCTGAGAATGAAACTTGCGAAGGCCCAGCTGGCATGGCTCAGCGTTTGAGCATTGATCTGTGAACCAGGAGGTCACAGTTCGATTTCCTGTCAGGGCACATGCCCAGGTTGCGGGCTCCATCCCCAGTGTGGGATGTGCAGGAGGCAGCCAATCAATGATCCTCTTTCATCATTGATATTTCAGTCTCTCTCTCCCTCTCCCTTCTTCTCTGAAATCAGTAAAAACATATTAGGGGGGGGGAAACAAAGGAAAGAAACTTGCTGAAATTGTTTAGCTTCCTTTAGTTGCAAGTTGCTTTTATTTAATTCATCCCTTAAAGTGGGGTGAGGGAGAAGAAGCAAGACCCTTTGTCCCAGCTCTATCCTGCATTGTCGGCGCAAACCATCTCCTCTCAGCCGCCCGAGGAGGTGTTCCTGGTGCTGGCTCCTTTTACTGAGGTTCAAAGAGAAGTCCTTTGCCCAAGGTTATCTCCCATCTAGTAAGTTACCGAGCTGGGACTCAGAACCAGGGTTGCCACTGCAAAGCCCTACACGTTTTTGCTAAATAGTGCATTAAAACCCTTTTCCTCGTAAAAATAACGTTGCTCATTAGAGAATCGCTGGAATGTGTGCAAAAGCCACTTGTAGTCCTGTCACCCAGAGGCCATCACTGTTAACAATTCGAGGCATTTCCTTCCTGCCTTTTTCTATACCTTTTTTTTTTTTTGCCCATGGTTGAGAACTTACTGTGTAGAGCAGGTCCTCAAATAATGTTGTTTCATTCAGTGTTGTTTTGTTATACCATTGATGAGATGTTGTGGGAACTTCATTCTTGTTTATATCAATTAGCCTCTGGGTAAAATTGCTTTTGTTATATGTCATTTCACTTAAAGTCACAGAACCCATTAACGACACTAAGTGAGGACTTACTGTAGAAGGCTCAAGGTAGTGCTCTTTCAGTATTTTCCTGTATCATCAAACAGAGTTCCTCAAAATGCTTGCTCTAATGGGTTTAATCCACAGACACCCATGGCTCTTACCCAGCCTCTGGGGGCTCTGGCAGGCCTCAGGCTCCTGCTAGATAACAAGGCTGCCACAGACATCTTTATGCTTTAAACCTCTGCCTGTGTCTCTGGTTAGTTTCTTGAAATAAAAGTAGAAAATGGGCCCATGCCGGTATTGCTCAGTGGTTGGAGTGTCATCCTGTGCACTGAAAGTTTGTGGGTTCGATTCCCAGTTAAGGCACATACCTAGGGTGTGGGTTCGATCCCAGTCAGGGCATGTATGTGAGGCAACAATAGATGTTTCTTTCTCTTCTCCCTCTCCCTCCTTCTTCTCCCTTCCTCTCTCTCTAAATAATAAAGATAAAATGTAGCTTTGGTCTGTGCACCAAAAGATTCCTAATTCAATTTCCAGTTGGAGCACAAATCTGGGTTGCAGGTTCGAACCGCTGTTGGGAGATGTTTCTCTCTCACATTGAAGGTTCCCCACCCCTACCCCCCGACCCCCATCTCTATCTCTATCTCTATCTCTATCTCTATCTCTATCTCTATCTCTATGTGTGTCTCTCTCCCTCTCTTCCTCTCTCTAAGCATGCCCTTGGCTGGGGCTTAAAAAATAACAATCTTCTATAATAATAAAAGGGTAATATGCTAATTAGACCAGATATTTTCCGGACATCCTTCCTGACAAAGCCTGGGCCAGAGGGAAGTCAGCCTAGGTGCCTGCGGGCAGCCTAAGGAGGGAAGCAGCCTGGGTCCCAAATGCCTGTGGGCAGCCCGAGGGAAGCCAACCCGGGTTCCGGGTGCCGGCAGCCGGGGGAAGGAAGGCCTACTCTTGCATGAATTTTTGTGCATTGGGCCTCTAGTAATAGCATAAAATAGAATTTAAAAAAATACGTATCCTCTAGTGAGTATTGTTTTTTAAATATAGAAAATGGGCTAAAGGGTATACACATGCTTAATACTTACTAGTAAGTAATCTCTTGGGGCAGATTCTATTCTTAAAATGTAGCAGGCCATGCTCAACCCTCTGAGCAGTCATGCAGCAGCCAGAGGCACTGAGAGGAGCCCTCTTCCCAGTGTGCTCTGCAGAGCAGGGGCCAGATCCTGGGCCTGGCACAGTGTGACCCTGGGCAAGGCCATCTACCTCCCTTGGACTCCGTGGCCACCTCTGTGCAGGGAGGCAGGGTGGGCTGGGCAGGCTGAGCATGCCTGCTCCTTCCTGGAGGCCTGTTTCCTCTCTAAGACTCTTCAGCTGGCAGAGAGCATGGCTCAGGCAGCAAGCTGTAGCTTCCTCTCCCTGTCATCCCAGGCACAAGTTGGCTGATCAGAGGACCAGGAAATCTCTGGGCCGCGGAGAGTTCCGCCTTCTGCACTACGCTGGGGAAGTAACCTACAGCGTGACGGGTGAGGATTCTGGGGCTGGGTCCTCCCAATGGGCAGGGAGGGGGGACTCTTCCTCAGCTCACATGTGCTCTCTCCCCCCCAGGGTTTCTGGATAAAAACAATGACCTTCTCTTCCGGAACCTGAAGGAGGTGAGGAGTACTTGGGGGGGAGGACTCCAGGTTTGGCCCTGAATGACCAGTGTGCCAGGAATCTGTCCTACTATAACCTTGATCCCTTGCTCTGCCCTCACAGACCATGTGCAGCTCGGAGAATCCCATTATGAGCCAGTGCTTCGACCGGAGCGAGCTCAGTGACAAGAAGCGCCCAGAGACGGTGTGGAGACTGTGGTGCTCAAGGGGGCGTGTGTGTGCACGTGGATGAGTGCCTGCAGGAGCCTGGGAATTGGCTGTGTGCACACGAGTTTCTGTGTTTGTTGGTTCCTGTGGGTGTATGTCTGTGCCTACTTCTGTGTGTGCTCTCTGTCTGTGTGCATGTACACAGCCATTGCTCCATGTCCATCCTTGTTCTCTCTCCTCTGAGCCAGCCAGCCTCCTCCCTGGTCTCCTGGCTGCTCACCTGCCCTTACCAAGCATCCCCCACATAACTGCTGTGGGGATATTCCAAATGGCAGATCAGTCCCTATCATTCCCTCACTCCAGATTCCTCTGTGGTTCCCTTGTTCCCTCACCACCTTGGTGTTTAAATTAACACTCCCTGATGTGACTCTTGAGTCCTGTTCTGATCCTGCCTCTAACCCCCTTTTCTGCTTGTCCTGTTTGTAGCTCACTGTGACCATCAAGCCTTTGCTCAGACTGCCCTCTGCCTGGAATGCCTTTCTCTCCGCTCTTCCTTCTGGCTGGCTGCCTCCTATCTTCTTTTTGTTTTAATTTATCTATTTTTAGCCAGAGAGAAAAACATTGATATGTTGTTCCACTTATTGATGCATTTGTTGGTTGGTTCTTATATGTGCTCTGACAGGGATCAAACCCACAACCTTGATATATCGGGATGATACTTTAACCACTGAACATATCTTTTCTTTTTCCTTTATTGACTAAGGTATTACATATGTGTCCTTATCCCATAGTGCCATCCACTTTTTTTTAAAAATATATTTTATTGATTTTTTACAGAGAGGAAGGGAGAGGGATAGAGAGTTAGAAACATCGATGAGAGACATCGATCAGCCGCCTCCTGCACGCCCCCTACTTGGGGACGTGCCCGCAACCAGGATACATGCCCTTGACCGGAATCGAACCTGGGACCTTTCAGTCTGCAGGCCGACACTCTATCCACTGAGCCGAACTGGTTTTGGCTTTTTTTTTTTTTTTAATAGAGGAAGGGAGAGGGGGAGAGAGATAGAAACATCAATGATGAGAGAGAATCATTGATCAGCTGCCTCCTGCACACCCCCCACTGAGGATGGAACCTGCATCCGGGCATGTGCCCTGGCTAGGAGTCAAACTGTGACCTCCTGGTTCATAGATCGATGCTCACCCACTAAGACACATCTGCTGGGTTCCTACATATCCTCTAAAACTTAGGTGAAAGGGCATGTCCAGGAGGCCTTTCCTGACGCCCACTCCCCCATAAATGGGACATGTCCAGTTGCCCCTTCTTGGTGCTCCCAGAACCACAAGCATACACCCCTGTTACTAATGGGGCCTCGATCGCTTGCAAGTCTGCTGGAGTCCGCTTGAAGGTTCTCCCTAGCAGTGTACAAGGATAATGGTTGAATGTATAGGTGTAGGACACATTGTTGAGGAAAGTGACCCTGAAGTTCTAGGAGAGAGAGAGTGCTTGCCAAAGGATTGAGGTTGTGCTGAGGCCTGAGCAGGGTTTTAGACCCCAGAGAGGTTCCTAAACTGAGGTCTCTAGCCAAGCCACTGTGGTGATGCAGGTGGGCCTAGCCTGTCCCCTCCCCTGTGAGGGAGGAAGGGCCCCAGCAGAGTCGGGGCTAGTTGTGGGAATTGCTGCTTTGTCCCAGGGACGGGCTGTGCTAGGAGTCAGAGGCATTAGTCCAGCTCCAGCCAACTGCCCATTCACCTTGGCTCACCAGGTGGCCACCCAGTTCAAGATGAGCCTCCTGCAGCTGGTGGAGATCCTGCAGTCTAAGGAGCCCGCCTACATCCGCTGCATCAAGCCCAATGACGCCAAACAGCCAGGTAGGCCCTCCCACCCATAGGCTTGTGGGCTGAGCCTCTGTCTGTCCAGGCGAGCCCACTGATTACCCTGTCACCCCTCCTCCAGGCCGCTTTGATGAGGTGCTGATCCGGCACCAGGTGAAGTACCTGGGACTGATGGAGAACCTGCGAGTGCGCAGAGCCGGCTTTGCCTATCGACGAAAATACGAGGCTTTCCTGCAGAGGTGGGGGCGGGGCCTGGCTCAATGCCAGGACAGGGTCCAGAGGGTAGGAGCCTGGTAGATCCTGGGAGGGAAGACAGGGGTTCTCAGCCCCATTGCAAAGCCAGGATGCTGAGGCTCTGACTGCCTTTCCATGCTGCAGGCCTAATGTTAGGCTTGGTAGAACACCTCCCCCCAGGTCTGACCTTCACTGAGCATGTGGCATGAGGCACAGATCTGTCACCAGGAGAAATGATAAAAGCTTATGAGGACAGAGTTTTATCAGCTCAGAAAGGAGAGAGCAGCCAAAACCAGTGTAGGCCTGTGGATTGAGGGGTCCCAGGTTCAATTCCGGTCAAGGGCACATATCTTGGTTGCGGGCACATCCTCAGTAGGAGGTGTGCAGGAGGCAGCTGATTGATGTTTCTCTCTCATCGATGTTTCTAACTCTATCCCTCTCCTTGCCTCTCTGTAAAAAATCAATAAAATATATTTTAAAAAATAAAAAATTTAAAAAGTTTATAAAAAGGAGAGAGCAGCTTTGTGGTTATCCTGCCTTAGGGTCTGGAGGCTCAGTCAGGTGTGAATTCCATCTCTTGCTACCTTTCAGTTCCATGGCCTTAGGCAGATGAGAATATTAATTGCCTTATTGTTATAATGGGGACAACAGAGCCACCTCCCGTACTTTCTGTGAGATGCCAGTTAGGGGAATCTCCCAGCAGGTGCCCAAAAAAGCTGAAAGGGTAATGGCTGAGGTGAGAGCCTGGTACATTTCTGCTCCTGCCCCCCAGGTACAAGTCGCTGTGCCCGGAGACATGGCCCACTTGGGCAGGACGGCCTCAGGATGGGGTGGCTGTGCTGGTCAGGCACCTCGGCTATAAGCCAGAAGAGTATAAGATGGGCAGGTGAGTGGTGCCCACTCCTGGGGTCTAGAAGGCATGGGAATGGCAACCAGGGGCTGATCACTGCTGCCCTCCCAGGACCAAGATCTTCATCCGCTTTCCCAAGACGCTGTTTGCCACAGAAGATGCGCTAGAGGTCCGGAGGCAGAGCCTGGGTGAGAGAGCCCCACCTTTCCTGTCCCAGTGGGGTCCGTTCTGGGGAGCAGAAAATAAATCACTGAATTTGGGCTCCCTTTTTAGGAAGTCCACCTCTCCCACAATCAGCTGCCCTCCTCCTTCCCTGCCCCAGCCTCAGCCCCCACCATCTGTCCTGCCCTTGGTACAAACGTTGAGCATGTTCCTACATTCCTTTGCTGCCTCCTACTTGCTTTCACTTACTCTCCCTTCTTATTTATCCTCTCACTCAGTAGCTCCTTCTGCCATCCCTTATCCATGCCACTCAGTGAGCTTTGGCAGCCAGGCCTCCACTGGTCCCCGAGCTCTGGCCCATTGACTTTCTTTCCCACCGACAGCCACAAAGATCCAGGCCTCCTGGCGGGGCTTCCACTGGCGGCAGAAATTCCTCCGGGTGAAGCGATCAGGTTCGGGGCCCAGCGGTCTTCCGGGGACAGGGTCTGGGGCTAGGGTGAGCCACCGTGGTGAGGGGGTAGAGGTCAGCCATCTGTGGTCTCTGCAGCCATCTGCATCCAGTCCTGGTGGCGGGGAACGCTGGGACGGAGAAAGGCGGCCAAGAGGAAGTGGGCAGCACAGACTATCCGGCGGTAAGCACTGAGGCACCACGAGGGCGTGCAGAACCGGACGTGTGTAGGGATCTGTTACAGACTTCTCACCCCCATCCTGTTGGGCTCCCCACCCCCAGGCTCATTCGAGGCTTCATCCTACGCCATGCACCCCGTTGCCCCGAGAATGCCTTCTTCCTGGACCACGTGCGCACCTCTTTTTTGCTCAACCTGAGGCGGCAGCTGCCCCGGAATGTCCTGGACACTTCCTGGCCCACACCACCACCTGCCTTGCGTGAGGTCTGCCGGCCCTCCCTGCGGACTTGGGGACTTTCAAAGCACTCTGGAGGGGCCCAATTAGCATGTGGCCAGAGGAGCAGTCAGGAGGGCTCCCCAAGGGAGTATAACTGGAGCTAGTTGTTTTGAGAGAAACCCCTTTGGGAATAGAAAGGGTTGTCCAGATTGAGGGGATGTCGCTTAGGCCAGAGCCTGGTGGTGGGCATATGCCTGTTGTCCTCAGAGGGAAGGGAGCCAGCTGTCTGGGTGCCCTGATGTTGCTCATGTTGTGCCCGCAGGCCTCAGAGCTTCTGCGGGAGTTGTGTATGAAGAACATGGTGTGGAAGTACTGCCGGAGCATCAGCCCTGAGTGGAAGCAGCAGGTATGGAGGGCAAAGAGGCAGGTGTGGACAGGCCACGGGGCAGTGGCACCACTTGGAGAGTGCCAGCCTGGGGGAGCATCTTACTCCTGATTTTCCACACGACCTCAAATGGATCCCCGCCCCTCTTTGGCCTCACATATGAAGCAGGAGCTGGAGTAGATTGTGGGTGGAAAGTAGGGTTCACCTGGGCCAACTCCACTGGACAGTAGAGGCTTCCCGGAGCCCTGTGTTGGAAAGGCTGCAGCTTCAGTCTAATCGGTTGGTAATGTCTGCCGTGGTTTTGGAGACAGGCATTGGCTGCCAATGTGCCTTGTATTTGCCAACTCAATACTGGGTGATGCTAAGGACCCGCCCCACTCAGGTAACCTATAGTAGTTTTGAGTATTAGCAATTGGTCAGCTTTAAGATCCCATGTTGAACCTGAATATTGGGGATCCCAGGGTCTGCACCCTGAAAATGCTGTCAGGACCCTTCTAGGGAACTCTGCCTTGGTTGGTGGAGCCGGGGGTGCAGTAGAGGAGGGGTCCATGGGAGTGTTGGTGACAGGGCTCAGCCTCCTGCTGTTGGGTCCAGAAAGAGAGTGAGGGAGGCTGTCTCAGCTTATGAGGCTATGATAGGTCCCACTCTCTGAAGTCCCTCCTCCCGGCCCTTGTCTCCTCAGCTGCATCAGAAAGCCGTGGCCAGTGAGATCTTCAAGGGCAAGAAGGACAATTACCCCCAGAGTGTCCCCAGGCTCTTCATCAGCACACGGCTTGGTGAGCCCCTGACTTTCCAGTGTCAGACCCTCCATCACCGTCCTAGTCCCCTCCCTCCTCCTCTGACTCCTCTCTTCCCTACCTGGTGCAGGTGCAGATGAGATCAGCCCCAAAGTGCTGCAGGCCCTTGGCACTGAGCCCATCCAGGTGAGACATCAGGGATGGAGACATCAGGGATGGAGGCGTCGGGGCCCGGGCAGAGGGTGAGTGGGTTATCCCTAGAGCCCCTCAGCCCCTTCCCTGCCCCTCATCCCACCTTCTGTCCTCAGTATGCAGTGCCTGTAGTGAAATATGACCGAAAGGGCTACAAACCCCGACCCCGGCAACTGTTACTGACGCCCAACGCTGTGGTCATCGTGGAGGATGCCAAAGTCAAGCAGAGGATTGAGTACACCAACCTGACCGGTGAGCCAGAGTCCAGGGCTGTGTAAGGTGGCTCCTTCTCTGACCTTGATCCCTGACCTCTGCCCTTCCCCCTCAGGAATCTCCGTCAGCAGCCTGAGCGACAGCCTCTTTGTGCTGCATGTGCAGCGAGAGGACAACAAGCAGAAGGTGCCCTTTGGGGACAAGGAGGCAGGGTGGGGTGGGTTCTGTACGTCAGGGCAGAGCCTGACCCCTACCCTTGTTGGGCCCCCAGGGAGATGTGGTGCTACAGAGTGATCATGTGATTGAGACACTGACCAAGACAGCCCTCAGCGCTGACCGTGTGAACAACATCAACATCAACCAGGGCAGGTAAGGGAGGTAGGCATGGCGAGGGGGCCGAGTGTACACATTGGGGCAGTCCTCACACACACCCTTCCCTCCAGCATCACGTATGCAGGGGGCCCTGGCAGGGACGGCATTATCGACTTCACACCTGGCTCAGAGCTGCTCATCACTAAGGCCAAGAATGGTCACCTGGCTGTGGTGAGTGGGACCTGGGACTGGGGTGGCCCTAGGACTGAGGTGGAACCGCCGGTGACCAAGGCGTCTTAGCAGTGCTTGGGTACCATACCACTCCTGTCATCCTGTTGCCCATTTGGGGCCAGAGTGAGGGGCCTTTTGAGCTCTTGTAGTACAGAGGGTCATAAAGATGGCAGCATGGGAAGGGGGAACCTGAGGGCCTGGGGTGTGCTGGGTGGGAAGAGAGGCCCACTTCGGCTAGGGAGTAGGATCAGAGTCTGCAGGATCAGACTGCCGCTGCAGGCTCCTAACCCATGAAGACAAGTGCCCAGTGCTCCTCTGTCTGCTTCCCGCTCACATTTGGGCTTCTCCCTTCCCCACAGGTGGCCCCACGGCTGAACTCTCGGTGATGAAGGTGCCCACTGGACCCTCCCACCTCCCAACGCTTTGCTTATCCTCTCTTCCCCTCCCATTACCAAAGACTCAAGCTTCCAGGCAGGGACCCAGGGACACCTCGAAGCCCACAAACTCCTGCCTCCTACTCTCCCCTCTCTTGAGGGCGCTGCAGGGAGGGGTCAGGGAGCTGCCCCAGGAGTGGGCCAGGCCGGGCCACAGCAATAGGAAAGCCGGGGCCAGAGGCAGACACGCCAGCCCCACTGTCGATGCCAAATATTTGAGAGAAGGGAACTTATGCTGAGGTTTTCTCTGAGATTTTTTGATGCTTTATAGGAAACTATTTTTTTTAGCCATTTCCCACCCCAAGACACACTGGATGTGTTTTCCCTGACTCCGGCCGGGCAGGGAATGTAGCTCAGAGGAGGAGCGGTCTGGGCCTGGTGCCCTCTTTCCTGCTCAGGCCACTCTGTCCTCCTGTTCCCTTGGCGCCTTGTCTGCCTGCCTGTCTCCCCACCTAGAACCTCTGCAGCCCGCTCCAACATCCTTTCGGGGACTGAGACCACCCTGGCCAGCCCCCTCTTCCTGCCTTAACAATGTCCTTTCAATATCAGCCTAGCCTGAGGCTGTCTTGGAGTGGGGGAAGGCATCTAGGAGCACAAAATGTGCAAGACTGAGATCAGCTAGTCCAGCTTCCTGGTGTGACAGGAAACAGTAGCCCAAAGAGGGGACGGGACTTGCTCTTTCTTCATTCAGCAGGTTGGGGCAGAACCCAGACTGCAGCCCTGTCCTCTCAGTACACCTCACTGCCTCATTCAGGAATAGGGGCCCCAGAAAACAGGCACATGTCTTAGGGTGCATGTGGCTCCCTGACCAGCAATCACCCTTGGGGGCCACCAGGTAGGAGAAACCCTTCTGCCTGAGTCCATACCTTATGATGACAAATACCCTGCTCACCATAACTGGTGTCATTTCAAGGATGTGAGGCCTTTCCTGTGCCCCAAACTGCCCCTGTCCTGGGAACCTGGGGAAGGGGCCGGCCTTGGGAGGAGCTGCAGGGGCATCACCTCTTTCTGCTGCTTCTCCCCTCACACCTCCCCAGAGAGCCTAGGCTGCCCAGCTGCCTCCGCCTCCTGGGGTCTCGGCCCACTGCTGACACTTCTGCGATCCAGAGAAACACTAAATAAAGCAATACGTGTTTGCCAATATTGGTCTCCTTGTGAATGTTAAGAAAGGGAGAGGACTCCCTAGAAGGCAGCCAGAGGTTTGTGTTAGAATGTCTGCCTTACCCCTAGAACAGTGGTCCTCAACCTTTTTTAATGCTGTGACCTTCTAATACAGTTCCTCACGTTGTGGTGACCCCCAATCTTAAAATTATTTTCGTTGCTACTTCAAAACTGTAATTTTGCTACTGTTAATGAATCATAATGTAAACATCTGTGTTTTCTGATGGTCTTAGGCTCTACAGCAGCGGTTCTCAACTTGTGGGTCAAGACCCACAGGTTGAAAACTGCTAGCAAGGTTGCCTAAGACCATCAGAAAACAGATATTTACATAAGATTCATTAACAGTAGCAAAATTACAGTTATGAAGTAGCAACGAAAATAATTTTAAGATTGGGGGTCACCACAACGTGAGGAACTGTATTAAAAGGTCACAGCATTAAAAAAGGTTGAGAACCACTGCCCTAGAAGGAAGGAGACAGCACTCCCTTCCAAGGGAGAAGAGCAGGTGTGACCAATAGCCGCAACATTGACTCTTGAGAAGGGCTGCTCAGCCTGGCCCAGCACTTCAGGCTGGGAGGCAGTAGGCATCACAGCCCCTTCCCCGAGACCTCAGCCTGTGTGGAAGGCTGGTGCACAGAAGTGCAGCCCTGTGTGGAAAGTGCGGAGCCAAGGGGCACACCTGCAAGAGACTGACTCCTGACTTTGGGGGTGGGGAGGGATGAAGGGTTGCCAACACTTCACAAAGAAGACATCTGAGTAAACCTCAGAGGATAGCCTCCAACTTCAGATTTGGTTGCAAGTGACCAATCCAATCTAAACTGGCTTGGAAAGCAAAGGACATTCAATAGCATTCACAATCTAGCAGCCCCCAGGTTGGGCTGCTCCCAGGCGCTCACAGATGTGACTGGAACCATCTCTGGTGATATGGCAGCAACAGCCATCAACAGCTCCAGACTTGCATTCCATGAGGTTGGTATCAAAGGCAGAGAAAAAGCGCCTCTTGCTAAGTAACTCAAGTCTTAGAGTCAATTCTCAGTGGACAGCTTGAAGGTGGTGCTTTCCTGCCCCATTCATCGTAGTGAGGAAGAACAGCTTATTCTGATGGTGTGCATGCCAGGGCTGAGTCATGTGTCTACACCCCTAAAACAAGCAGCATGTACCACACCTGACCACAAGGACCATGAGTGCGGGCAGATGACTTCCCAAAAGAAAATCAGTGTTGCCTCCAGAAGAAAGGGAGTGAGTGTGCCAAGCTGCACCACAGAACTCATCAGCAAATTACTAAGTCTTCCCAGGTGGGATGGGCACTTCCTGCAGAAGGAATGGCAGGCCTTAAAGGCAAGGAAAGTTTCCTTAGGGCCAGGCTATCTGCTGAGTTTAGACTCATTACCTGGGGCAAAAATTCTCAATGAGATACCATGCCAGGTATGACTATCTTGAGCTTGATACAATCCTGTGAACACACCTAGATTTTGACACTGCCCTCCAAACTAATGTATAGGAAAATGAACACACCACAATAATTTGTCTATCAGTAGTAACAGTGGCTCCAAGAGGCCGACAGATAAGAACCATTGTGTCAGGTTCAATGACCAGGTTTACAACTGAAACCACATTCCTTTCTCTAGCCAGTTGGTACACATGGGAGCATGTGTACTTGGATGCCCCCAAGTACCCTGTCCTTTTGAGGGGTAACCAGGGATGGTTTGCTCACATCCTGCGGGAATTGCAATGCCCTCCAGGAGATATCAGCCAATTGTGTTATCGGAGAAATGTGTGGATTGCCTTTCTCCTTTGCTAGTGGGAGTGGGGTTCTTTGGGTACTGCTGAGATAAGCATTTCTGGAGATGTGGTAGAAAGTTTTATTTTCATGGAATTACATCCTTGGGTTTTAAAGTTCCAGTTTTCTTTTTTTAAAAAAATATATTTTATTGATTTTTTTACAGAGAGAAAGGGAGAGGGATAGAGAGTTAGAAACATCGATGAGAGAGACATTGATCAGTTGCCTCTTGCATGCCCCCAGTAGGATGTGCCTGCAACCAAGGTACATGCCCTTGACCAGAATCGAACCTGGGACCTTTCAGTCCACAGACCGATGTTCTATCCACTGAGCCAAACCCGTTTCGGCAAAAGTTCCAGTTTTCTTAATCCAGTCCTGGGAGATATGCAGCTGGGGACTCACTAGAGTTAGAAATAAAGCCAGTGTCCAAAGCTTCCATCCCCTGGTGAAGTAGGGCCCGGGAGAGCATTAGTTGTAGTCCATCAGTCCCTTGTGTGGGGTCCACATCGCTGTGGGTCATGTGGGCAAATGCAGGGGAGCCAAGAGAGTGCGCCCCTGCCACAGGAGTCTCTAGAGTCCCCGAAAATACAAAAGCACAAGAGTGTGGACCAAGAGAGCAAGAGCACCAAGAGAGCGACCTCCTCTGTCCAGGAGATTAGCTATCTCAAATCTCCCCACCCTTGCAGTAGCCACACCTACACTGGCTAATGACCTGTCCCAGGTGTGACCCACAGATAAGCACCCTCCTTGCTACCCAGACTTTACTGAGCATGCGTCTACCTTCTGGGTTCCAGTCCCTTCCCCCAGCTCTCTGCTGGCGGGAAATAGACCTGGGGAGTCTACACAGCAGCTTCCAGGCAAAGCTGCAGAAATGGCATGCCTATATGATTTGGTCTTCCCTTTGCTTCTTTCTTGTTAATTAATAACTGGGTTAAATCACAACGGTATCAGCAGAAAGCCAATTTTGGCTCTGGACAAGGGCATCCACCCAACTCTACATTCATTCATTCAACCAACATTTACTTAATGTGCCAGGGATATTGCAGGAACAAAAAAAGACCCAAATCCTTGCTTTTATGGAACTTACATTATAGAGGGGCAGAGAGAACAATACATAAAACTAATATATATATAATATGTAATGGATTAAAAGGAGATAAGTGGCCGAAACGGTTTGGTTCAGTGAATAGAGCGTCAGCCTGCGGACTGAAAGGTCCCAGGTTCAATTCCAGTCAAGGGCATGTACTTTGGTTGCAGGCACATCCCCAGTAGGGGGTGTGCAGAAGGCAGCTGATAGATGTTTCTTTCTCATCGATGTTTCTCTCTCATCTATGTTTCTAACTCTCTATCCCTCTCCTTTCCTCTCTGTAAAAAATCAATAAAATATATTTTTTTAAAAAGGAGATAAGTGCAAAAAAGAAATTTAAAAAGAGGTAAATGTTTAAAAAAGTAAGTAAAGCAGCATGCTTTCCCTCCCAGGACTGTACTCATGCCTTTCCTCTTCTCTCTGCCCCATCCACCAGGCTTGTCACCTCCTGAGCCCATTACCCTTCCACCTCTGTGATTTCCCAAATGAACTTTTTCTTATTAAAAACAAAAAGAGCCAAGACTGGTTTGGTTCAGTGATAGAGCATCAGCCTGCGGACTGAAAGGTCCCAGGTTCAATTCCGGTCAAGGGCATGTACCTTGGTTGCGGGCACATCCCCAGTGTATTATTAATTAATACATTATCCAAAATGTATTAAAAAAAAAAAAAGAAAAAGAGCCCTGACCGGTGTGGCTCAGTGATAGAGAGCATCAGCCTATGCATCAAAGGTCAAGGGTTCAATTCCCCAGTCACGGGCATGTACCTCGGTTGCAGTTTCCTTCCCTGGCCCTGGTTGGGGCACATGCAGAAGTCAACCAATCAATCTTTCTAGCTCTCTCACAACCTTTTCCTTCTCTCTCTCTTTCTCTCCCTCCCTTCTACTGCCTCTAAAAAAAAAAAAAATCATGGAAAAAATATCCTTGGTTGAGGCTTATTTAAAAAAACAAACAAAATAGAGCAGAGAAGGGGGAGAGAGAGAATTGGGTCCGCACTTTGTAGTTTCAAATGGACTGTGAGAGAAGGCCTTTCTGTGGGGGATAATACTGGAACAGAAGGGGTAAGGGGGTGGCTGTGGCTATCCAACAGAGGGAACAGCAAGTGCAAAGCATGGAGCCTTGTTAGAGAAAGAGGAAGGTCAGAGAGGAGTGAGCAGAGGAGAGAGGGGGAGAGAAGATAGGTGGATTTGCATCTCACTTCCTTCAGATGTTCTTGATTTTCTCAGCTCCTGGAGGATGGAATCATGAAAGTTGGCACCTGCTCCTGGATTCCTTCCCATAAAAGCATCTGTGTGAGCAGCTCTCCTAAAGGATGATGGCAATGAGGGGGGTTTACTTTGCAGCAAAGCAGACAACTTAGTCTCAACAGTCCTACAGCATGTGGCTGCTAGAAATATCTCATTGACCCTTTCCTGGCAGGTCCGGCCTCCCGCCTGGATTCTCAGCACACTCTCCTCTCTGAGACCCTCCTTGGTGACCTCTCAGAGTTCTCCCCGGAGTGTTCCCCCAGTGTCTGCCTCCAGATCCTCTCTTTGCACATTTTAAGACTGGTCCTTGTCTCTGCAGAACTAAGGACTTCCCACTGGAGGCGGGGCATCTCCCTTTTTCACAGCCCAGGAACTCCAGCAGAGACTTGGAAATTTCTGTCTCCTTTCTCGTTCTCCATTTCCAGACGTGAATGAGAACAGGGCAGACATGTCATTTTCCACAAGTATACACTGCCTACCCACACTCACCCACCTTGTCTCTCTCCTCACACACACTTTGGAAGGTAATACTGTCAGTTTTTCTAAATAACAATTTTTGTCATCTTAATACCAAAAAACCTGTTTGCTTTTTTTTTTTTTTAAATTAAAAGTGGGTATGAGTAGCCCAATTCCCAAGGGTTCCATTTATGTGTTACCCAGAAGTTGTGTAGACACAACCTGAACTGCTGAATGAGGAAGCGCTGGTTTGGTGTGTTTTTCTGTCAAACAGGGCAGCCTTCCCTTTTCACCCTCTTTCACCTTTGCTTCTACTTTAGGTAACTTTTCCATCCCCACCCCCAACACCAAGACCCATTCCTAAGGAGGAAAAATCACATTCTTTGATTTGGGGAGAGGAGAGGAGGGGGAAAGGGAGAGGGAGATATCATTTGTTGCTCCATTTATTTATGCATTCTTGATTGATTCTTGTATGTGTCCTGACCCAATCAGGGATCGAACCTGCATCCTTGTAGTTTCAGGACAACACTCTATCCTGAGCTACCTGGCCACGGAATGACACATGCATTATAGGGCAGGTCTCAGGTTTTTCTGGGAAGTGGGGTGGGGTGGGGCAAAAGCCATCATTATAGATGCAAATCCTGATGTATGAAGGGGAGAGGAGGAGGAAAAAAGAGAAAAGAGGGTGAGCTTGCCTTTTTCTTGTCCCAAGGCCACTTCTGTTCCTAAACACTTTGTTGTCCTCTGAATTAGAAGATTATTTGTGCTCCAAGGAGAAATACACTCGAGTAGCTGCCTGGGCCTGAGCCTTCCCTGCTTGCCAATCTCTTCGCTTATTTTCCAGCTCTGTTATGATTTGTTCTCTCTCTCCCTTCCAGGTGTGGGAGGTCTGGTCAGTCGGTGAATCCAGAACAGCTACAGCTACACCCCCACAGGTGTCCTTCCTCCCTTCTTCCCTCTTTTCCTCCCTCCCTCCCTTCCTTCTTTTTTCTCTATGTCTCTCTTTCCTTCTTTTTCTTCTTTTAAAGTATTCCCTCCCTGCTTATGCCCATATGATTTTTTAAAAATTTAATAAATCTTTATTGTTCAGATTATTACAATTGTTCCTTTTTCCCTCCATAGCTCCCCTCCACCTGATTCCCACCCCACCCTCTGCCATTATCCCCGCCCACTGTTCTCATCCATTGGTATACGATTTTTGTCCAGTCTCTTCCTGCACCCCCCACAACCCTTCCTGCTCGAGAATTGTCAGTCCACTCCCTTTCTATGCCCCTGATACTATTATATTCACTAGTTTAAGTTTATTCTGTTCATCAGATTTTTGTTTTTAAATTGGGAGAGTCTTTTTTTAAAAATATTTTTTAATGTATTTTATTGAATTTTTACAGAGAGGAAGAGAGAGGGATAGCAAGCTAGAAACATCGATGAGAGAGAGACATCAATCAACCGCCTCCTGCACGCCCCCCACTGGAGATGTGCCCTGACCGGAATCGAACCTGGGACCCTTCAGTCTGCAGGCCGATGCTCTATCCACTGAGCCAAACCGGTTCCGGCATGTTCGTCAGATTTTTTATTCACTTGATTTTTATTTTTATTTATTTATTTTTAATATATTTTATTTATATTTTTACAGAGAGGAAGAGAGGGGGATAGAGAGTCAGAAACATTGATGAGAGAGAAACGTCGATCAGCTGCCTCCTGCACACCACCTACTAGGGATGTGCCTCAACCAAGGTATGTGCCCTTGACCAGAATCGAAGCTGGGACCTTTCAATCCGCAGGCCAATGCTCTATCCACTGAGCCAAACCGGTTTCGGCTCACTTGATTTTTAGATTCACTTGTTGATACATATTTGTTGTTAATAAATTTTTATCTTTACCTTTTTCTTCTTCCTCTTCTTAAAGAGTACCTTTCAGCATTTCATATAATACTGGTTTGGTGTTGATGAACATCTTTAGCTTTTCCTTATCTGTGAAGCTCTGTATCTGCTCTTCAATTCTGAATGAGAGCTTTGCTGAGTAATCTTGGTTGTAGGTTCTTCCTATTCATCACTTTGAATATTTCTTGCCACTCCCATCTGGCCTGCATAGTTTCTGTAGAGAAATCAGCTGACAATCATAAGGTAATTAACTGCTTTTCTTTTGTTGCTTTTAATATTCTCTCTTTGTCTTTTGCTCTTGGTATTTTATTTTTTAAAATATATTTTATTGATTTTTTACAGAGTGGAAGGGAAAGGAATAGAGAGTTAGAAACATCCATGAGAGAGAAACATCCATCAGCTGCCTCATGTAGGCCACCTACTGGGGATGCGCCAGCAACCAAGGTACATGCCCTTGACCGGAATCAAACCTGGGACCCTTCAGTCGGCAGGCCGACACTCTATCCACTAAGCCAAACAGGTTTTGGAGGCTCTTGGCATTTTAATTATGATGTGTAGTCCTCTTTGGATTCCCCCTTGTTTGGGGCTCTGTGTGCTTCCTGGACTTATAAGTCTATTTCTTTCACCAGGTGGGGAAGTCTTCAGTCTTTATTTCTTCAAATAGGTTTTCAGTATCTTGTTCTCTTTCTTCTTCTGGCACCCCCATAATTCTGATGTTGGTATGCTTGAAGTTTCCCAGAGGCTCCTTACATTATCTTCAAATTTTTGGATTCTTTTTGTTTTTGCTTTTTCGGTTGAGTGTTTTTGCTTCTTTGTATTTCAAATCTTTGACTTGATTCTTGTGATCCTCTAGTCTGCTGTTAGATCTCTGTATATTTTTTTATTTCAGTCAGTGTATGCTTAATTTCTAGTTAGTCCTTCTTCATATCCTCGAGAGTCTCGCTAAATTTATCCACCTTTTCTAGAAAATCCTTGAAAAACCTTATAACTGTGGTTTTGAACTCTATATCCAGTCGTTTGCTTTCCTTCATTTATTTCATTTGTGTTCTATTTCTTTGACTCTGCATTTTGGCTGCTTCCCTAAGTTGATAGAGTGGCTTTGTGTGCTAGGTGTTCTGTAGGGTCCTGTGGCTCAGCCTCCCCAGTTACTTGAGGTGGACACTCTTGGTGTACCCCTTTGTGGGCTGTGGGCACAGTCTTGTTGTAGTTAAGCCTTGATTGTTGTTGGTATCACTGGGAGGAATTGACCTCCAGGCCAATTGGCTGTGAGGATCAGCTGTGTCTATGGTGGAAGAACTTCTGTGCTGGAGACACCCTTATGAGATAGGACTTGCAAAAGCCTCTGTGTTCAGCTTGGATGGGGTGGAGTCTCAGGGCATAGCATTGGTTTCCTGTCAGCCCTGCCCTAATAGGCCCCTCAGTGTCCCTCAGTAATTGCTGCAAGCACCTCTAAGAGAAAGCCACCCTTGAGTTCTGCCCACTTCCAAACAGTCCAGTTTCTCCCCTAATGAGTCTGGGTGCCCAGAGTCTCACCCTGAAGTGGAGTTCAGCGTAGTCAGGACCTTTTGTCTCCCTCCCACTTGAGAAAGCCAGGCACATACTCAGATGCCCACCCTCTCTGCGCATGCACCTTGGTACCTCTGCCTTCCACAGTTCTTCTGAGTCTCAGTTTGCTTTTCTCTTTCCTGACAGTCCAGTTTTCCCTGATTGAGCCTGGGTCCCCAGAGTCTCGCCCTGAAGTGGAGTTCAGTGTAGTAGGGAGCTTTTGTCTTCCTCCTGGTTGAGAAAGCCAGCCTCACACTCAATTGCCAGTCCTTTCCACTTGAGCGTCTCAGTACCTCTGCCTCCTGCAGCTCCTCTGAGTCTCAGTGTGCTTTTCTCTTTCCTTCTAGTTGCAGAATTTCCACTCAGCCAGCCTTCCTGAAATTCTGGATGATGTCCATTTTGTCTTTTAGTTGTAGTTTTGAAATTGTTGTGCGAGGCAGCAGTTCAGGTGTTTACCTATGCTGCCATCTTCGTTTTTCACATATGCCTTAATGATGTGCTTAAAGGCATGGCTTCAGAACCCTGCACCCCCATCTGCCACAGTTTCTGGTAAGGTCCTACCTCAAAGCTGGGCCATCCTGGGGAAATGGGGGGTAGAGGCTTCTTTCCCAGAAGGCAGAATTCACACTGGAGTAGCGTCTGCTGCTGGTTTGTGGTAACATGCTGTGACTAAACCAAGGTCACCATGATGAGTCATCCACAGCAGGGAAGGTGCCCTTGCTCCCTTCTTCCCAGAGCAGGCCCAGGGATGTGTGAAATAGGTCTGGAAGAGGTATGTTATTCATGTAGGATCCTAACCCAGGGCTGACTGATTATTTATTTTTCACACCATTAATATTTATTGTTCAGCTTCCTTCCATAGGTCAGTGTGTTGGGCTGAAGGGCTGGGTCTAAATGAGAAGTAGGTCTGGGGACCCTGTGTGACCATTATCATGTGCCTTGGGGCCTGTCAGTCATCCCTCTAAGCTTTCCAGGTCTGCAAGTCCTGTGGGAGTCCCAGGCTGTCAGATTTGGGAAAGCTGCCTTCATGGAGGAAAAGGACATGTGGGGGTAGGCCCCGTGATGTCTCAGAACCTGACAATTCCAACATCAGCCTGTGACGGGAGGGAAACTGAGACAAGAGGGTAGAACTCAGAGGAAATATGACAGGGGTCTGAAGGTGAGCTAGGGAGGACCAGCATCTTTCAGGCCTGAGTCAGAAGGGGGAGAGAGGGAGACTTCCATGTACTTCCTCCTGGCACTAGAAGAGTGAGCAGGGGAGGTGTGGGAGGTCTGGTCAGTCAGGGTGAGTCCTGAACAGCTCCACCTCCCTGGGTGTCTGCAGGGCACATGCTAGAAGGGCTGCAGTGCCTGGACTGGTTCTGTACTCCCACCTATGGTATGTCTTGGAGGGGAAGCAGAGAAGAGTTAGGCAGCCTCATCCCCATTGGGCCCTCACTGGGCTTTTTTGGTCACCTTCTGGTCATTCAGCATCACATAGGTGAGGAACACGCCCACAATCAGAAGGAGCAGGAATCCAGCAGTGAGTGGGATGGCAATGGCATAGACTCAGGTCAGGAAATACTTGTGGATGACATGCTGGCTGCTGATGAATGGTAAGGGAATCAATCGCCCAGGCATTGTAGTAGGTGAAGAGGTTCAGGCTAACAGCAATGAGACTGGGCAACACCACCTGGTCTGTCCCCGTGGCCATTTCCCTGTGCTCCCCACCAGGGCACCAAGCTCCTAACTGATTTAAAAGAAAAATGTCGCCGAGACCAGTTTGGCTCAGTGGATGGAGCGTCGGCCTGCGGACTGAAAGGTCCCGGGTTCGATTCCGGTCGGGGGCATGTACCTTGCTTGCGGGCACATCTCCAGTGTGGGATGTGCAGGAGGTGGCTGATCGATGTCTCTCTCTCATCGATATTTCTGACTTTCTATCCCTCTCCCTTCCTCTTTGTGAAAATCAATAAAATATATTTAAAAGAAAAGAAAAGAAAAGAAAAATGCCTATTTCTGGTACTCTCCCTCCAAGGAGCATGCTCATGACATTCCCTTCTCCATTGTCTTCCCCCACAGGCACATATCTCCTAAATTCCAAGCGACTTCACAAGACTTGGAACCAGGGGAGCAATGGCAGCAGCAGCTTGTCCCAGGCTAACCCTTGAATCTGTCTTCAAGGCCCCCTTTTCTCTGACTCCTCCATGAGCCAAAGCAGCCCACCCTGGGCTCTCCTGTTGCTTCTTCTATGCCCTTCCTTGTTTTACTGTCCGAAGTATATTTTTGCTTGCTTTTCTAAAATAATTATATACATAAATAAAGTCTATTTTTGCCATCTTCTCCCTGTCACCTCCACCATTCCTATCTCAGATGCCTGAAAATATAGCAGTGACTACAGCTCTTTTTTCCTTCCAGGATTAGAATGTCACCTCCCCACTCAGCAGCTTTGTGTTTTTGGACAAGTTACTTAAGCTCTCTGAGCTTCATCTGCTAATGGGGATAGTTGTAAAATACCAATCCATAAAGTTGTTGAGAGGACTATTAAATAAGATGATCCACATAAAGGCAGCATTATTCCTGGAAGACAGTATTCCCTGAGTAAACGTTAGCCGTCATTATGAAACATTTATGGGGAGCCTCCTACACAAGAAGCTTGGCCTTTGAGGAGCTCTAGTATGGGACACAGACCTATAAATGAAAGATTACAGTACATTGGATAAGGACTGTAATAGGGAGAGAATATAAACATAGTGCTGTCCATGCAGAGAGGGTGTGATATGGTGGTCAGGAAAGGGAGGCATTTGAGTGGAAATCCCAAAAGGAGTGGAAGGGCATTCCAGAAAGCAGAAACACAAGTTTTGTGTAGAAGCAGTTAAGATGAGACTGTGGTCCAGTGTAATGCTGTGACTGAACTGGGAGTTTTAACACCTGGAGACTGTTAAAAGTTTTACACAGGGTAGCCACAGTTTCGAAGTTGTAATTTAGAAACAGCACACTGACAGATGTGTGCAATGCAATTAGGGGTAGCAAGACAATCGAGTACCACTAAGCAGTCTGTTCTGGGAATACAGACATAAATGTGGAATACAGAGATAGAGATGATCATGAAGGTAGGGAGAGGAGAGGTGACTTATGGCTACAATTAGAGCTTAGAAGAATCTGAGCAGATGACTTACTTGAGAGCCTCAATACAGAGAACTCCATACTTCTACCTGGCTTGGCACCCCCTTTGTCTTGAATACCCTTCCCCTCTTGCCATTTAACATTCATTCAGCACATGCCACCTCAGCTGGGAAGCCATCTTGCATCCCTTTCCAGGCTGAATTAGGGGGCCCTCTTCTATGTTCTGAGAACCCCTGTCTGTTCCCTGTTCATTAGTATTTGTCATTCCTTTGGACTGTTTCCTGGTTCCTCCCACTAGTCTGGGAATTCGGTGACGAAAGGGCTCACCTTTGCACCCGCAGGGCCAATGTGTCAATAACTGTTTGCTGAATGAATCAATGAAAACAAGAGCTGTAGGTGGCCGGGGAGGGAGGAGCTGGAGGAACCGTCAGAAAAAGACCGTCTCAGCTTAGGCCTTCAAGTCATATCATCTTTCCTATTCCAACTTTGTCTCGGAGTTGCTGCCTTGAAGTCCTGGGCCACCCAGGAACCTGAAGCGAAGAACCATGCGGTCGGTCAACAGCGCAGACAGAAACGTCTACCTACCGCTGGCTGAGGCCCCGCCCATGGTTCTAGATCTGCCTCTCCATCCTCTGCAGTACCGCTTCCCGCCAGGCGGCGACGCCCATGAGGCCGCATGCGCGACCCGTCCTTTGCCCTTCTCCCAATGGCGGGAGGAGGTCCCTTTCCCAACATCCTCCGGGAAAGGGAGCGCGTCATTTCCGGTCGGGAGGCCCGCGGCCTCCGCCGCCATTTCGGGCGCTGCTGTTAGGCTGAGATTCGAGCCGGTCCGCTGGGCGGCGGGCGACGGGCTGGAGGGGCACGCGCGGCGGCGGCGGCCCTGCGTGTAGGCACCGAGGCGGCCATGGCGGGCAACTTCGACTCGGAGGAGAGGAGTAGCTGGTACTGGGGGCGGTTGAGTCGGCAGGATGCGGTGTCGATGTTGCAGGGCCAGCGGCACGGGGTGTTCCTGGTGCGGGACTCGAGCACCAGCCCTGGGGACTATGTGCTCAGCGTCTCCGAGAACTCGCGCGTCTCCCACTACATCATCAACAGCAGCGGCCCGCGCCCACCGGTGTCACCGTCGCCCGCCCAGCCTCCGCCCGGTGAGGGACGGACAGGACGGGAGGCCCGGGCGGGGTGAGGGCCGCGGAACTCCCCTTCCTGGCCGGCTGCTCCTCGCGAGCTGACCCCCACGTGGGCAGCGGGCTGGAGTGACCGTGGCAGGGGGCGGAGTGCTGCCGGCGCTGGTTCCCCCAGACCCGCGGGCGTGCGAGGAACCGCTGACCCAGGCCTCTGGGTGTGACTTGGGAGGACAGCCCCGGGGAAGGGGAACTGCTTTGCTCCAGGGTGGGGCCAGCGCCGGGCAGGGCCACAGGGCCGGGCCGGGCAACGTGGGGGGACAAAGCGCTGAGGGGGATGCTGGCACCGCGGGGGCATCACCTGGCAGCAGTGTCGAGAACGAATCGGATAATCCTACAAGTGGCTTTTTCGGCTTCAAACATTTTCTGTAATGCTGGAGAGCTGAGTTTGACCATACTCCACTGACGGCCTTTGCTAGGAAGTCACCACATGCAGGCCAGGAGGGATGGAGACACCCTTCAGGAAACCGGCCAGCTTTTTCCTTTCTTGGGCATTTTTCCAAAATACTTTTTACCGTCCTCTTCCTCCGCGGAGGTGAGCTCAGTGCCTTGGTGATAGAAGGAAAGCCCTTTGTGGCCAGCTCAGAGTAGTAAGGCGATGCTGGGCGGACTGTGTCTAAGATCTTAGTGCCCAGAAAACTGTTCTCCACAGTTGGGGGAGGGGGGTGTCTTAGTTTTCAAAGCGTTTAGTGGAGGGAACATTTCTTTTCAGGAAACAAACCAGAAATAAGCCAATGAAAACAATCCCTTCTCTGAAAGTGAATGAAAGGAACCTCATTTTTCCTGGGCTTAAACATTGTCAGTCTTGTGGTCCAGGGTCTCTTCTTACTGAGTAAGTTGGGGCCGTGGCCTGAGTCTAGATGTTGGGAACAGACTTCTGCTGGGAAGATTCTCTGAGAATTTAAATGATCTGTACTGAGTCTTCCTTGTTAAGACCCATTGAGCTATGACTGTCTTACCCATGCCATTGAAGTTGTTGGGAAATATGAAGGAGACTTATGTACTTAGCACTTGAGATTTGTGGGATACATAGTAATTTTTGAGGTGATCATTATCTATAGGACAGCACCAAGAGTCCTAGTGCCTTCTCATTGTTCCTTTTGACCAGCTGAGACTAGACACAGGCCAGCCTCAAGTGACTCACGCTGCTTCCGATGCAGCCTTTGCAGACTTAACCTTTTAGAATAGTCCCAATTTAGATTTATTTACTCTGGCCAGAAATGGGAAGACAAGGTAATCATTCTCTTTGTTGCTAATGCACAGCAGTTTCAAAAAAAGTGTGGGATCATTAAGTCTATAAATTATCCTAGGTCTTTCTCAGTCTGGTTGGCTTAATGGTATAACATGGAGTGGGAATATCAATGTGACATATATTTGCCCTATACCAGATATAGTCTACTTTTTACCATCTGCATACTGTCTAGGGTTTTTTTGTTCATGCAGTGACATGATCGTAAACTGTCACTGAGACTCAATTCTCAATATTCTGTTTGTGTATGTGTTTTATTGGTTGCAAATTTTGGAAATGGCAACTAGCAGGTTTCTTAGTTTGGGCTTTCTCCACACCTTGGCATTATGACTATATCTCTGCGCTTACCTTGATACTGAGTTCCATCTTTTCATAACATACATGAGTTCAGATCCCTTAGCACAAAAGAGAAAGTGAAGATTGCCAAAGTTTGTTGATGGGGTGTGGACAATTCATGGACATTGTGGTAATAATTTTTGCTATATACTCTATATTTTCCATGTAGGGTAATTGATTCAGTTCCCTTTGTAAAGAATTCTTTAAAAATATATATATATTTTATTGATTTTTCACAGAGAGGAAGGGAGAGGGATAGAGAATTAGAAACATCGATGAGAGAGAGACATCGATCAACTGCCTCCTGCATGCCCCACACTGGGGATGTGCCCGCAAGCAAGGTACATGCTCCTGACTGGAATCGAACCCAGGACCTTTCAGTCCTCAGGCTGACGCTCTATTCACTGAGCCAAACCGGTCTCGGCTAGATACAGTTTTTAGAGACTTAGGGATAAAGTAGACCAGGAGTTCTCAACCTTTCTAGTGAAACTATTTTTAACTTGGGTGCTCAACTCCTCCGGACTCTGGCTGTAGCCTGGGAGTGCCCTGGCTGTGCTCCAGGGCCATAGGGCAGGGCTTGTTCAAATCTATGGGTCATGCTTTATCAAATATACTTCTTGGGAAGGCTTTGCAATCATTGATTCGCTAGTTTTTTTCTCTTGAAACAATGTGATACTATTAACCTTGACAAGTAGATAATTGACAAAACTGAGTAAGTAAGTTGGGAAAGTTGTTACAAGCTTGAGCTCTAGAGCCTGGGTTTGAATCTTACCTGACACTACTGAATGTAACTGGGCATGTTCTTTAATTCTCTGCTTTGTTCATGTGTGAAAGAGGACATCATAGGGTCGTTAGGAGGGTTGAATGAGTTTTATTTATTTTTTAATTAAATTTTTTAAATGAGTTTTAGTGTTTTAAAAGAAATGGGATTGGAGTATTGTAAATACAAATGAACATAACTGTGAAGTTGGGAGGGAGGAATTGAAACAAATGGAAATCTTCTTAGCTTTGAAAGGGTCTCAGAATGCATGGTGGTTTGGTGAGCAATACTGAAACAGCCTGTCTTAGGATGTATGTGCTGGAGTGGAGGCGGATGTAGTGCTGTGAAAGGACCTTGGATCCAGTATGTGGAAATAGAATGGCGCCTACTATTATCTGCTCAACTGAGAGCTGCCCATCTATTGCTATAGTGGGTGAAGGGAGCATAAAAACTTGCCTAATTTTGGGTATTGGGGGGGCAGAAGCTAGGGTGGTAATTGTGCTGTTGAAGCCACTTTTCTGGAGATCCTCTGGGACTGATGATTGCCACTGCTACCTCTTTGTACCTTTAGCATCTCTGTTTCATTTGTTTATCTCACCTTTGCAATTCTCAAACCTGGTCCTCATGTTTTACTTCTCAATATTAGAGTATCCCTCCAATTAGTGGTTCTGGAAAAGTTCTTCAGTGAGTTATTTACCGGTTTTAAACTCCCCCACCCCCCAAGATTCCATGGTAAAAGGAAGTAGGGTTGTCTGTTACAGGACTTCTTTAAACCTTTACTATGCCCTTGTGACCTCCAAGAGAGGCAGGTATTGGATACTGTGTTTTATTCAAACTCACTTGACTACGGAATTTTTTTTGAGAAGCAGCTTGAGATTCTATAGAATCTTGAAAACAGCAGACTGGATTTGGGGATAAGTGGAAAATTTCGAAAGAAATTTAGAGGTTGGGGCGTATTAAGCTGAATTTCCATATATGTGTGTGTGTATATATATATACACACACACATATATGGAAATTCACACACACACACATATATCAAAGGGAGGGGAAGAGAGAAGGAGAGAGAAACATTGATCAATTGCCTCCTTAACCCGGGATTGAACCTGCAACTGGGCATTTTTGCTGACCAGGAATTGAACTGGTGACCTTGAGGTGCATGGGAAAAAGAACCAAAAGGCACACTTGTTAAAAATAAATAAATAATAATTGCTGAGACTGGTTTGGCTCAGTGGATAGAGCGTCGGCTTGTGGACTGAAGGGTCCCAGGTTCGATTCCGGTCGGGGGCATGTACCTTGCTTGCGGGCACGTCTCCACTGTGGGGCGTGCAGGAGGCGGCTGATCGATGTCTCTCTCTCATCGATGTTTCTGACTTTCTATCTCTCTATCTTCCTCTCTTTAAATAATCAATAAAACATTAAAAAAAATAATAAATACATTTTATTGATTTTTTTTTTTTTTTACAGAGAGGAAGGAAAAAGGATAGAGAGTTAGAAACATAATGAGAGAGAAACATTGATCAGCTGCCTCTTGCACACGTACTGGGGATGTGCCTGCAATCCAGGTACATGCCCTTGACTGGAATCGAACCTGAGACCTTTCAGTCCACAGGCCGACTCTCTATCCACTGAGCCAAATGGCTAGGGCAAAAACAAAACAAACATAAAACCCCACACCAATATATATGTATGTATATATATATTTTTAATATATTTTACTGATTTTTTACAGAGAGGGAAGTAGAGAGCTAGAAACATCAATGAGAGAGAAACATCGATCAGCCACCTCCTGCATGCCCCTCACTGGGGATGTGCTCGCAACCAAGGTTCATGCCCTTGACTGGAATCGAACCTGCGACCTTTCAGTCCACAGGCTGATGCTCTATCCATTGAGCCAAACCGGTTTCGGCCAATATTTTTTTAAAATTGATTTTAGAGAGAGGAAGGGAGAGAGAAACATTGATTTGTTGTTCAACTTACTTATACATTCATTGGTTGCTTCTTGTATGTGCCCTGTATTGGGTTTCCTGATTTTGGTTTCTAAATGTGTTAGTTTAAACTATGTTCAGAATTCAGCATAAGTTTGATGTAGAACAAGTCAATGAGGTTTTCCAAGTCTCAGCAATGAGAGCCCTGTCCTTGGTTCTGTTCTCTAAACTGACTTACATCTCTTCCTTTCCCACCTTTCTCTTTCCTGCCTTTGGCTGTTTGTGGTTGGAAGATGATAATTAGGGAAAAGGAGCTGAATATAGCAGGAGTGGTTAGCTTGAAGGCCACCAGAGAGGGAGAATTTCACTGTTGCTCCCTCTTTTCTGTTGATCCCCCAGTCTTGAGGAATATAGGGCAACTGAGTTTAGGTTCAATCAAGGGCTTTCTCTCACTTGGGACAAAGCAATCTGCATTTTGGGGGCCTTTGTAGGGCCAGGATGTTGGACTCGACCCATTTATTTGCTGTTTCTCTGTGAGCCAAGGCTCAATTTGTAAGAAGGGACACAATTGGAAATACTTGAAGCTTTGACAGCAATGTTACATCCGAGAGAGACATGCAAAGACTCTGGATATCACCAGAAGTCTAACAAATGAAGATTGACTGGAGGCTGATAAAACAGAATATCACTTTGTTATTAGTACATGGTTTTCAGCAGTCTTTCCAGTTAGATCACACAATGTAAACTTAGAGCACAACAGCTCATGCTTGGGCTGTTTTGGTGACTGATGCTGTGTAAGCCACACACAGAGCTTGCTTGAGCATCTAATGACATCATCAGGGACCTTTAGACTGAGGACCCGGGCATCTGTTAGAGCAGTGGTCGGCAAACTCATTAGTCAACAGAGCGGCAAACCGCATGTGGCTCTCGAGCCGTGGTTTGCCGACCACTGTGTTAGAGTGTAATTGCCTGTCTTTATTCTAGCAAAAATGAAGCTCTGAACCTGTCATTTCATCTAGTCTTCCTGACTGGAAGCCTTTCAGATTCAGACTGCCTTGTCATTACTTAGGGCACAGGTATTCTGGCTTACTGCGGCTGCCGTTGCAGTGTTCTGCTTATAAAATTGAACACCCAAAATGCCCCTCTAAGGCTCAGCGATCAATCGTGGAAGAGGTAGGTATGGGTGAGATGGTAAGAGCCAGAGAAGAGGGTCACAATGGGCAGGCAAACCAGATTCTAAACTAAAAGTGAATCTGCCCTCTTGAACCTGAACCGGGTTACCCTATACCCCTCAGGATTGAGGGATCAACATAAAGGCCTTGCTAAGTGCTCCAAGTATAGACATACTAATTACATAAAGGAATTCTGCTTGAGGCTGAGCAGTCCCCTTTGTCATGATTCAGATGGGGTTGACCCAGAAGAAAGGAATTTATTTATAAATATATTTTTTATTTTATTTTATTTTTTAAATTAAATCTTTATTATTCAGATTATTACATTTGTTTCTCTTTTTTCCCCTCCATAGTTCCCCTCTACCCAGCTCCCACCCTTCCCTCTACCCTTACCTCTCTCCCATTGACCTCATCTATAGGTGTATGATTTTTGTCCAGTCACTCCCTGTACACCCCTCACCCCTTTCCCCTTGAGAATTATCAGTCCACTCCCTTTCTGTGCTCCTGATTCTATTATATTCACCAGTTTATTGCATTGATCAAATTTTTAATTCACTTAATTTTTAGATTCACTTGTTGATAGATACGTATTTGTTGTTCATAATTTTTTATGTTTTACCTTTTTCTTCTTCTTCTTCTAAAAGAGTACCTTTCAGCATTTCATATAATACTGGTTTGGAGTTGATGAACTCCTTTAGCTTTTTCTTAGCTGTGAAGCTCTTTATCTTCCCTTCAATTCTGAATGATACTTTTGCTGGATAGAGTATTCTTGGTTGTAGGTTCTTGCTATTCATCACATTGAATATTTCTTGCCACTCCTGTCTGGCCTGCATCGTTTCTGTTGAGAAATCAGCTGACAGTCGTATGGGTGCTCCCTTGTAGGTAATGAACTGTTTTTATCTTGCTGCTTTTAACATTCTCTCTTTGTCTTTTGCTCTTGGTATTTTAATTATGATGTGTCTTGGTGTAGTCCTCTTTGGATTCCTTTTATATGGGGTTCTGTGTGCTTCCTGGACTTTTAAGTTTATTTCTTTTACCAGATGTGGGAAGTTTTCAGTCATTATTTCTTTAAATAGGTTTTCAGTATCTTGCTCTCTTCCTCTGGCACCCTCACAATTCTTTTTATTTTATTTTATTTTATTGATTTTTCACAGAGAGGAAGGGAGAGGGATAGAAAGTCAGAAACATCGATGAGAGAGAGACATCGATCAGCCGCCTCTTGCACGCCCCTCACTGGAGATGTGCCCGCAAGCAAGGTACATGCCCCCGACTGGAATCAAACCGGGACCTTTCAGTCCGCAGGCCAACGCTCTATCCACTGAGCCAAACCAGTCTCGGCACCCCCATAATTCTGATGTTGGTATGCTTGAAGCTGTCCCAGAGGCTCCTTACATTATCTTCACATTTTTTGGATTCTTTTCTCTTCTTGCTTTTCCAGTTGAGTGTTTTCTTCTTCTTTATATTTCAAATCTTTGACTTGATTCTTGTGATCCTCTAGTCTGCTGTTAGGTCTCTGTATAATATTTTTTATTTCAGTCAGTGTATATTTAATTTCTAGTTGGTCCTTTTTCATCTCCTCTTGTGTCTCGCTAACTTTATCCAACTTTTCTAGGATATTCTTGAAAAACCTTATAAGCGTGGTTTTGAACTCTATATCCAGTCGTTTGTTTGTTTTCCTCCATTTCTTTTGTTTGTGATCCCTTTCCTTGTCTCGGCATTTTCACTATGCTGGGAGAACTTCTGTGTTGGATTCAGCCTTATGATACCAGACTTGCAAAACTGCAAAAGCCTCTCTGTTGAACTTGGGATGGGTGGAGTCTCAGGGCTTAAAGGACTGCCTTGCCTTCCAGTCGGCCCTGCCCTCCACGGCCTCTGAGTCTCATGTGACTGGGTAATCACTGGAGTGGTCCCTGTGCTTGCACGCGCTCTCTTTCTTGCAGTGCCTCTAGACTGCTGCCTTTCCTGCTCCCCTGTGCTCAGGGACCATATGAGTCTGGGTCCCCAGGGTTTCACCGAAATTGTTGTTTAGTGGAGTTAGAAGTGGTGCAGTTGGGAGGGTCTGTCTCCTGCCCACTCGTGAAAGCCAGTGGCACAATCAGCAGTTGGTCCTCTGCGCGCAATGCCGTGCGCGTCACCAGACTTCTGATCTTTTGCAACTCCCCTAAATTTCCATGCACTTCTCCCTTTTCACTGTTCAAACTCCCCTCGTATGAGTTTCGGCTGGATATGGGTTTAGTGTCATAGGATAAGGGGTTCAATGCCGTTGAGAGTCTCCGTCTCCCTCCCGCCAGAGAAAGCCAGCCAGGTTCTCCGGCATCGGCTCTCTCCACGTGTGTGTCTCCGTACCTCAGCTTTTTGCATCTCCTCTGGCTTTCTGTGAGCCCCTCTCTTTCCTTCTAGTTGTAGAATTTCCACTCAGCCAGCTTTCCTGTGGTTCTGGATGATGCCTGTTCTGTCTTTTAGTTGTGGTTTTGAAATTGTTGTGCGAGGCAGCAGTGTAGGTGTTTACCCATGCTGCCATCTTGGATTCTCCCTTAATTTATTTTTAAAAAATATATCTTATTGATTTTCCACAGAAAGGAAGAGAGAGGGATAGAGTTAGAAACATCAATTAGAGAGAGAGAGAGAGAGACATTGATCAGCTGCCTCCTGCACGCCCCCCACTGGGGATGTGTCCACAACCAAGATACATGCCCTTGACTGGAATTGAACCTGGGACCCTTCAGTACGCAGTCCACGCTCTATCCACTGAGCCAAACTGGTTTCGGCGGAACAAAGGAATTTAGAGAGTTTGAGCTCTTCATCCCTTTCCCTGCCTCCTTATGTCTAAGGCAGTACTTAGCCCTTACCTCCCTCCTCCTTCCTTCCCTTGAGAATAAAATGATGCTTGATTTCCAGACTCTCTTAAGATAGATCTGAGAATTAGTTCTCCCATCTTCTTGATCAATAAACTTTTCCTTACCCCTCCCCCCTCCAAAAACAAAGAAACAAAACAAAAGAAAAAGAGCTGGACACATAAGTTGTGGTGAGGTTTGAGCTTATGTGTATTCTGTTCTCCTCACTTCTCTTCTGGAATTTGGACCAACAAAGCTTGGTTTCACATATATCTAACTGCTCCAGAAGTACACAAAAACAGGTATTTCTCTGAGGAAGTAGAGTAGATAAGTAATGTATAGATAATGTGAAAGATTTCCCTTGGTGCTTAACTTGCATTTCTGTGACCATTAGGATTGTCAAGCTGAAAAAAACAACACACATATTGGACCCAGTTTACACCATGAAACATTTGAACAAGAAATTAATTGAACCAATTTCCTACCTTTATGGAAGATGAGCTTCCTTTTTTTTTTTTTACAGAGAGGAAAGGAGAGGGATAGAGAGTTAGAAACATTGATCAGCTGCATCCTGCATGCCCCCTACTAGAGATGTACCTACAACCAAGGTACATGCCCTTGACCGGAATAGGCCGACGCTCTATCCCCTGAGCCAAACTGGTTTCGGCTCTAACACTGATCTTTATAAGGGACTTGGCTTAGTGGTCTTATTTGTTCTTCTAAACCCTGCCCCTTGTCCCCCCAGAAAAAGAAAAGTCAACAACACAACACACACAAATTTCACGAGGGCTAGTGCAATATCCTGTACAATGTAAGCCTAATATGCAAATTGTCCTTTCTACTGTGAGTTTGACCCAGAGCTTAAGGGGTGGGGTGGGGGGGCAGCTGGCCAACCCCCACCCATCCACTGATTGGTGCACCAGGTCTCTAGTTGGAGCTGTAATGGATGATGGGGAGTAGTTGCCTTACTTCTTAGAGTTAAAAGGGTATCTTGCAAATGTTTAGTAGTAGCCAGAGCTGCTTTTTCATTGTGATTTTGTTGTATCTGAAAGCACGGTTTATTGTTATTCCTCACATGAGGATATGTTTCTATTGATTTTTCAGACAGTGGAAGGGAGGAATAGGAACAATGAAACATTGATGTGACATCCATTGGTTGCCTCTTACACATGCTCCAACTGGGTTGGGGATGAAGCCTGCAACCAAGATATGTGCCCTTCACCAGAATTGAACCTGGAACCCTTCAGTTCATGGACTGATGCTTTAACCACTGAGAACACCAGCTAGGGGCAAAATTTTATTTTTGTAAGAGCACATCTTCAGTTGAAAGTGAAAGCCACAGGGGTGAAAAGGTATGTCTTCCTAGGACATGCTGCTTTGCTTCTTGCTCACCAACCATACTTACACTCTTATGTATCCCCAGCTATGTTGTGAGCTTCTTAAAGCTGGGAACAGATTTTCACTTAACTTCTTTTCCTCACTTTAAAGTTATGTTCATTGAGAATAATATCTCTAACACTTACTGTTCTGGCCAAGTGGCTCAGTTGGTTGGATCGTTGTCCCATACACCAAAAGGTACAGGTTTGATTCTTGGTCAAGGCACGTGCCTGGGTCTGGGTGTACGGGGGGTGGGGACACAGTGGATCATGTTTTTCTCTCTCCCCCTTCTAAAAATCAATAAAAGCATATTCTCAGGTGAGGATTTTAAAAAAAAAAAAAGGAAATCTAACACTTAGCACTTACTATCTGCCAACTACTGTCCCAAAAAGACAACTAGTGAAAACCATTTGGCTGTTGCTGTACTCTAGTAAAGGGAGCTTTTCTCCCCAGGTGCTATTAGGACCATTTTCTAGACCATGGGCCCTTCACTGTTGTGAAGGTTCTCCTTAACACTCTGCCCTGGAGGCTTTCTTTGTCCAGCAGTGCTAAGTAGATCTCCTTGGAGCTCATACTTTATCCTTACGTAGTTCATCTGGCCTGAAGAATCACTGAATTAGCCTAGTGGTTATAGGAAAGGTAGCCATGCATCTCTTTGCCTGCCCAGTTTGAATGACAGTAATTTCTCATTGGTGATCTACTTCAGTGATGAGAAACTCCAGAATGCAGCACCAGCACCATGCTCTGGTATGTTCATAACCAAAATCATGTCTCCTGTCCTGTACTTGAAACTATTGTGATTACTGTGGTAGTTCAGATTCTGCTAGTGCCTTTATTTATCATAGATGGACAGTCCTGGGTCTGGGCATGTATTTCATCCTCTTAGACAGCCAGTATTACTGAGTGTGGGCTATTAACTTGTGTTAGCCTGTAGCCATGAATTCCACAGGTTGACTTGTGTAATGTAAGAAATGTACAACTTTCCTTTAACTTATGTATTGGTCTTGTCATTCATTTGGATGAAAAGAGAAAGCACTAATCCGTATTCATTCTGTATTGAGGACTTTTGGCTCACTTCCAAAGGTTATCTTTTCACCTCTCCCTAGTAGAGAATGTTATGTATAGTTTTTCTGGTCATTCTGGAAGAAATATTTTCTAACATTGAACAAAGCTAGAATTAATTAGACATCTGGACTACCACAGTGTTCCTATTTCAGAGCATTAATCGCTATGGCTTTTGGAATGGTGGGTCATTATTAGTACAAGTGGAGAGGGTAGATTGTCCAATTTTCCTTACAAAGGACTTAAGTAACTTTCACGAGAGAAGTACAAATAGTCAAAAAATATGAAAAGCAATCAACTAACAGTATTTCAAAACAATGTTTCTCTTACTAAATTGGCAGTGATTTTTTTAAAATATATTTTATTGATTTTTTACAGAGAAGAAGGGAGAGAGATAGAAAGTCAGAAACATCGATGAGAGATAGACATCGATCAGCCGCCTCCTGCACGCCCCACTGTGGAGATGTGCCCACAAGCAAGGTACATGCCCCCAACCGGAATCGAACCCGGGACCTTTCAGTCGGCAAGCCGACGCTCTATCTACTGAGCCAAACCGGTCTCAGCGGCAGTGATTTTTTAAATGCTGTTTTGATAAGGTCATCAGAAAATGGGAACTCATAAACAACTCGTGGGACTGTAAAATGCAAATTTTCGGAGGGCAATTTGGCAACATAACATAAACCTTAATTTTTTAAAAAATATATATATATTTTAATATATTTTATTGATTTTTCACAGAGAGGAAGGGAGAGGGATAGAAAGTTAGAAACATTGATGAGAGAGACACATTTATCAGCTGCCTCTTGCACGCCCCCTACTAGATATGTGCCCGGAACCAATGTACATGCCCTTGATGAATCGAACCTGGGACCTTTCAGTCCGCAGGCCGACGCTCTATCCACTGAGCCAAACCAGTTTCGGTTAAAATATTTTTTTATTGATCTGGAGAGGGTGGGAGAGAGAGAAAAATCAAGGATGATAGATTGTCATTTATCTGCTACCTCCTGCACACACCTAACTGGGGATTAAGCCTGAAACCTGGGTATGTGCCCTGACTGGGGAATTGAACTGCAACTTCCTGGTTCATGGGTCAACATTCAACAGCCTGAATGAACCAAGCCAACTGGGCAAACTGTAATGTTCTTACCATTTGATCCCACAGTTGCATTTTAAGTTTTTTTATCCTAAGGAAGTGATTTGCATTTTAAGTTGTTGTATTCTAAGGAAGTAATAAAATAGTCATTAATAAAAACAAAAATGCTAATAACAGCATTATTTGCACTAGTGAAATGTTGGGAATACTTTATATCCATTAAAAATCATGTTCTTGCCCTTACTGTTGTGACTCTGTTGGTTGGAACTTTGTCCTGTACACCAAGGTTGGCAGTTTGATTTCCGATCAGGGCACATGCCCAGGTTGTGGGTTTGATCCCTAGTTGGGGAGGCATGTGGGAGGCAACCAATCTTTGTTTCTTCCTCTCTCTTTCCCTCCCTCCCTCCCTTCTTCCCTTTCTCTCTGTAAGATCAATTTTAAAAAATCATGTTCTTGAAGAATATCCTATCTAATAAAAGAGTAATATGCAAATTGACTGTCACACCAATAAACAAGATGGCTGCCCTAGTGTGGACACAAGATGGCCAGCAGGGGAAGACAGTTTTGGGTGATCAGGCCAGCAGGGGAGGGCAATTGGGACAACCAGGCCTGCAGGGGAGGGCAGTTGGGGGGGACCAGGCATGCAGGGAGGGCAGTTGGAGGTGACCAGGCTAGCAAGGAAGGGCAGTTAGGGATTACTGGGCCAGCAGGGGAGGGCAGATGGGAGAGTCCGAGCCAGCGCGGGAGCAGTTAGGCATTGATCAGCGTGGCAGGGGAATGGTTAGCGGGTGTTCAGGCTGGCAGGCAGAAGTGGTTAGGGGCAATCAGGCAGGCAGGCAAGGGATTGGGAGCCAGCAGTCCCAGATTGGAGAGGGTGCATATTGGGCTGAGGGACGCCCTCCCCTCCCTCCCATGCCCCTGTGCACAAATTTTGTGCACTAGGCTTTTAATGGGAAATTATAAAAATCAAAAACCAATTGTCTATGGAGCTATTACCAGGAAACCAAAAGCAAAAAATCCAGTAAAGGGCCTTGGCTGGGTAAGCTCAATTGGTTAGAGTGTTCTGATAAGTCAAGGTTGCAGGTTTGATCTCCAGTCAGAGTACATACAATAAGCAACCAATGGATGCATAAATAAGTGGAACAACAAATCATGTCTGTCTGTCTCTCTTAAAAAAAGAAAGAAGAAACATGTGACTCTGGTCAGTGTGGCTTATCCATGCACCAAAAGATTGCTGTTTCAGTCCCTGGTTAGGACGCATGCCCAGGTTGCGGATTTGATTCCAGGTCAGGATGCATATGGAAGGCAACAATGGATGTTTCTCACATTGATGTTTCTCCCTCTAACTCTCTTAAAAAAAAAAAATCAAACTTTTTTTTTTAATGGTTAAAATGGTAGCTGTTATGTGTATCTCACAACAGTAAAAATCCACCAAACTGCACTAAGAAAACTTAAAAATAAGTGGAACAACGAATTGATGTTTCTCTTTCCCTTTCTCTTTCTGGAATCAATACATTTTTAAAATGTTTAAATCTAATAAAGATGAATTGATATTTTGGTGCTCAGCAGAGTGTAAGCTAAAAGTTTGTATTTGTCATTAGAAAACAGTTTCTCTGCCCTAGCTGGTTTTCTTCAGTGGTTAGAGAGACAGTCCTTGGACCAAAAAGTTATGGGTTCCGTTCCCTATCATGAGCAGGTATCTCGGTTGTAGGTCCATCCTAGGCCCGGGCAAAAGTGATAGGCAACCAGTCTATATGCCTCTCTGATGGATGTTTCCCTCCCTCCCTCCTTCCCTTCCATTCTGTCTAAAAATATTAAGAAAAAAGAAGCCCAGTCAGTGTTGCTCAGTGGTTAAGCATGGGGCTTTGAACCAGCAGATCATAGTTTGATTCCTGGTCACTGTACATGCCAAGGTTGTGGACTCAATCCCTAATGTGGGGTATGTAAGAGGCTGCCTATCAATGATTCTCTCTCATCATTGATGTTTCTCTCTCTCCCTCTCTCTTCCTCTTCCTTACCCTCAAAGTCAATAAAAATAATTTTTAAAATAAGAAAAAGAAAACTTTCACCCTGGCTGGTGTAGCTCAGTGATTGGAACATTGTCCTATGCACCGAAGGGTTATAGGTTGAATTTCTGGTCAGGGTACATACCTAGATTGCGGATTGGATTCCCAGTCGGGATGCATGCGGAAGGCAATCCATCAATGTTCCTCCCTCCCTCTCTCTAAGCTCAGTGAAAACATATCCTCAGGTGAGTATTAAGACACACAAAACTCTTTTCTTATTTGAATTGATATATGTTTGTTTATTTTTCAATTCTAGAACTTGATAGAGAGGGAATACATTCTGAAGTAGGCCCTTGTGTCTAAGGCCACACACATCTTTGCATATTGCAAATTTTAAGCATTTCTAATATGTCCTTTGTCTTGGATCCTCAGTGTGTCATTAGAGGTTGAGGATTTTAACATCTCTATTCCCCTCCCCTCCCCCCAGCATCCTTGTTTACCTTTTTTTATGACTTGTTTCTTCTAAGGGAACAATCCAGTTTTCATGTTATATTTAAGCAAAGGCCCCTTAAGCGGTTTCTTTGTTTTTGTTTAGACTCCTTTTTTCTTTTTGCCAAATAAAGCTTTTGTTGGCTATCATAAGTGACATTGATATCAGCAATCATTTTTTAAAAAATTTATTTTAGAGAGGAAAGAAACAATGGTGCGTTCCATCCATCCATGCATTCATTGGAAGATATTTATTTACTCATTTGTTTACTTTTATCCTCACCTGAGGATATTTTTTCCATTGATTTTTTTTAGAGAGAGTGGAAGGGAAGGGGAAAAACAGGAAGAAACATCCAAGTGAGAAACACATGGATTGGTTGCCTCCCTCACATGTCCTGACTAGGGCCTCAGCTCAAGCCTGCAACCAAGGTACGTACCCTTGACTTGAATGGAACCTAGAACCCTTCAGTCCGAGGGCCTATGCTCTATCCATTGAGCCAAAATGGCTAGAGCTCATTGGTTGGTTGGTTCTCTGTTGTCCTGACCTGGAATCAGTCCTGCAGACAACACTAACCAACTGACTTACCCAGCCAGCTCAGTAATCAGTCTTTTTTATATATATATATATTTTATTGATTTTTTACTGAGAGAAAGGGAGAGGGAGAGAGCTAGAAACATCGATGAGAGAGAAACATCAGTCATCTGCCTCCTGTACACCTACTGGGGATGTACCGCAATCAAGGTATATGCCCTTGACTGGAATCAAACCTGAGACCCTTGAATCCGCAGGCCGACACTCTATCAACTGAGCCAATGAGCAAAACCTGTTAGGGCAGCAATCAGTCTTAAAACTGTTTCTCTTTCAAATTGTACATTTTAGATGTGAAGAGAACAAATGTATGAGTTTAGTGTAGATAAATACAAAGTTCTTCCTGGAATAGCTGCTGGGACCTATGAGAAAGGAGAGCTTGCTACATTCCCCGAGGTTGAAGAAAATATTGCAAGAAAACCTTGAACATTGTGCTACTGTGTAAATGGGATAATAACAGAACAATTTGTGAGAATGAACAACAGGTCTCCATGTTGCTGTCTTCAATCTAGTATGCGAGCCTGTCCTGAGTGGCTTTGTCTACCATGATCTATTCCTTCTCTGCTGCAGGTGGTGGTGGGAATCTTTTTCCCCAGGAAATGTTTCAGCTACAAAATATGATTTGTTTGCTATGAGGAGAAGGGGTTATTTTTTAGACAATATTTTTTTTTCTGATAAAATATTGACTAAATGTGTTTGGGAAATGTTTAAAATCTGTGTTTTTAATCACCAGTGTAATACATCTTTAAATAATACCCTGCTTTATTTTTTTCCAGGGGTGAGCCCCTCCAGGCTCCGAATAGGAGATCAAGAGTTTGATTCATTGCCTGCTTTACTGGAATTCTACAAAATACACTATTTGGACACTACAACATTGATAGAACCAGTTTCCAGATCCAAGCAGGGTAGTGGAGTGAATCTCAGGCAGGAGGAGACAGAATATGTGCGAGCCCTCTTTGACTTTAATGGGAATGATGAAGAAGATCTTCCCTTTAAGAAAGGAGACATCCTGAAAATCCGGGATAAGCCTGAAGAGCAGTGGTGGAATGCAGAGGACATGGAAGGCAAGAGGGGGATGATTCCAGTCCCTTACGTGGAGAAGTATAGACCTGGCCCCGCCTCAGTATCGGCTATGATTGGAGGTAACCAGGAGGGTTCCCACCCACAGCCACTGGGTGGGCCGGAGCCTGGGCCCTATGCCCAACCCAGCGTCAACACTCCGCTCCCTAACCTCCAGAATGGGCCCATTTATGCCAGGGTAATCCAGAAGCGAGTCCCTAATGCCTACGACAAGACAGCCTTGGCTTTGGAGGTACATAATGTGCAAAATATAGAAAGAAGAGATCTGCTATAGGATCTCCCTTTTAGATCTCTTAGACTTTTGTAGGAATGCTGAATACAAGCTCCAGCATTGTTATGTTGTAGATGTTGAACCATTAAGTACTGATTTGGGCATTTAATTGGGTTTTCTCTTTTTTTATAGAAAACCTATTTTGGAATGAGTAAGCTAAAACTGTATAACTGAATGTTCTGATTAGTCTACTAAACATACTTTGATTAATAACACTACCTGAATTCACAGGAATTAACCTAAAATATTTTTTCTCATGTACATTCTAACCTTTTTCTTCTTTCTTTTTATCTTTGTCTGAAATAAGGTGGGCTCACAAAGATTTGAGTAATAATAAGTGGTTCTTGTCAGAACTTACATGGAATTTTTCCACAGAAACTTCATGTTTTTACTTTTGGGGCATGGGAGTTCTTACTGTTGATTGATTGTGTTCAAGTAATAATTCAGGAGGAAAAGTAAAGGGTAGTGCAGATATGAAGAGATATACTCAAATATTAATTCCAAGGAGCAGCAAGTTTACTTGGTCTTTGTTGTATAATGAATTTTGTAGGCAAAAAGCTAGTTCCTCTTGAGGAATAAATTACTACCTTTTACTGGTAAATAGTTATCCTTGGTAGCCCCTCTTCTCTGGCCAACCATTGTGTTTATTCTTTTATTCCCCTCTTTAGCATTCACAGCTTTGTCTCTTTCCTACCTCCCTTTCCCTTTCTCACTACCTCCCCCTTTATTTCTCCCCCTTTCTGAGTTATGCAGAGCTATTGGTTCAGTATAAAAGCTTGTACAGGAGTGGCATGCTATCCCATCTTTCAGAGCTTCCTGATACTATAACTTGAGTGTAAGGAAGTAGCTTTCATAAGCACAGGCCGTAGTTATGTGAGCACATATTAGCTGAGAAGAAGAAAATGCATATTCTTATAAACTGACATATTCTCTAAATTTTTTTTTCTTTGGTCATGTTCATACACTAAAGAGTAAGAGCTGCCCTGAGTCTAAATGGGGGAGTGTTAACCCACAGAATAAGCCAGAATTTATTTGTACCAGTCTCTGATATTACTGGATTTGAAATTTTTCTTTCACATTTTGGATAGTGTATTTTGAGTTTTAGAGGTTTGACTGGAAAATGTGTGTTTTTAAAGTGTATATTCTTTGAGATCATGTTATGACTTAAGGAGATAGATATGTATTGTGTTCCTGCTTTAAAGAAAGAATGAAATATATGTTGTCTAGGCCACACCACTTTTTCCCACTTAGAGTTCGGAGAATGAAGAAAACAAGTTTCTAGCCTCATATTTTTATTTCAGTTCATATGATGGCAACATCCAACATGGTGCTGTGCACATGACAGGTGTAGCTCCTTTTAAAAATATATATTTTGCCGAAACCCGTTTGGCTCAGTGGATAGAGCGTCAGCCTGCGGACTGAAGGGTCCCAGGTTTGATTCTGGTCAGGAGCATGTACCTTGGTTGCCAGCTGTGGACTGAAAGGTCCCAGGTTTGATTCTGGCCAGGGGCACTTGCCTGGGTTGCGGGTTTGATCCCAGTAGGGGACGTGCAGGAGGCAGCTGATCAATGATTCTCTTTCATCATTGATGTTTCTATCTCTCTCTCTCCCTTCCTCTCTGAAATCAGTAAAATATATTAAAAAAACAAACAGTGCTGAAGAACCACCTGCCTTTGTCTTACAGTTAGATATTCCCTGCATAGTATGTTTGCTGTGACCAGAGTCCCCCACTGGAATATGTTATTAGATACTTCCTCTTTTCCATCTACCAGATTTCTCTAGTAGAGATGAAGAATCTGGAAAGAAGAGGTTAATTCTAGTTAACCGAAGTATGGGTATTCCTCTGCATATATAAATTTGTGAGTCAGTCAGGTACTCCTATCCTGGGGAATATAACTGAATCAGACAGATTCTATCTTTTCCATCCAATTTATCCTGATTAAGACAGATTTTAAACAATGCAGATAATGCTGCATGTTTTGAAGAAGAAATTCTGGAAATAACAGAGTTGTGTAGAGGCAGCTTTCATTTTTTTATCTTATATTTGAGTTACGATTTTGATCTTAAAATTTTGTTTCACGGCTCCTTGGAAGCTAGCATAGTAACAAATCTTATCTTGTAAATTGCAGGCGCTAAAATTTACTTTATTTATTTATGTATTTTTAATAAATCTTTATTGTTCAGATTATTACAATTGTTTCTCTTTTTTTCCCCCCCATAGCTCCTCTGCACCTAGCTCCCACCCCATCCTCTACCCTTACCTCCCCCGCATTGTCCTCATCCATAGGTGTAGGATTTTTATCCAGTCTCTCCCTGCAACCCCCTCACCTCTTTCCCCCTGAGAATTATTAGTCCACTCCCTTTTTATGCCCCTAATTCTATTATATTCACCAGTTTATTCTGTTCATCAGATTTTCATTTCACTTGATTTTTAGATTCCACTTGTTGATAGATATGTATTTGTTGTTCATAATTTTTACCCTTACTGTTTTCTTCTTCCTCTTCTTAAAGAATACCCTTCAGCATTTCATACAATACTGGCTTGGTGTTGATGAACTCCTTTAGTTTTTTCTTATTTGTGAAGCTCTTTATCTGCCCTTCAATTCTGATTGCTTAGCTTTGCTGGGTAGAGTAATCTTGGTTGTAGGTTCTTGCTATTCATCACTTTGAATATTTGCCACTCCCGTCTGGCCTGCATAGTTTCTATTGAGAAATCAGCTGACAATCATATGGGTGCTCCCTTGTAGGTAATTAACTGTTTTTCTCTTGCTGCTTTTAATATTCTCTCTTTGTCTTTTGCTCTTGGTATTTTAATTATGATGTGTCTTGGTGTGGTCCTCTTTAGATTCCCTTTGTTTGGGGTTCTGTGTGCTTCCTGGACTGATAAGTCTATTTCTTTCACCAGGTGGGGGAAGTTTTCAGTCTTTATTTCTTCAAATAAGTTTTCAGTATCTTGCTCGCTCTCCATAATTCTGATGTTGGTACACTTGAAGTTATCCCAGAGGCTCCTTACACTATCTTCACATTTTTGGATTCTTTTTTCTTTTTGCTTTTCCAGTGGAGTGAGTGTATTTGCTTCTTTGAATTTCAAATCTTTGACTTGATTCTTGTGATCTTCTAGTCTGCTGTTAGGTTTCTGTATAATATTTTATATTTCAGTCAGTGTATGTTTAATTTCTAGTTGGTCCTTTTTCATCTTCTTTTGGGTCTCACTAAATTTTTCCATTTTTTCTAGGACATTCTTAACGTTATAACTGTGGTTTTAAACTCTATATCTAGTTGTTTGTTTTTCATTTGTGATCTGTTCTTTTGTCACTGCATATTTTGCTGCTTCCCTGAGTTGGTAGAGTAGCTTTGTGTTCTAGATGTCCTATGTGGTCCAGTAGCTCTGCCTCCCCAGTTACCTGAAGTGGACACTTTTTTTTTTTTAAATATAGTTTATTGATTTTTTACAGAGAGGAAGGGAGAGAGATAGAAAGTCAGAAACATCGATGAGAGAGAGACATCGATCAGCTGCCTCCTGCACGCCCCATAGTGGGGATGTGTCCACAAGCAAGGCACATGCCCCCAACCAGAATCGAACCCAGGACCCTTCAGTCCACAAGCCGACGCTCCATCCACTGAGCCAAACCGGTCTCGGCTGAAGTGGACACTCTTGGTGCACCCCTTTGTGAACTTGTGTGCAGTCTTGTTGTAGTTAATTCTTGATTGTTTTTGGTATCACTGGGGGGAATTGACCTTCAGGCCAATTTGTTGTGAGGATCAGCTGTGTCTGGGCATGCACGCTTGCCTCCAGACTTCTGCCTTTCGAGTGCTCGCACACACATGCGAGCTTCCAGAACTCTGCCTTTGCGGTTCCTCTGAGTTCCCATGTGCTCTAGGGACCTGTATGAGTCTGGATCCCCAGGGTCTCACTCCAAAACTGGGGTTCATGCAGTTGGACTTGGATTTCAGTGCTCTTGTGAGGTTCTGTTTTCTTCCCACTGAGCTTTTTACAGCTCCTCTGAACCTTTATGAGTCCCTCTCTTCTAGTTGTAGAATTTTCACTCAGCCAGCTTTCTTGTGGTTCTGGATGGTGTCTGTTCTGTCTTTTAGTTGTAATTTTGAAATTATTGTGCAAGGCAGCAGCTTGGGTGTTCACCTATGCTGCCATCTTGGTTTCTCTGTAAGGAGACCTTATTCTTGCAGGAATCCTAAAATTTACTTTATGCCTCTGTAGACTGTTCAAAACCATCACAATATCTTTAAATGTACTAATTATATAACTCCCATTCTCTGATTCAGCCTTACATTTTGCCTTTGATAGACGATAACATTTCAGAGTAACCAAGGAGCTAGCTTCTCTGGTGTACTTAGGCTTGGACTTAGTCTTTTTATTTTATTTTTAATTTTTTAAATATATTTTATTGATTTTTTTACAGAGAGTAAGGGAGAGGAATAGAGAGTTAGAAACATCGATGAGAGAGAAACATAAATCAGCCGCTTCCTGCACACTCCCTACTGGGGATGTGCCCGCAACCAGGATACATGCCCTTGACTGGAATCGAACCTGGGACCTTTCAGTCCGCAGGCCGACGCTCTATCCACTGAGCCAAATCGGTTTCGGCTTTTTTATTTATTTTTATTTTTATTATTTTTTGTTTTGAGCTTGTTCTTTAGGGCACAGATAGGGAAGTTGTAAAGTGTGTTGGGTCCCTGATAATATCTGACAGGGATTACTTGAATTCTACATTTCCCTGCATAGAACTCTGTTGAAACATGGAAAATAAGAGTGAAGATCCCAATTTCCCCTTTGTTAACAGAAAAAATGAGATTGATGTTATAAGAACATGAGTGGCATGTCCTTGCTATGTCTAGTTTGTGTTTTTCTGGTATTGTAAGTCTAGATTTCTGAATTGTTCATTAAGACAAGTGTCTATTGTCCCTCTTCTATACTGTTTCAAAGAAGAGAAACATCAATGATGGAGAGAACCATTGATAGGCTGCCTCCTGTATGCCCTTTACTGGTGATCGAGGCTGCAACCCAGGCATGTTCCCTTGACCAGAATTGAACCCTGAATTCTTCAATCTGCAGGTTAACACTCTATCCACTTCGCCAAACCAGCTAGGTCTGTATCTTGGGATTATAACATATCTGGGGCAAGTGTTCAGTTTTGCTTTCTTTGTCTTTGATATAGTATATCAAACTTCAAACTCTTCTGCATCCCCTTCATCCTCTCTAGTCTGGCTTTTGAGAATTTGGCTTTAGTGAATTGTTGCCTAACAGGAAGAGGAACATGCATTCAGAAAAAAGTCATGTTTCTTTTTTTTTTTTTTAATATATATTTTATTGACTTTTTACAGAGAGGAAGGGAGAGAGATAGAAAGTCAGAAACATCGATGAGAGAGAGACATCGATCAGCCGCCTCCTGCACGCCCCACTGTGGAGATGTGCCCGCAAGCAAGGTACATGCCCCTAACCGGAATCGAACCCGGAACCTTTCAGTCTGCAAGCCGACACTCTATCCACTGAGCCAAACCGGTCTCGGCAACAAGTCATGTTTCTGACTTGAAGAAAGAACTGCTTTTGTTATAACAAAATTTTCTGTTGTTCTTTCCCCCCAAATTATAAGAGAAAGTTTATTTAAAAAGTCATAAAGGTAGAAGTGAGTTGCAGAAGAAATGGGCTTAGGAAACAAGTTACAGAAGCCAAAAAAAGTTTAGCACCATTTTCTTTCTTCTTCTTCTTCTTTTTTTTTTTTTTTTAGTATTTTATTGTGGGTTTTTTTTTTTTACAGAGAGGAAGGGAGAGGGATAGAGAATTAGAAACATCGATCAGCTGCCTCCTGCACGCCCTCCACTGGGGATGTGCCCACAACCAAGGTACATGCCCCTGACCGGAATTGAACCTGGGACCCTTCAGTCCGCAGGTGACTCTATCCACTGAGCCAAACCGGTTTCAGCTAGCACCATTTTCTTAGACTGTTCTAAGAAATAGTCTCCTCCTAGACTATGCCTACCTAATACCCTAGACCAATGGTTGGCAAACTGTGGCTCGCACATCAAGGTTTGCTGACCACTGGGATAGGGGCTTAATCACAAGAAACAACAACCTGTAATTATTGGAATCAAGAGTCTAGCTCACAAGCTGCAATTTGCCAACCACTGCCCTAGGGTGCCAACCACCCTTTCTTCCAAACTGTTGAAGCACTAGGGCTTCATGTGGATAGTCATACTGCCTTTGGGGTTTATTTTTTTTTACTCTAGGATTCCTCATGTGCTTTGAATGTTTGAGGAGGAAGACCCCCAAAGGGTTATTTAATTTTATTAAGGTCTTTCTCAAAGTATTTGTACTTCAAGGCCACAATGGATAGCTTAATTAGCTTAATTAGCTCAGTTGACTGCTTAAAACTTGAAATCAGCAGGTTTTGTTGCCTTATTTGTGAAAAAGCTGGTGTAGTTCTGTGGTACTGACAGCAAGGGAGTGGGTTGGTCCACATTTCATTCTGCCTTTTACTTAGAGCTCTGAGATGTGATTTCAGTTGGCACTTTGAATTTCTAAAAATAAAGACTGTATGCTAGGTTGGTGTGGCTCAGTGGTTGAGCATCAACCCAGAAACCAAGCGGTTACTGATTCCATTCTGGTCAGAACACATGCTTAGGTTGCAGGCTCAATGCCTAGTGGGGGTGTGCAGGAGGCAGCCTATTGATGTTTCTCTCATTGATGTTTTTATCTCTCTACCTTTCTCCCTTCCTCTCTCTAAAAATCAATAAAAACATTTTTAAAAAATCAAGTACTGCTATTCTTGCTTAGAATTAAGTAAATAAATAAATAAATACAGTATAACACAGAAAAAAGGGGTATTAAAGCCTAGATTTTGGTATCAAGTAGAATGGTGGGCTTAAGGATATACGAAGAACCATCTTTACAGAACACCTAGAAAAGCTGGATGAAATGTAATAGAGACATCCTTTTCTTGACACCTTTTTATTTAGATTTGCAATCATTTGGTAAAATGTACTAATCATAAGTATGCAGTTCATAATGTACATGTATATGCACCTACTGATAATCACCTCATTAGTCAACAGAGCGGCAAACCATGGCTCGTGAGCCGCAGGTGGCACTCAAGCCACAGTTTGCTGACCACTGACCTAGATGAAAGTATAGAACCTTTCCAGCCCTCCAGAATGTTCCTTCATATCCCTTGTGTATGTTCTTTAATATCAATAAAATGATGGATTCAGCTATGACACAAGATAGGGATATTAGCTGGCATGTCATCAAACTAACTTAAAAGAAATGACCATTGACTCCATATGGAAGGGAACCTAACATGAGTGGCCATTCAGATTTTTGACATGAGCATACACATCCCCTCAAATATTTTTATTGATTTTTTAAAAAATATATATTTTATTGATTGTTTACAGAGGGGAAGGGAGAGGGACAGAAAGTCAGAAACATTGATGAGAGAGAGACATCGATCAGCCGCCTCCTGCACGCCCCCCACTGGAGTTGTGCCTGCAAGTAAGGTACATGCCCCCAACCGGAATTGAACCTGGGGCCTTTCAGTCTGCAGGCCGACACTCTATCCACTGAGCCAAACCGGTCTTGGCTTTTTATTGATTTTTATAGAGTGAGGAAGGGAGAGGGAAAGAGAAAAACATAGATGTGAGAAAGAAACATAGACTGCCTCCTGCATGCACACACACACACTGGAGATCAACCAAAAAGCCGGTTATGTGCCCTGACCAGGAATTGAACCAGCCACTATTAGGTGCACAGAACCACGCCCAACTAACTGAGCTTACCATCGAGGGCTCAAATATTTTTCTTAAGTGGCAGACTTATATTATTCTGGGTTCAGCTACAAAAATAGCACTTAGTATGACATGAGTGTTTTGACAGATAATACAAATAAATATTTAAAATGGAGGAAAGAAGTGCTGCACATGATATAATTGACTTTAACGTAGCAAGGGGCTTTAATTTTAGTAACGCTGTGTGTGTGTAAAGGGTGAGGAGTCAAGGGTTGCTGACAGGTTGAGCACAAGGAAAATTCACTAAGGTATAGTCAAATGTTATGGAACTGATGCTGTGTGCCTAGCTTATTTTTTCTTTTTGTGTGTGTGTGCCTACCTTCTTGCAACACTGCAAGAATTTTTAAAACAAGGTAACAAGTGAGATAAAGTCTGAGAATTAAAAATGGGGATAAAGGAAGAAATCTTTTAAACTAATTTTACTGGCAAGGAAATTATCCCTTGATGTCTAGCCTTCCTCTTCCCAAAGACTGTAAGAAAATCTTTACTTGTCACAGTTGGCCTGCTCAAATGTCAGGAATATTGAATTGGAAGATTGCTGAGAATAAATGGAACCCTGGTGCTGGCAGCCTGTAGGGATCAGATCTGCTTGCAAGGATAGGCATGCAGTATGTTCCCTTTCCTCCCCTTATACCATTAGCCTTAATCTTCAAAATATCAGCAAACTGAGATGCCTTTTTCTCACCTTTCTATCTTATCCCAAATATAGTCTCTAATATTCCTGGTTTCTTTTTACTTTTCCCACAACAGCTTTAGGCCTCTATGGTTTCAAGATAGTTCTTTAGGAAATTACAGACAGACCAGTAGGGCAGCTGTTTCTCTGTGAGTGAGATCAAGCTGGTTCTAGAGAAGGCCTAGACCTAGACCTGAATTGGCTTTGCCAGTAGTTGGCCTACAGACATTCTTAGAGAACCCCTAGGGCCCTGGCAGCATAATTAGAAAGTTCCTGGTATGGTAAAAGAATAAATTGGCTTTAGAGCCAGATATTTCTGGGCTTTAATCCCAGCCCTGCCACTGGTTGTATGACCTAAGGCAGTGGTTGCCAACTTTTTGGACCTCATGGACCACCAGTAGCCCGTGGACCACCAGTTGGTGACCTCTGACCTAAGGTGTATATCGTGTAATTTTTCTAAATCTCAGTTTTTTTCACTATAATATGAAAAGAGTTCCTATCTTATAAGGTTATTACAATGATTAGAAAATAATTAATATAAAACACCCTCCACAATTCTTTATGAATGTTCAATAGTAGTTATTAACTTAGTAAAACCAAATCAACAGTTATACTTAGAAACCACTTGTATGCTCAGAACTCAGATATTGATAAAAGATAGTTATAAGCTGTCTCTCTTTTTTTAAAAATTGATTTTTAGAGAGAGAGAAACATTGATGTAAGAGTGGACCATCCATTGGTTGCCTACTGCACGCCCTATACTGAGGATTGAGCCTGTGATCGGCATGTGCCCTCACTGGGAATCAAATGAGCAACCTTTTGGTGTGTGGGATGAAGGTCAACCAACTGAGCCATACTGACCAGGCAAAAGATATTTATAAGTTCTTTAGTGACATCTGGGCCTTATTTCCAAATATTAAACAAAATGTTTATTATTTTGCCACAGGTTGAATCTATTTGTCAGACTGACCTCGTGTTCTTTTTTTCTTCTTTCTTTTCCATTTGTTTGTTTTTTTCTTTTTTTGACCTTATTTTAGTTTCATAGCAGGATAGAGGTACTAGTATATCCTAGATTATCAACATTTTATATCTGATGTTGCAGCAGAAAGCTTTTTATAACAGAAGCAAAAACAAGATGTCCTCTTATTAATGAACAGGTACCAAGTGGCATTGAGGAAGCAACAAAGTTTGTCAGTATATGGTGGGGTAAGGGATGAGGTTGGTGAAGAGGTAGGGGTTTTGTAGGAGCTGATGGAATTTAAAATTTTGACCAATATCTGCCCAAATGGGGAAAACCTTGGCCTTGATAGCAAAGTGGGAGGAACACTTCATTTTCTGAGACCAAGTGAAGTATGCTTTCTATGATTGCCCTCTGCTCTATAAGTAGTAATAGGCCAGAATATGTGTATGAGAGTGGGTTGGGAGATTGTGCTGCTGCTATATGCCGGGTTGGGAAGTTATGAGGATATGGATTTCTTTTCCTAGGCCAGAGCTTGTGGGGCAGACTGGAAACTAAAGATAGTGGGTACAAAGAAAAGGAATAGTAGGTCACTCTAGTTGGGTTTGTTCATCAAAAGACACTTGATATTTCCAAAAAGTATCATTTTCTAGGATCCTTTCTGTTTTCTGTATTATGTGTGTCTTTCTGCACTGCTAAAATCACTTCTTTCTGCCTGCATTAACCACAAGTAATCAGTCTGATGGCTGGGGCTTGGGAGGCAGCAAATAGCCATTTCTGTAATGTCAGCCCTAGAGCAATCATGGGCAGGGTATGCCTAATCAGAGATTAGTTTCAGCATTCATTCATAACTGGAAATAAATTGCTCTCCTTATTCTCCTCTTGCAGGTCGGTGAGCTGGTAAAGGTTACGAAGATTAATGTCAGTGGTCAGTGGGAAGGGGAGTGTAATGGCAAACGAGGTCACTTCCCATTCACACATGTTCGTCTGCTGGATCAACAGAATCCTGATGAGGACTTCAGCTGAGTATAGCTCAACAGTTTTGCTGACAGATGGGAACAATCCTTTTTTTTTTTTTTTCTTTTCAGTTGCCATCTATACTTTTTTTTTTTTTTACAGATGTCAAACACAGACTAGTTTATATAAGTGTTCTGTTACCTGTGATCATTTTTAGACTGAACTACTACATCCCTAGTTCCATTTACCACGTTCAGGGTACAAAACTGGAGGGCTTTGTGTGTTAACTTCTGAATTGGACATTTTAGGTGGTAGCTGCCCTGCGTGAGTGTATCAGAGGGATAGGTAGGTATCTTGCCTCCTTTCTCTCAGGCAATGCAAGTCAACCTGTGGAAAACTGATGGACAGGAGAGAAGTGTTGCACACTACCTACCCTGATTTATCCAATGGTTGTTGTTTTTTCCCTTCTGAAATCATTCTATCCAATGGCAATAGACTGTTCCCTTTCACTCCCAGAAAGTAATCATGTACCATGTGAATTATACCCAGTGGGATTGCTTTTTCATTTATAGAATATGACCATTGTATGACTCATTCTGACAGTTCAAATCCTGAGATTTCTGAGGACACTACTAAAGGCATTTTCTTCCTTCTAGTCAATGCTTCATACTTTTTCATGGGATTCTTTGAGCCCTTGTCATCCTTTTTTGCAGATAGGTTAATTCTCATGAAAAGTGTTTATTTTCATTCCAGATGACAAGCAGGATGTGCAGAGCACTTTTTTCAGTGCATAGCTTTAAGCCAGTATTGGATTCACTGAGTGGACAGCCACACTCAGCTCTCTGCCTTTCCTCAAGGGGTCATAATAGGTTCACACTGCTATCGAAGCTAAATAGATATCTGACTAATGGGATACAGCAGAGACATTTCTCCTGAGAGCCAGTATCCCATTAGGGGATTCTTTGGAATTCTTAGCTTCTACTTGGAGTGGAAGGACCAATCACTTAGAATATTCCATAGAAGGTGTGTGGCCAAATTCTGCCCTTTGCTTTATGTGCAACTTGTATAAGTCAAGTGAAAATTACGAGTTTGGGGATAGGGTTAGCACTTTGAAAAATGTTTGAACCAATCATGAATTACTTAGGTATTCATTTCATATTGCCAAAATAGTGCATGAAGTACATTATATTATAAACTGCCTTCAGTTTTGGGTCTTTATGTTGAAGTTTAGTTTACAAATCCTTTTAAGTATAGAATGGTTTATATGGGGTCAGGTGCTCCAAAAAATAGATTTCTGAGACCAAATATGATCTAGGCTATATAGACTATAATATGAAACTTCCAAAGCTAGCTTCCAGTCTAGGAAAGCACTAACTGGTATATGGTATGATTCAACCAATAGAAACACTTTATATTTTACTTAGGGCCTCATTTTAAAAAAGAAACGTATCTTTCTAATTCTTTTGCAATGATTAACTTGCATTTTTTGGCGTGCACCAAATCATGATATCCCAGTGACTAGTACAATATCTGGCACAGTTGATGTACAGATGTTTGTGTGAGTGAATGAGAGGAATGCAGAAACCCATTACATGGCGCAGGGAAGCCAACTGGCACAGGATTACATACATTACTACAAATAAACTAATGCATTGACGCTAATTTAATGTATTTTTACCTCACATTAAGGTAATGCTTGATAAAGACATCAATACTCAACTTTTTAAATGCTAGCATAGTGCTATGCACACAGTGGGTGCTCAATGTTGAATGAACAAATTTGCAATACTAGACTTAATTCCACCTGACTATTCTGTTAAATTTTCAGTTAGAGCATAGATACTGTAAAATCCAAATAAGTACACATTAAATCTTGTTTTTCTGAAACTATGACATCTAAAATATTTGTAGAGAAACCTTGTCAAAACTGCTTTGAATATTTGTATTTTCTTTTGCCTTTGACATTATGATATTGGCTTATAATGTCTCTCTTCATCTTATGGAATATTAGTGGAACATGCACCTCTATCCATAATAATTTCTCAATGATGGCTTGTCCAAAGCCATTATATGAACTGTTGGTTGGATTAGGCTGGATGTGGTAGTTGTTGGGCCTTAAGAGATCAAACAACTTCTTAAAAATACCTTCCAAAAACAAATACTAGAATCCTATTCAATTGCATATGTATATTGTCACAAAGCAAAGTAAACTGAAATTGGCTGCTATATTTTATATAATATAATCATTTCTGCAAAAGCCCAATTTTTTGAATACTAATATTTGACATGGTTAATTCTTATTAATTTGTTAAAATTGTTTATTGTTAATAATGCAAATAGATAATTTTTAATTATCGTTAAGTAACATTTCATTATTAATGGTTTGAAATGGGTGACAAGCAAACCAATTTGAAATAAAAATATGAACATGTGCCATTGTATTATAACACTATACACTTTCTTGACAGTAAGATTTTGAAAAATGTTTTTTTGTAGCATGTATTGTATATGTTTATAGTATATGTAGTAAATAAAAATATGGCCAAATATTTGGCTTGGTGATCTTTTGAAGAAAGTAATGTTTGAATATTTTTCACAAAAGAGCTAAATCTGTTATGCTTAGGGAATAAGAGGTGTGTGCACTCAGCCTACAATCATGTAATGAGAAACAATTATTCCGTGGATATCATTAAAGCTGGGACTAATCACTGGTGATGTTTTAAAGGGTCTCCAAAAGTCATGAAATATTGATTTGAGGGGAATGTAAGAAGATTATTATATAACGATTGGAAATTTAGAATGACCTGGACAGAGAACATCAATGGTTTATATGTGGGTATAAAGAAAAGAAGGTTTGGATGTTATACAATAGGTTTTTAGAATATCAGTGTAAATATCAAGACATTTTTATTTAAGTAGCACATTTTCAGGGTAGATAATTATAAACACAGTGTGTGAATATATATACCTAAAATTGATACAGTACTCTAAAATAGTTTTGTATTGTGTATGGGTGCTGAAGTTTTAAAATGAAAAGGATAGTCTTTCCCAGTTACTTATACTGTGTTCTGCCTTGGACCCAGAGCACATCTAGTTATGGTTATAGATAGCAGAGTGTTAACCCAGAGTTAAATAAAGGAACCTACACCAAAGAGAGTCAACTTTGGCATACAAACTTAACTGCAAGGTGATTTAAGAATGTTTCAATGTTTTGTCAAAAAAAAATAAACTACCAAAATCTTGTTTTAAAAAATATATTGAGTGTTGGGTTCCTTTACATAGCCTGGTGTGCTCATACCAGCTCTTATATTTTGTAACCCTGATCTTCAGATTAAGTTCTGTTCCTCTTACAGATATGAAGAGAGAAGAGGCCCTTCCATAAAAGAAAACATTAAAATAGTTCTAAGTTTGGCAGGAGGAGGGATAAGAGTTTGGAGCTTGGCTGCCACACATATCCTGAAGAAAAAGGAAATGGGGGAAATAAGGTGAGGGGGCATAAAAGAACTAGTTTCAAGAAGTGAGATTCAGTCCTAGCTGGTTTGGCTCAGTGGATAGTATTAGCCTGGGGGCGGAAAGGTTCTGGGTTCGATTCCGGTCAAGGGCACATCCCACGGTTGCAGGCTCAATCCACGGTGGGGAGCATGCAGGAGGCAGCTCTCACATCAATATTTCCCTCTCTGAAAATCAATAAAAATATTTTTTAAAAAAGAGGTGAGGTTCAAAAAGAAAGGAAAGTATTGTTTGTGGATTGTCTATAAATAGAGAACAAAAGCAAACAGAAATAAATAAACTGCTAGGCTTGCTTTTGGTCAAGGGGATGCATCCAATATTTTTGTGGTTGGCCTGGTTTACTTAGATTTTAGACCTTAATTGAACCCTAGCAAAGTGGGCATTCAAATATTGACCAAATGTTCAAAAGTTAACTGGCTTGGGCAGACCTTTTTTGTCTTCCCACTTCAAATGGGAGAGAGTATAGACATTTTAGTCTTCTGGGAGTGGGAAGGAGTGATTAACCATGTGGAGGCTGACCAGTTCAAAGCCTCCTATTCGCTTTAGAACTTAATGGAGTTTCTAGCCTCATTTCAAGCTGGTGGAGTATATGGGCTTCTCCAAGGTTCTGAGCAGGAAACTAGGAAAGTAAAGCACAGGTGAAGTCACAGACCATTCCCTTCTTTTTCCTTTATGCTTGGGAAGTATATTCTAAGAGTGAAAATGAATTTGATTTTACATAAGGGTATAATAACTGCTAGTTGGAAACATCCTAGTGTTTTGTTCAATGCACTCTGCCTTTTTGTACAGGTTCATTTGCATATCCAAGGCTTCAGGCCTAACTATGGGTTCCCATGAGCCCTTTTTAGCTGGGGGCTCTTAACAATGCCTTGACTGCCTTGGCTGTATTGCCACAGTGTCCAGAGCTTATCGACACCAGGGTGACGGTAATTATTTGTTTTGAGAAAACATCATATGAATTCAAGAATACCTACTGCCACAGAAAGGAATTACCCTTTTATCCATTATCACCAAAGGGGAGGTAGTTGACTCCATATTTTGTTGGCTATCTGGGTGCTTCAATGATGAAAAATTTTAATCAGATTATAGTAGTTCGGTGTGGTAGCTCCCGTGCAATAGACTCTGCCTTTGTGAATCTTGCATTTTACGAGTACCAGGACAAAAACCATATCCATAACGATGACTAGGGCCTCTGGTGGCTTTCTGAATGTAAGTGTTGTGATCAAGGTCAAGGTCACAAAGTTTGGTGAATAGGCTGCACCATTTTGTGAGTAACCAGTAGAAAAAAGGCACCCTTCTCTGGACACAGCCCTTGCCAAATTCACAGCTTGAAACGTGCAGACAAGAGTGTGGTATGGATTATAGCCCCTCTTGCTACCTCAACTGAATGTGCCTGTTTGTTGCCTAATTATACCTGGTATTAAGTAAACATTAGCTTTGATTATTGTACTTAATAATAAAGTTGGCAGTCCATTTATAGACATCCCTCTCCTACAGCTAGTTCATAACCAAGTCCCATCAGCTCCACCTCCAAAATATTCCCTATTGCATATTTATAGACCTTCACCACTACCACCCAAGTAGCTACCACCTCTCCTGTGTACCTCTACAATAACCTTACTCTTTGTTCACTTTCCCCAATCTGCTCATAACAAAGCAACCAGGATGATCTTACCACAAGGTAAACTTGATCATGAACTAACTTGCTTAAAAAGCTTTCTTATGGGCCCTAGCCAATTTGCCTCAGTGCTAGAGAGTCAGCCTGTCGACTGAAGGTTCCTAGGATGGTTTCTGGTCAGGGGCACATGCCTGAGTTACATGCCTGTGGGTAGGCATACAGGAGGCAGCTGATCAAACATCTCATTGATGTTTCTCTCCTTCTCCCTCTCTGAAATAAATTTTTTTTTTTTAAAAAAGCTTTCTAATAGTTTCCTCTTAATCATAATCTGCATTCCAGAGGATGGCCTACAAAGAAGTAATGGCCTTTCTGCCATCTATCTAGATCTCCGTGCTGCTGGCAGGCTTTCCTGTTAGCTTCTCACATGGGCAAGCCCTTCCCCATTCTAAGAACCTTCCCTCCCACAATTTTTACTTATCTCTTGGTTCCGGTTTAAATGTCCCTCCCCCAGAGATAACCTTCCTTGAAGCCCCAAATCCCATTTAAAATCATTGCATCATTTGTCTTCACAGCACTCCTCTCAGATTGTAATTATATATTTCTCTGATGATTACATTCCATCTTCTCAGACTATAAAGTCAGCTCCAGCAGGACAGGAGCTACATCTGATTTGGTCATCATATCTCCCAAGCCCAGCACAGAACCTGGCTTGCAATAGACAATACATATTTGCTAATTGAATGTTTTCCTCAGGACTGAATGCTGGATAGGTAACAGGGACCTAGCTGGTTACCTCTCAATTGCTCCTTCCTCCTCATTCCCCATCCTGTATCCCTGGTCCTGTGTATGCTTGAAGAGTGTAAGTTTATTTTATTTTATTGATTTAGAGAGTGGGGGAGGGGGAGGGAGAGAGAGAGAGGTGTTTGTTGTTCTACTTATATATGTAGTCATTGGTTAATTCTTGTATGTGCTCTGACTGGAAATCAAACCGGCAACTTTGGTGCATAGGAGTGACACTGACCAACTGAGCTTCCCTGCCTGAGTGAGTGTAGGTTCATTTTAATATTGGTCAGAAGAAAACCCAATTAGAAAGGTCCTTTTATTGCAGAAACAGATGCTTTTCAAAGCCCACTCTCAAGGGTTTAGGTGCTTCCCTGTGGCCATGTCCTTTTTCCTTTTTCATAGAAGGGGAGGTGCATAGATTACTTAGAAGGGAACTATATTCCAACAATGAAGATTATTCACTTGGATTTTATTTAATTCCTAACTTTAGCTGAATTCCATGGCCAGTTGTAATGAAAGCTTAATACATCCTACACACTATTCAAAGTAATTACTTATCCTGTTATTATTTAGGTCTTTCATGATAGATTTCAGAGGCAGCAAGTCAAGAAGGCAACCAACAGGAGCAGGGTCCTTGTGCATTCTCTCTCTGCATTATGGTAAAGTGCATGATCTATTCAAATATCAAGGTAGAGTTGGGAGCAAAGAGAATTGACCTGAGTCTTAGACCCAAATTCTTTTAGGAGTCTTGTGTAACAAGAAAAAGAAAAAACCCAGATTTCATTCCCAAAAAAAGAATGTAACAAGAGGAAGTGGTTTATTTAAAAATTTTGGCCACATCTTTTCTCCCACTAGAATCAAGTCCTTCCTCTACTTTCACTTTTTGAATACAAAATTGCCCCAGTTTCTCATTTCCCTTGTTAGACATGCCTGTGGGTTAGGTTTATGACTGAACTAGTTAGTTACTTCTTGTTCCTTAGCAAGCTCTGCATATGATCAAGGGCAATCTTTCTTTGTTGTCATGGCAACTGACATTTACATAAGCAATAACTGAGGGGAGACATTGTTTTGGAATGATTTGTGGTAAATTTTATCATAATGGAAAGATAAAACAACAATTAGATGGGCTAGCAGCTAAAATTGAAACAACAGAATGGACTTTTCCTATTCCTTTTAATGAGATCTATTTGATAGGTACCATCTTTGGCTATCAAAAAACATGCAATACCTAAAACAAAAGGAATGACTGATGATCTTTAATTCTGTTTTTTTTTTTAATTTTATTGATTTCAGAGAGGAAGGGAGAAGGAGAGAGAGAAATATCAATGATAAGAGAGAATCATTGATTGCCTCCTGCACGTCCTCTACTAGGGATCAAGCCCACAACCCGGGGAATGTGCCCTTGACTGGAATTGAACCTAGGACCCTTCAGTCCCCAGGCTGACGCTCTATCCACTAAGCCAAACCATCTAGGACTAATTCTAAATCACATTTTTCTGTAGCAATTAGGATGTGGTGTGTGTGTGTTAATGTGTATTTGTTTTAAAGCAAAGGTTATTGATCCAGAGTCTTTTGAACCTTATGGAATCCACAGATAAATATCATAAAGGATGTGGCAGTGATTGCTACTCAATTCCCTGTTGTCTTGGTCCTGTGCACATTGCTCGACTACATTTCCCAGGCTTCCTTGCTATTACCTATGACTGTGTTACTGAGTTCAGCCAATGGACTGTGCAGAATGTCTATACCACTCTCAGGCCTGGTCTATAGAAATATTCCATAGATGCTTCTACATGCTGTTTCTTTCCATCTGGCTGGAATAAAGATGACACCCAGGGCAGGGCCTTTATCTAGTAGATCCCTAAATGACTGCATGGAGAAGGGCCTCTGATTTAGTTAGCAAAAAATAAACTTTTATCCAACCATTTTATGTTTTAAGGTCTTACAATTAACAACAGTTAGCCTATTCTGACTTACATAGGAAGTTGAATTGGGGAGGTGAGATGTTAACCTACTAACAGGTTGTTAGGACCACATGATACCAGAGCTTTGTAGAAATCAATAAGCTGCTTTATGCACCTGAGATAAACCTTTTTTTTTTTAGTATAAGCATGTCCCATGTAATACCTGAAATTAAAATTTAACTGGACATACTGTATTTTCATTTGCTAAATCTGGCAACTTTATTCCTGGCGCCCTTCTGAGAAGCACTGCTGCAGGGCTGTTGCTCTTTCCTCCTGTGGAATTGATCCCTCTGAAGCATAAGGAATCCAGACCAGGACAGTTGGGGCCAACCAGCTCAGTCCATAGCTCACACTCCTGTCATCTTTGATAATTGCCCCAAGTCTCACTTCATTACTGGCATCTTCAAGCTGTTCTGAGTCATCTCTTCCCTGACCATACATACCCTCATTTTGGGACTCTACTCCATCTTTGTAGCTCATACCATCCTGTCAGGCTCCCAACCCTCTGTAGTTATCAGCCAATCTTCCTCTCATTTATTAAAGACTACAGGCCAGTGTATGAATTTGTGTGTGTGTGTGGTCTGGCCCACCTGATTGGGGCTGATCAGGCTGGGCAGGGGGAGGGGCTGCAGGCAGTTGGCTGGCCCCACCCCTTGGCTGAACTCCCAGTTGAGGGGACAATTTGCATATTTGCCTTTTATTATATAGGATTTTTACATCTGGTTCAGTGTTTCTTTACCCAATGTCTGCTATCATATGGGGTGACCCATGTATTAGCTTGGCCTCATTTTTTTGAGCATCTCAGCTTCCTTGTCTAGCACTGTTACATCCTTGGAATCTTAAACATATTATTTTCTGACCATTAACTTTAGGTCTTTAGTTCTCTCACTGTTTTCCAAAGCCCAATTCTTCCATCTTAAGGAACCTAGTTCCTAAATTCCTCAACAATCAGTTACCTTCTATTCTTTTTTTTTTTTCATGTTGGTGATAAACATATATACTATATAAAATGTCAGGTCACCCTAGCCAGTTTGGCTCAGTGGATAGAGCATTGGCCCTCAGACACAAGGGTCCCAGGTTTGATTCTGGTTAGGGGTATCTACCTCAGTTGCAGGCTCAATCCTTGGCCCAGGTTGGGGGTATGCAAGAGGCAACCACTTGATGTGTCTCTCATCTGGACGATCTCAACAACTACCCTAACTGTTTCCCTATCTCTAATTTTATCCCCCTCTAATTTTTCTGACAAATTGTGCTTCCTATAATATGTATTAGGTTAGATTCTCCCAAAGGGATACAGAGCTCTTTATATTCAAGTTCCAGTTTCTTTATCCAGCCTTACCTCTCCTAACTCTCTCTTCTGTACTCTGGACTCTAGCCATACAGAATTTCTTCTCTATTTACCTAACTCACCTACTCTCCCCTCCAGGTTTTTTTACAGTCTAAACCTCTGTCTGGCTCACCTTCTCCCTCACCTTCAAATACCAGCCTGATGACACTCTAATTTGTATTACCTGGCCCATATCCCCTATTGGCAATGTGTTTATAGTTATAACCTCACACTAAACAAATTGTTTGTGCATGTGTCCTCACAAGACTGAGACTGCTCATTGTATTTCTTTTTTTAAAAAAATATATTTTATTTATTTTTTACAGAGAGGAAGGGAGAGGGGTAGAGAGTTAGAAATACCCATGAGAGAGAGACATGGACCAGCTGCCTCCTTCACGCCCCCACTGGAGTTGTGCCTGCAACCCAGGTACGTGCCCTTAACCGGAATCGAACCTGGGACCCTTCAGTCCACAGGCCGAAGCTCTATCCACTGAGCCAAACCGGTCTTGGCTATTGTATTTCTAATACCCAGCCCTGCTTGACACACAGCAAGTATCCAGAGTATGCATTTTAAACAAAATAATAAAAAATATAGGATAGATGGGCTAGAGATCATCAAAAGTCAAGTGTGAGCTGTGGGTAGTAATAATCCTAGGAACTTAAAAAATTACTCTAGCCCTAGCTGGTTTGGCTCAATGAATAGAGTGTTGACCTGCATACTGAAGGCCCCAGGTTTGATTCCTGCCAAGGACACGTGCCTGGGTTGCTGCAAGGTCCCCAGTAGGGGGCGTGCAGGGAGGCAGCCGATCAATGATTCTCATCTTTGATGTTTCTTTCCTTCCTCTCTCAGATCAATAAAAATATATATTTTCTTTTTTTTCATATATATATTTTTATTGATTTTGGAAAGGAAAGGAGAGGGAGAGAAATAGAAATATCAAGGAAGAAGAGAGAATCATTTATTGGCTGCCTCCTACATGCCCTCTACTGGGGATCAAGCCCACAACTCAGGCATTTAGCCCTTGACCAAAATAGAACCTGGGACCCTTCAATCTACAAGCCAAAGCTCTATCCACTGAGCCAAACCAGCTAAGGCTGATCAGTTAGCTTTCGATATAAAATAAACCAGGATAATATTTAGTGGCTTAAAACAATAATCACTTATTATTTTACAATTCTGCAGTTCAGCACTTTCGATTAGGCTCAGCTGCTCTGGGCTAGTGTCCTAAGTTTAAACCAGCTTCAGATTGTCTGGGGTCTGGCTGGTCTTGGATGACCCTCAGCTGGTACAGTTTATCTCTTTTTTCCTGTGATATCCCATCCTCCAACAGAGTAGCCTGTTTTGGTTCTCATGGCTATTGACAGAATTCCAAGAAAACAGGCAGAATGACACAAGGCTTAGCCTTAGAAATGACACAATAAATTTCACTGCATTATTATTTTTTTTTAACAGTTTATTGATTTTTTACAGAGGAAGGGAGAGGGAGAGAGAAACATCAATGAGAGAGAAACATCAATTAGCTGTTTGGCAACTTTATTAGCCTCTGCCAGAGGGGGCCAAGCCTGCAATCAGAGGGGCAGGGGATGCCTGTTTCCCAAGCCTAAAGTTTGGGCTTTAGGCTTGGGAAGGGGCCAAGCTGCAACCAAACGAGGACCATCTGGAAGTCAGCACTGGGTCACCTAATTACAGCCTGGTGACCCAGCACTGACTGCCCAGGTGGCTGAGACCCAGAAAATGAGTTGGGTCTGATCTGCAACCTCAGTGGAAGCTGTTGATCAGTGTACTTACCTCTCTCTTTCTCTCCCTCTTTCTTTCTGATCTTTGCCAGCAGCCAGGCTTTTCTTTCTCTCCCTGCCTCTTTGATCAGGCCCAGCAATAGGCCTGGAGATGCTGACTGGCATAGGAACTAATCAATCAGAACCAAAGGTGGATGCTGTGGGGATCCAATGGCTGTTTAGGAGGCAGAGCTCTTGGTGCTGACTGGCTTAGGAACTGACCAATCAGAACCAAATCTGGGTGCTGTAGGAAGCCAATGACTGACTGCCTAGGAGGCGAAGCTTTTATTTTTAAAATATATTTTATTGATTTTTTATAGAGTGAAAGGGAGGGAAAGTTAGAAACTTCAATGAGAGAGAAGCATTGGTCGGCTGCCTCCTGCACACCCCTACTGGGGATGTGTCTGCAACCAAGGTACATGCCCCTGACCGGAATGGAACCTAGGACCTTTCAGTCTGAAGGCCGGTGCTCTATCCACTAAGCCAAACCAGTTTCAGTGGAGGTGAAGCTTTTGACGGCATAGGAACCGACCAATCAGAACCAAATTGGCCAGCAGAGGAGGGCAGTTGGGGGCGACATCAGGCCTGCAGGAGAGGGCAGTTAGGGGTAATAGGCTGACAGAGGCAGTTGGGGGCAATCAGGCAGGCACACAGGTGAGCAGTTAGGAACCAGTGGTCCCAGATTGTGAGAAGGATATCTGACTGCCAGTTTAGGCCTGATCCCAGGGATTGGGCCTAAAATGATAGTCGGACATCCCGCAAGGGGTCCCCAATTGGAGACTGAGTTGAGGGAGCACCCCCTCTGTGCACAAATTTCGTGCACTGGGCCTCTAGTAATAATAATAATAAATATAGACTTTACTTATTTTTAAAATATGTTTTTATTGACTTTTTACAGAGAGAAAGAGAGGGATAGAGAGTTAGAAACATCGATGAAATAGAGACATTGATCAGCTGCCTCCTGCAAGCCCCCCACTGGGGATGTGCCCGCAACCAAGATACATGCCCTGACCGGGACCCTTCAGTCCGCAGACCAATGCTCTATCCACTGAGCCAAACCGGTTTCAGCAAGACATATTTTTTAAAAAAAGAAAAAAATAGAGTAATTTTTAAAAGTTTTTAGGATTATTACTACCCACCGCTCACACTTTACTTTTGATGGCCTCTACCCCACCTATCCTATGTTTTTTATTATTTTGTTTAAAATTCATACTATAGATACCTGAAGATTTAAAAAAAAATCCTAATTTGTACACTTTTTTGTTACAATTCAATATAAAATTTAACAAAAAAGTGTGCATACCCTCTGACCTAATAATTTCTCTTCTGGAAATTCCTTTGTATGTGTAAAGATGTAAAGAGGCCCTGGCCAGTGTGGCTCAGTTGGTTGGAGCTTTGTCCCATGCATTGAATGTCACAAGTTCGATTCCATACCTAGGTTGCAGGTTCCGCCCCTGATCAGGCATGTATAGGAAACAATCAACCAAATATATCTGTCTTAAATCTCTCTCTCCCTTTCTTTCCAAAAAAATAAAATAACAAAAATTTTTTTTAAACATTTGAAAAAAGATGTAAAGGGATTTGTTGCAGTATTATTTAAATGGAAAAACATTTTAAAGATCTTAAATGTTTATCAATAGAGGATTGATTAAATGATGTAAAATTCATATAAAGAGAATAGCAAACCTATTAAAAAGACGGGAAGCTTTATATGTACTATTGGAAAGATATTCATGATATATTAAGTAGAAAAAGCAATCTGAGGAGCAATATTGTATCAAGAAGTTATTCTTTTTTAAAAAAATATTTTATTGATTTTTTACAGAGAGGAAGGGAGAGAGATAGAAACATTGATGAGAGACATCAATCAGCCGCCTCCTGCATGCCCCCTACTGGTGATGCACCTGCAACCAAGATACATGGAATCGAACCTGGGACCTTTCACTCTGCAGGCCAATGCTCTATTCACTGAACCAAACCGGTTTCGGCTATTCTTTTTCTTTTAGTTCACCTTTTTAGCCTCTAAAACTAATATGTAATGAAAGATATTTATGAACACATACAAAAACTGAAAATACCCATAAACCCTTAGCAAAATTTAACTTTTAAAAAATATATATTTTTATTGATTTCAAACAGGAAGGGGAAGAGAGAGAGAGATAGAAACATCAATGATGAGAGAGAATCATGGATTGGCTGCCTCCTGCATGGCCCACACTGGGCATGTGCTCTGACCAGGAACCAAACTGTGACCTCTTGGTTCATATATTGACGCTCAACCACTGAACCACACTGGCTGGGTTATTTAACTTTTTGATGTATTTTTTTCTACGTATAATTTTATTTTTAACTATGTAGTATTTCTGAATGTGTTTTATTTCTTGTTTTTACACTTAATTATACTTACGTTGTGAGAGTTTGGGGCATATCTTCATAATTACATTTGAATTGTAAAGATAAGTGTGCAGTAAACAATAAAACAAATTCAAAAAGGTATAAAATAAAAACAATTAGCCTATTTTTACAAATAAAATTGCAATAACTTTTTCCCCTTAAATAAGTACTAAACTGCAAGATCCTGGAGGCAATGACTAATCATATTCTTTAATGTCTTATTTCCTTCTTGTAGTGCTTAGTATACTGTCATGTATCTGTGGATATTCTACTCAAGACATGTCATGTGAGTTCTTTTTTTCTTCTGTTTTTTTCACCACCATTTATCCCCCCTATATTTCCATCCACCCCCAGTTCTTATTTCTTTTAAAGCAAATTCTATTTTTTTTAAAACTTCCCTGAAGAATATTTTTTTCATTGATTTTTAGAGAGAGAGGGAGAGACAAAGAGAAACATCAATGTGAGAGAGACATCAATTGATTGCCCCCAACATGTGCCCCAACCAGTACTGGGAATTGAGCCTGCACCTGAGATATGTGTGCTTGACTGGAATTGAATCTGGGATCCTTCAGTCTGACACTCTGACCACTGAACCAAACGGACTAGGGCTTAAAGCAAATTTTTAAATAAAGTTTGCAGACATGGTGCTTGTTTTAAAAGATTTTCAATGGGATGTGAAATATCCATTAACACAGTAGTGATGAGAAGTATAGTACCAAATAAGAGAGCCACCTCAGTATAGCACTGTGATTTAAAATATATATATCTTTATTGACTTCAGAGAGGAAGAGAGATAGAAACATCAACAATGAGAGAGAATCATTGATCAGCCACCTTCCGCATGCCCCCACTGAGGATTGAGCCCAGGACCCTTCAGTCCTAAGGCTGACGCTCTATCCACTGAGCCAAACTGGCTACAGCAGCACTGTGATTTTTTATATCTTCTTATAATCCTACTAGAGGCCCAGTGCACGAACTCACACACAGGTGGGTCCAGCCAACCCACCCAGATTGGGGCCGATTGGGGCAGGGCCAGCTGGGGAGAGGGTCCCTGGGCAATTGGCCAGTAGGCCCTGCTTGCAATCAGAGTGGTAGGGCAGCGATCAGGGCCACAGTGAGGGTCAAAGCAACCGATCATTCCAGTTGTTCTGGCGTTCAAGTCACTTGGCTTTTATATATGTAGATTTGCTATGTCAAAATGTTTCTGGTTATATGTATTTCTGTTGCCCTATCAGTGATTTCTATCTTATTTAATTCTGTTTGTTGAGAGAACAGGCAGTAGAGTCAGAGAATCAATCTAGCTTTAAGATTTCTGCCTCATCTGCCATTTCTTAGGAATAGGCACCTTGGATAGGCTTCAGTTTTGACAGACACTATTCAGGCTGAGAAGACCCATAGTAATAAGGAGGTTACCCCTAATGTCTGCCTGTCTGTGACAGCCTTGTACTCATCCTGGCACCAGAACCAGCTTTATAGAGTGGGACGGGTTTTGTGAACATGTGGACCAGTTATTGTTTGGCTACGCTGATTGGCCACTCACTTCTCTTAAATGGTCACTTTCTATCTTTTCACTGCTATTCTTCTCAAGAAAATCCCACACCACTTCCACTTTTTCACCGCCTCTGTGCTTCAACCAAATGCTGTCTGGCTTCCAACATGCTTTCAAAACTGCTCTTGAAGGTCACTAATGACCTAGTTGCTATATCCGATGACTGTTCCTCAGTTTTAATCAACATCTCTGCAGAATTTAAAACTACTTTTTAAAAACTCTTCCTACTTGTACATTATGGCATGAACTTCTTATTCTCGCTCAAGCAGGAACCATAGTAACAATAAATATAGCTAACATTAAGTATCAGGTTCTTTACATTAATTCTCTTTTGTATGAGGAAAATATCATTCCCTTTTTATAGAAAACTAAGGTTTGAAGAAGTTAAGTAATTTGCTTTATTGCATGGGTGATGGAGTCCAAGAGCAGAGACCATGACCTTTACCATTATGATGAGTTTGATACAGTTGGAAGGTATTGGTAGAGATCAGCAAATTCAACTGCTTCACTTTATTTCTGCAAAATTTGCTATTGGGATTTTTTTTGTAATATATTTTTTATTGATTTCAGAGAGGGAGAGATAGAAACATTAATGATGAGAGGGAATCATTGATTGGCTGCCTCCTGCATGCCCCCCACAGGGGATTGAGCCTGTAATCCAGGCATGTGCCTTTGTCTGGAATCAAACCCAAGACCCTTCAGTCCGAAGGCTGACACTCTATCCACTGAGCCATACCAGCTAAGGCGCTATTGGGATTTTGATAGGAATTGCATTCTATCTGTAGGTCACTTTGCATAATCCAAGAACACAAAGGCCTTTCCATTCATTTTCACTCATTCTTTAATTTCTTTCAGCCGTGTTTTATAGTTTTTCATGTGTAAGTCACCTTCTTGATTAGTTTATTCCTAGAAGATTTTTTTTTGAAATTTTATTCTTTTTGATGCTATTGCAAATGAAAATGTTTTCTTTTTTTTCTAAATAAATTTGATTTTTTACAGGGAGGAAGGGAGAGGGATAAAGAGTTAGAATATCTTTTTAAAAAAATATATATTTTATTGATTTTTTACAGGGGAAGAGAGAAGGATAGAGAGTCAGAATCATTGATGAGAGAGAAACATTGATCAGCTGCCTCCTGCACGTCCCCCACTGGGGATGTGCCCACAACCAAAGCACATGCCCTTGTCCGGAATTGAGCCTGGGACCTTTCAGTCTTCAGGCCGGCACTCTATCCAGTGGTTAGGGCTATGGTTTCACTTATTGATGCATTCATTGGCTGATACTTGTACATATGTGCCCTGACCAGGGATCAAACCCAAAACTTTGGCATATCAGGACAAATGAGCTAATCAATAGAGCTACTGGGCCAGAGCCTTAGATTTTTTTTTATATATATATATATTTTGTTGATTTTTTACAGAGAGGAAGGGAGAGAGATAGAAAGTCAGAAACATCGATGAGAGAGAGACATCAATCTGAACGCCTCCTGAACACCCCACAGTGGAGATGTGCCCGCAAGCAAGGTATATGCCTCCAACCGGAATCGAACCTGGGACCTTTCAGTCTGCAAGCCGACGCTCTATCCACTGAGCAAACGGTCTCGGCTAGAGCCTTAGATTTTGTTAAATGCTTTTTTTTTTATTTTTTGCATCAATTGAGCTAATCATGTTGTTTACCTCTTCTCCTTTTATTAATATAGGATGTTAATTACATTGATTTTTCTTGAATCATCCCTCTATTCCTGGAGTAAATCTCACTTGGTTGTGATGTATAATCCTTTTCATATTCTTCTGAATCAATATTTTTATTGATTTCGGAGAGAGAGAGGAGAGATAGAAACATCAATGATGAGAGAAAATCATTGATCAGCTGCCTCCTGCACACCCCTTATTGGGGACCGAGCTTGCATGTTTGAGCTTGAGAATGTGATTGGAACCGAACCAGAATCTCTGGTTCATAGGTTGGTGCTCAAACCACTGAGAACACTGGCTGGACCTCATATATTTTTATGGATATAGCCATATGTATTAAAAAAATTTAAGTACGAATATCAAGAATTCACACTGGACTCAGGATAATAGTTAATGCCAGGGAGGGAGAAATTGAAGGACAAGCATTCTATTAATACCTCAATAGCATTTATGGTCTTTTTTTCTTTTCTTAATCCTTACCAGAGGATATTTTTTCCATTGATTTCCAGAGAGTGGAAAGGAGGGAGGTGTCGGGGGAAGAGAAACATCTATGTGAGAGAAACACATGGATTGGTTGCCTCTCCCACATGCACCTTTATGGGGCTGGGTAACCTGCAACTAAGGTACATGGCCTTGACTGGTAATGAAATTTGCAACCCTGTGGTCTGCAGGCTGATGCTCTAACCACTTAACAGTCGATAGCATTTAATGTCTTTTTCTTTTAAATATATTTTATTGATTTTTTACAGAGAGGAAGGGAGTGGGATAGAGAGTTAGAAACATCGATGAGAGAGAGACATCTATCAGCCGCCTCCTGCACTCCCCCCACTGGGGATGTGCCGCAACCAAGGTACATGCCCTTGACCGGTATCGAGCCTGGGACTTTTCAGTCCACAGGCCAACGTTCTATCCACTGAGCCAAACCAGGTAGGGCATATTTACTGTCTTTTTATTTTATAAAATATTTTTATTGATTTCAGAGAGAAAGGGATAGGGAGAGCTAGAAACATCAATGATGAGAGAGAATCACCAATGTGCTGCCTCCTGCACACCCCCAAACTGGGGATTGAGCCCGCAACCCAGACATTTGCCCTTGACCGGAATCAAACCTAAGACCCTTCAGTTTGCATGCCGACAATCTACTCATTGAGCCAAACTGGCTGGGGCTCAATATATATATATATATATATATATATATATATATATATATATATATATATATGCCTAATGTGCTAAGTGTCCAACCAATGGGTTGACCAAACGGTTAACCGCTCAACCAGCCACTATAATGTGCACTGACCACCAGAGGACAGACTCTCTGGTAGGTTAGCTTGCTGCTGGGGTCTGGCCAATCAGGACTGAGTGAGACAGATTGGACATGCCCTGGAGCCCTTCTATGGTCCCTCCCTGGCCTCTAAAATATTTCTTCTAATTAATTTCCTTTGAAAGTGCATGAATTTGTGCACTGGGCTCTAGTGTCTTAATAGAAGGACCTAAAGCAGATATGACATTTTATCTAGGCAATAAATACTGGAGTATGTAATTTCTGTGTTTACCTGTGTCAAATATATCATCATTGATTTGAACAAAGGTCAATATAATCCTTATAGCTTTTGTGGCTTCATTTTATTAAATATAAAATAACAACTGAGACCGGTTTGGCTCAGTGGATAGAGTGTTGGCTTGCGGACTGAAAGGTCCCAGGTTCGATTCCGGTTGGGGGCATGTACCTTGCTTGCAGGCACATCTCCACTGTGGGGTGTGCAGGAGGCGGCTGATCGATGTCTCTCTCTCATCGATGTTTCTGACTTTCTATCTCTCTCCCTTCCTCTCTGTAAAAAGTCAATAAAATATATTTTTAAAAAATATGTAAAATAAGATCCTATAAATGTCATTCATGTGGTTACATTTCAGTAATCTGAACCAAAGTAACCAAATAAGTTATTCTCTCTCTCCTTTTTAAAATACATTTTATTGATTTTTTTTACAGAGAGGAAAGGAGAGGGATAGAGTTAGAAACATCAATCAGCTGCCTCCTGCATGCCCCCTACTGGCATGTGCCTGCAACCATGGTACATGCCCTTGACCGGAATCGAACCTGGGACCCTTCAGTCCACAGGCCGATGCTCTATCCACTGAGCCAAACCGGTTAGGGCTCTCTCCCTTTTTAAAATATATTTTATTGATTTTGTACAGAGAGGAAAGGAGAGGGATAGAGTTAGAATCATCGATGAGAGAGACACATCAATCAGCTGCCTCTGCATACCCCCTACTAGGGATGTGCAGGCAACCAAGGAACATGTCCTTGACCAGTATCGAACCTGGGACCCTTCAGTCCCTAGGCTGATGCTCTATCCACTGAGCCAATTTTTTTTTTTAAGAAAATTGAGCCTATAAGTAGATTCCCACTGGATTTGATTTTTTAAAATTTTTATATTTTTTATTGATTTCAGTGAGGAAGAGAGAGAGAGAGATAGAAACATCAATGATGAGAGAGAACAGGTGCCTCCACAAGCCACATACTGGGGATTGAGCCCACAACCTCAGCATGTGCCCTGACTGGGAATTGAACTGTGAACTCTTGGTTCATATGTCAATGCTCAACCACTGAGCCATGCAGGTCAGTCCTCCAATGATTTTTAGAGAGAGTGGAAGGGAGGGAGGAGAGAGAGAGATCAATCAGTTGCCTCCTGTACACACCCTGAGACAGTTCTTACCAACTGAGCCACACCAGCCAGGTCAATTTTTATTTATTTAAAATATATTTTATTTTATTTTTTACAGAGATTAAGGGAGAGAGAGAGTTTGAAACATCAATGAAAGAGAAACATTGATCACCTGCCTCTTGCACAACCCCTACTGGGATGTGTCCGCTACCGAGGTATGTGCCCTTGACCGGAATCGAACCTGGGACCCTTTAGTCTGCAGGCCGACGCTCTATCCACTGAGCCAAACCGGTTTAAGCGCAATTTTTATTTATTGATTTGAGAGGGGGGGGGGGGGGAGGAGGAGTGCGAGAGAGAAACAGTGATTTGTTGTACTTATTTATGCATTCACTAGTTGCTTCTTGTATATGCCCTGACTAGGGGTCAAACCCACAATCTTGGTATATCCTGCTCTAACCATCTGAGATACCTGGCCAATGCTAATTTCGTTTCATTCCATTGTGATAGGAAAATATACTTTGTATGACTTCAGTCTTTTACATGTATTAAGGCTTGTTTCATGGCTTAACATATGGTCTCCAGTTTCTTTACCCATTAACATGAAGCTTCAGAGGTGAAATGACTTGCTAGAGGTATAAATAAGTAAATGTGTATTCATAGTTATAGAATTCTGTATTTTGATTCTGTCTTTGACCATTGAAGTTTGTTTAGAGTGGAAGGGGCTTAATCCTAATGGAGTAAGCAGCCACCCACTTTCCTTTGCTGGGTCTTCTTTTACCTCTCATAAAAGTAGGTCTTCTCCTGCTTACCTTTTCCCCCTCAATTCCATGATGGTTAATTCTACCTGGGTGATCTTTGAGAATCTTAGAACCAACATGTACTGAAAGGAATGGTCTCTGCATTCTATCAGCAAATTTCCCTAGCATTGCTATTTTTGTTGTTGTTAATGGTACTGCCACTCATTATTCCAGTGACTCAGGGTGGGAAGATGGAAAGTCAATTTTTTTTCCCATCACAAGATCTCTACATCTGATCAGATACAACTCTTGCGGCTTTTCTCTGTAGTACTAGTCTTATTTGTCCTTTTCTTTCTATTTTCACTGCTACCATCCATTACTTCTTGCCTGCATTAGTGTAATAGCCTGCTAATCAATCACTGTTATACCGTACTTATTCTTTTTAAAGTATAGGTTGTTAGATAAACGATATTATCCTCTCTGCAAAAATCATAGGTTTCTTGTGCCCAATGAATAAAGTGCAAACTTCTTAGCTTGCCATCCAAGGTTCTTCATAATTTGGTTCCAATCTTTTTAATTTTTTAAAAAAATACATTTTTATTGATTTTTTACAGAGAGAAAGGGTGAGGGATAGAGAGTCAGAAACATCAATGAGAGACATCGATCAGCTGCCTCCTGCACACTCCCCACTGGGGATGTGCCCAGAACCGAGGTACATGCCCCTGACCGGAATCGAACCTGGGACCCTTCAGTCCGAAGGCCGACGCTCTATCCACTGAGCCAAACCGGTCTTGGCTGGTTCCAACCTTTTTATTTCACATTTATTGCAGGCCTCACCACACAGCTCATGTTCTAGTTACTTGAAGTTCGGTCTTGGAACTGATTTTATATTGAGGACAAGGTGCTGGGAACCCACCGGGCAGCAAAAGAGCCACCAACTCCTTTCCCATCCTTGCTTCCTCAGTGTCAGTCCCCGCCCGGCCCCGTGCCTGCACCTGCACTCCGGGCCGGCCGGCTCCTCTGACCACGACCTGTCCCCACCCATGGTGGCTCTAAGCGGACAAAGAAGGCTAACACGCAGGAGCAGCAAAAGGCTGCCAAGTGAAGTTGAGGTGTGAAAATTGGGGTTCCTCTTCCCCTAACTATTGCAGGGCCCAACTCTTTACTCCAGGGTTAAAAAAGCCGGGAGAGAGCCCAGGAGAGGGCTTGGCTGAGGAAGCGGGCTACGTAAGGGAGAAGCTGGTTTCCGTGAGGAGGGCGGCCATTAACACACCGTTACAGTCTTTGCTTTCTCTCACTCCCTCTCTTCAGGGGCAGCCCAGGCCGGCCTCACCTCACGCTTTCCTCCCCATGTCCTCGGGTCGCTCTTTCTTCCCGCAGTCGCAGTTCCCGCCTCCGGGCTCCCGCGCCAGCTGAGCTCACGGAGGAGGGGCGTCTGCTGGTTCCAGCCTCTTCGGGCACCGAGCTCCCGGACCGCCCCCCGCGCCAGTTGCCAGGGAGCGGTTGCCATAGAGCTGAGCAGTTGTCCGCGTGCGCAGGCGGAAGTCCCGGATTGAGGCGCCGCCATTTTTGCTGCTCGGACGCGTAGCGAGAGGCTGAGAGAGTCGGAGACGCTATCCGCTTCCATCCGTCGCGCAGACCCTGCCGGAGCCGCTGCCGCTATGGATGATCGGGAGGATCTGGTGTACCAGGCGAAGCTGGCCGAGCAGGCTGAGCGATACGACGGTGAGTTGGGGGGTCAACCGGGGGCTGGAATTCTCGGACCCTCTGCCGCCGCCCACAGAGGCCGGGAGCGGGAGACAAAATGGCGGCATCGTCTCTGAGCCTGGCCGGGGGACGTGGATTCTGGAAGCAGGAAATGGCCTATGGTCTCCTGGAGCGGTGGGAGGCCGCAGGCCTAGGAATCTGACCCTCTCAGTGTCCTCAGCTGCAGACACTTGCCAACCGGGAGGCCAAGGCGATGGGGTGGAGGAGTTGGTTGTAAAATGGCGGCTGGGGGGAGGGCGATTCCCGGGGCGGGGGAGGAGGAGATGGCGGGTGCTGTCTCCGGGCGAGCGGCCCTCCGGGGAACTTCTGGCTAATCATGGGTTGTGGAGCACGATTGAGTGGGGTGGTGGAGAAGAGACACCCGCCACATGGAGAGAGTGGCGACCAGGAGCTGTAGCGCGGGCGCCTTTCAGGGAAATATGGCGGGTGGGGGCGGTGGCTTTTCCCCGGAGGCCCAATGTGGGGCGGCGGCTGTGAGTCTCACAAAGGAGAAGCTTAGCGAGAGGAGGTCTGTGGGCCGTGGTGGTGGTGGTGCGGGGCCGTCGTGAATGAGGCGGGGGTGGGGGAGGGTGGGAATCACTGCTGCTCATCCTTGGGCGGAGGCCAGCTGAGATGCTGCGATCACATTTCTTCCCCGCAGGCCGGCACACCTTGTCGTGAGGGGTTTTAGGCTTTACCTTCAACTTCGCCTTCCCTCACGCTCCCTTCCCTCGGGCTTACACCGGAGTGCCCCAAGTTCCTTAGTTATTTTCTGTCTCCGTACGCTGTGCGCTCCGGTGGTTAGAACATTGAACGGGAAACAAGACCATGAGTCTTGGTCCCTTGCCTGTGTCTCAGTCTCCCAGTTTGTAAGAATGGCGACTTTGCTGTTTGCATGCACTATAACAAACGGAGAAAGACCTGTTGAAAAATAAAGTTATTTCAAATAATGTTTAGTCACTGCATTTTGGTTGACTGCCCCGGGCTTGGAATGTGCGGTTCTTACCTCATTGGGGATTTTCATTTACCCCAATCATTCAGCTGGGGGATGGGTTTTGAGATTGGGAACATAGGGAGTCTTAGCAGATCCTATGTTCTTTGTTTTATGTACAGATTTGAACAGTTTTCCTTTGTTCCTTGATCCTTTGCCCATAAAGGTCCTTTCATCATTTTCTAGAACTTTATGGAATTGTCCTTTGTGTCTTTTTAGTCAGTTCCAGGTGGCTGCTTTAAAAAAATTGCCCCTCCCTCGATTTTGGACGTAGGTATTTGAATTACCCCCACATCTGTTAAAATGTAGTACGTATTATGAAAACAATCATACATGTGGTTTTAATGCTGTTGAGGGTTGAGACATAGTTGGTATCAAGTGCCATCTTTAGGTTTTTCTTAATTACTGGACCATTTATTTTTCAAAGGGTCATGTAGGAAAATTGCTTTCCTTGAATACCTATTGTCATGTGAATAGCCTCAGGGCTAGATATCATACATTAGGGTTCAGGGATTTGAAAATTAGGAGAAAAGGCTTTGAACTGAAACTTAGGGAAGACACTACACTAAATTTCATCTTGTAAATCCTTAATTTGCTGTTTGTATTAACTAAAGTTCCTGTTAGGAGGGGGAGGGGAATAAGTACAGCTCAAGGTCAGATATGCCTTTATTTCAGTGTTTAAAAGTCAAACACATGTAGGTGTGCTTGTATAATAGAAATGTTCCCCTTCTCCCCCCATGCTCCAAATAGGCTCCCCTTTTAATCTACCAGTGCCCTTGGCAGAAATTTGAAATTATATTTGAATGCTTTCTGTTCTGTAGGGATTTTAGGTTCCCAGTAAACTTGTGTGATAATTGAAAAGGACACAGAGGAAGGTTTTTTAAAAACTTGTTTTAAGAACTGATTTGGAAGCTCATGATTGTGGTTTCTAAGTTGACAGTTTAGTGTTAATCATATTTTGGAGTTGAGTGCTGAGGATTTTTGACCACATCTCCTAGTTATTCAACATAGTACTCTCCAGATAGAACCACATCATTACATGTACACTTTTGGTGTCTCCTTCAGAATCTAAAGGGGGAAGAAAATAGAGAAAGTCTTGTAACTGTTGGGCACAAGGTAGGGATTCATTGGAAAGGAAGAAGAGGAAGACAACTATCAGGAATCCTATTCTACCTGTGTCTACTTTATTTGGCACAATAATTAAGTGTCGTTTGTGGTGACAAAAATTGATGCCATAGTTTTTGTCACCTATTTATTCAGCGTGGGGAGTGGAAGAAGGTGAGAGTGTATTTGAATGATTTGGTTTTGGGTATTTGGATATAAATACTGTTTTTTCTCGTTCCTGCAGTACTTTCATCTTTTATTTTGCATGTTGTGTTGAATCTAATAGGTATTACAACTTCTTTGTAGCATCACTTAATTCTATCCTGGGGAATTGGAATAAATTTATATGGTTTATTTAAAGGTACTGGAGGCAGAGCTAAGATGTGTTCAGAAAAAGAACAATTTCGGGTTGCTGATAGGAAATACTGAGGTTTGGGACTAGGACTGCTCATCTTGAAGATTAAATTTAGCATCCTAACTTAAGTCAGTCTAAGGAATAGTTTTTATGTGATCTGTTGCTATATTAAGGAAGTCCTGCCCCATCAGCTTGGCTCAGTGGTTGAGCACAGGCCTATGAACCAGGGGGTCACAGTTTCATTCCACTCAGGGCACATGCTTCAATTCCAATTGCAGGCTCCATCCCCATCTCCATGCAGCAGGCAGCTGATAATGATCTCTCATCATTGATGTCTCTCTCTCCTTACCTCCTCCCCAAAATCAATAGAAATATATTAAAAACAAAACAAAATACTTAGCCTTCCAGAACTAAGTTTTACTTATCTATCTGTATGAACTACAGTAGTATAGAAAAGTGGGGAGGGGAAGGGAGTGAGTACTTTTACATTTTCTGAGAGTTAGAGGGTCGCCAGCATACACTACACTTTAATGCGGTAGTTTCTGGTTTGGTTTTTCCACCTTCCTTCTCCCTGTGAGAGCTCCATCTGACAGGGTAAAGATTTGATGGTCACTTTCAGTTCATTCTGTGTGAATACAGCAACACCAGGAATACATCTGTTCTGCATATCTACTTAGAGAGCTGTTCTTTAAAATTACCAGCACCTCATCTCTAATTCTGGTAGTCAGTGAGGGGTTCTGAATTAATTCCTTAATATATGCCTTGTTAGGGGGGCGGGGAATGGGTAATAGTAAATTAATTTTAGTAATGAGTTAAACAGGTTAGTCCTGGCTGGTGTGACTCAATTGGTTGGAGCTTCTTTCCATGCACCAAAGGGTCCTGAGTTCAATCCCCAATTGGAGTGCTTACCACAGGTGGTTAGCTGATCAATGTCTGTCTGTCTTCTCCCTTCCTCTCTATCTAAATTAATGAAAATATGTTCTGGGATGAGGGTTAAAAAAACCCCTCATGTTTAATATTATACTTAAAAATAAAACGTTAATTATAAATTCTAGACTGTAGGCCAGTACAAATTTATTGCTCTTTCAGTTAATGGAGTTAACTTTGAGTGCAACATTTTTCTTTCCTTCCTATATATCCTATATATAAGCAGAATTGGATAATGCAACTTTTAAAATACCTCTTACTGGTAGCATTTAGTCTTCATATTTAAAGCAGATGCTCTTTTGTATATATTTTAGACTTTTGTATAGTATTGTTCATCAGTCTATTCTGTTACAACACAGGAATATAATGAAATCATGAATCATTGCAATTTGAGGGGGTAAATTCTTACTACTGTGGACATTCTTAGGCACTCCTTTCACCTTTATATGAAAACTAGCCGAGACTGGTTTGGCTCAGTGGATAGAGCGTCGGCTTGCGGACTGAAAGGTTCCAGGTTCGATTCTAGTCGGGGGCATGTACCTGGCTTGCGAGGCACGTCTCCAGTGTGGGGCGTGCAGGAGGCGGCTGATCGATGTCTCTCTCTCATTGATGTTTCTGACTTTCTATCCCTTTCCCTTCCTCTCTGTAAAAAATCAATAAAATATATTTTAAAAAAAGGTCTATTATAAAGTTTACTTTAAAAAAAAAAAAACTAGAGGCCCGGTGTAAGAAATTCATGAATTGGGGGTGAGAAGGGTGGAAAGGAGTGTCCCTCAGCCCAGTCTGTGCTCTCTCTCATTCCAGGACCCCTTGGACTGAGAGAGTGGGGGGTGTCTGCCTGCCAGTTTTCTTCTGACTACTTTTAAGATGTTCTCTACCCCCTTTTTTTTTTTTGGTAGTTTCCCTCTAATGCAGCGGTTCTTTCTCAACCTGTGGGTTGCGACCCCTTTGGGGGTTGAACGACCCTTTCACAGGGGTCACCTAAGACCATTGGAAAATGCAGATATTTACATCACGATGCATAACAGTAGCAAAATTTCATGGTTGGGGGGTCACCACCACATGAGGAACTGTATGCAAGGGTCGCGGCCTTAGGAAGGTAGAGAACCACTGCTATAATGCATCACATATTAAATTTCTCCTTGCAGTCCTTGTGGTGGTGGTGGTGGGGCCCTTGGGGGATGTCTGACTGCTGGCTTAGGCCTGATGCTCCTTATTGCCCAGCTCCTTGCTCCTTAGCACTGTCATGGAGGCAGGAGAGGCTCCCGCTTACTCTGCTGCACTTGCCAGCTGTGAGCCCAGCCGCTTCTGGCTGAGCAGTGCTTCCCCTGTGGGAGGGCACTGACCACCAGGGGGCAGCTCCTGCGTTGAGCATCTGCCCCCTGGTGGTCAGTGCACATCATAGCGACTGGTCGTTCTAGTAGTTCTGCCTTAATGGTCACTTATGCTTTTATTATATAGATAGATATGTTTTTTTTTTTTAATCATTTTTATTTCAGAGAGGAAGGGAGAGGGAGAGAGAGATAGGAACACCAGTGATGAGAGGGAATCATTGATTGGCTGCCTCCTGCACGCCCCCTACTGGAGGTTGAGCCTGAAATCTGGGCATGTGCCTTTGACTGGAATTGAACTCAGGACCAGTCCACAGGCCGACACTCTAGCCACTGAACCAAACTGGCTAGGGCTATATGAAAATGCCTTAATTTGAATTCTGGTAATGGAAGAACAAGTATTAAACTGAGCACATTTTGGATTCAGTAAGTTCAAGCAAACACATTGAAAATCTATACAAACAGGCTTCTCATAATTGTTTTATAGCTTGGTCAAGAGAACATGAAATGTGTAAAAAATTTCTATAACCTGATATATAGCAGGTGAAATTTCAGAGAAGAGAGAGAAACATCAAAAATAGTTTTTGAAAATATATTGATTTTTTTTTTTTTATACAGAGAAGATGGGAGAGAGAGAGTTAGTAACATCAATGAGAGAGAAACATTGATCAGCTGCTTCCTGCACACTCCCCATGGAGGAATGTGTCCTCAACCAAGGTACCTGCCCTTGACTGGAATCGAACCTGGGACCCTTCAGTCTGCAGGCTGACACACTATCCACTGAAGCAAACCAGTCAGGCCAAAATAATTTTTTTTTTTTAAAGGAAGGCTGTAAGGCTGATTTTGCTAGACTTTTAACTTATATAAGAAAAGAGTGTATTTAATCCTCACCTGAGGACATGTTTTTGTAAGTTTTTTAGGAAAGGGAGGGAAATACCAATCAGTTGCCTCTCATGATTGCCCTGACTTGGGATCGAACCTGCAACCTGGTTATGTTCCCTGACCAGGAGTTGAATCTGTGACCTTTCAGTGCATGAGATGACACTCTTACCACCTGAACCACAATCCGGGGCAAGAGTGTGAATTTAGTAATGTCAGTCATAGGAAAGTAAAAAAAAAAAAATTTTTTTTTTAATTAAATAATACCATAGATACAGAGCTTCACTTTTCATAGACCGTTTTCACAAAATATTTTCCTTATTTCATATAACATTGACATAGGTAGTGGGAGAGAGAAACACAAACATTGATTCGCCAATCCCACCTGTTTATGAATTCCTTAGTTGATTAATTCTATGTGCTCTCTGACTTGGGATCCAACCCGAAAACTTGGTATATTGGGATGACGTATATATATGGTCATGTGTTGTATATCTAGTTGTAAAGTACTTTTGTTTTCTCCTTTACCGTTGTTCTAATGGATGTAGTCCCTAAGTTACTGTGTAATTGTAAAACTTTTAGGAGTAGGAGAAAGGTTGGTGAATGATTCACAAATGTTCTAAATAGCTGTTAAACAATGTATTAGGGATAGAGGATAGTGGGGCATAGCAACGTTAAGTAATTATGTTTACTTCTATTTGAAATGGTCAGTTAATTGATGCAGCTTAATACTGACATATCCAATTTGACAAATTAGTTTGTCAATATAATTTTATGGCTTGAGCTCATTAACTAAATATTCATGCTAGTCACATTCCTTGAACAATTTCAGGAGCTCATTTAAATTTATCAAGTTGTAGTAACAACTGCCTTGATAAAAGTGTCATAATTTAATTTTTAAAAAATATTTTTATTGATTTCAGAGAGGAAGGGAGAGGGGGAGGTAGAAATAGAAACATAGATGAGAGAGAGACATTGATCGGCTGCCTCCTGCACGTCCCCTGCTAGGGATGGAACCTGCAGTTGGAATTGAACCTCTTGGTTCATTGGTTGACACTCAATCACTGAGCCATACCTGTTGGGCAAGGGTATCATCTAAATCAGGATACCTTGAACTGAAGAGGAACCAATTTATATTTGTGCTGTATGGTAAACTGGGATTGTCCTGAACTGCAAACTTGCTCCTGTAGTCTATCTACTTTAAGACCATTTGTAATAATAGTTGTTTCATTTTGATTCATAACAAAAGTTGTGCATCCCTCCACCATAGAGATACCTTAGATCTGAATCCTCAGATTGGGATTCTTCTTTCTCAGATGAAGTCAGCTTTTGGCAGAACATAAGACAAAGGTGAAGTGAAATATTGCCTCCTCCCATTCCTCCAAATGGGAACTGGAAAAGCCACGGATATGGTAGTTGCTGAAAATAGAACTTGCTAGCAAATGAACTAGTCAATCTGAGTGATAATGTCAAAGCCAAGTACGTATGTTGACTTTATGTATGTGTACCATCAGCTAGATCTATGTTTAAAAATACTTGACTTTGGTCTAGTATATGTCTTGTCTTAAACGCAGAACTTTTCCCCCAAATTCATTTTTATACTCTCACCCACACCTTGTTATGACCATTCTGTTTACATTACCCAAACCCTGTGTAGTTTAGAAAACAAATGACCATGATGCTGGTTTATCCGTTTTGAAATTTAATCTTGACTTTATTGCCTTTCTTCCAATGATCCATCACAATAGTTGGGCAGAGCTGTCGTTGTTAGGATTGATTGTGAGGATGTCAAGATACTATCTAGCTAAAGCAATATGAAATGTGTTTAACTTCACTTAAAGGAGACATGTTACACTATGAATAAGAGCTTTGACTATTGAATATTTTATAAGAAGTGTAGTGCTAAGGCCTTGTCTGTAGAATGGGGATTAATGATGCCATGAAATTGTGAAGTTTTGTAAATTGCAAATACTCGTCAGGGAGTATTATTTATGAGAGATTATCATTCAATGTAAATGATGAAGTAAATATCTTTGCTACTGATCTATTAAGGTAATCTACCATTTTTGAGATATTCTTAGCAAGTATATTCTCATGGGTTTAATCTCTTAAGTTACATTTACATAAATATACAAGATTTTTTTTCAAGATAGAATTCTCAATCTTAACTCATATTTGGAAACTTGCATATCCAGAAAGTGAAGGTTGTTTAAATTTATTCCCAAGCAATATAATCTGTACTTCGGCTGTGTTGAGCTGGTATGTAGTTCTTTTGATATTTTTGTTGTTACTCTTCACCTGAGGATATTTTTCCATTGATTTTTAGGAAGAGAGAGAGAGGGAAAGAGAGAGAAACATTGATGTGAGAGAAATACATTGATGGGTTGCCTCCTGCATGCAGCCTAACCAGCACCTGGGCTGGGGAGGAGCCTACAACCAAAGTATGTGCCCTTGACTGGAATCAACTTGGGACCAGGCCAATGCTCCATACATTGAGCCAAATTGGCTAGGGGTGTAATTCTTTTGATATTAATTCCAGGTTAATATTCACGAGAATGTTATACTTATTGTTATGGATTTGGGTGAAAGGTTCCATATAGTATGAAAATGCAAAAGTAAATCAGTATTAAAATAGTGAAAACAGGTACTAATGTAGGTCTCTTTGGCGTTAATTTGAACTTTTGAGAAGTGGGGATACCTGTACACATAACCAATTTTGTGAAATGTGATTCTAAAGGCTTAGTGTTAAGCCCTGGGCAGTGAATGGGCTGTGATTAATAGAAAGTTACCAATTAACACTATTTAGTCCTTACTCATTTAGGGATTTTCTAGGACCCTGGAAATGTTGTGAACACTGTGTTGTAGAAATGTTGTGTCCTTGGTGATTAGTCATTTAAGGATATTGGAAGAACTTGGAATTGTGAACACTTTCGTGTTGTAGAAATGTTAAGTATTCTACTTAATTTGTGTGATGTTATGGTTTGTGTGGCTCAGTTGGTTGAATAACATCCTACACCAATGGTTCTCACAACCTTCCTAATGCTGTGGCCCTTTCATACTGTCCCTCATGTTGTGGTGACCCCCACCATAAAATTATTTTCGTTGCTACTTCATAACTAATTTTGCTATTCTTAATGAATCGTAATGTAAATATCTGTGTTTTCTGATGGTCTTAGGCGACCCCTGTCAAAGGGTCATTCGACCCCCAAATGGGTCGCGACCCACAGGTTGAGAACCACTGCCCTACACCAAGAGATTGCCAGTTTGATACCTGCTCAGGGCACATGCCCGAGTTTCAAGTTCAATCTCTAGTAGGGGGTGTGTAGGAATCAAACAATTGATGTTTTCTCTCTCATTGATGTCTGTCTTCCTCTCCCTTTCTCTAAAATCAGTAAAAAAAAATTCTTAAAGAATTTGTGTGATTGATTTTATTTGATAAAAATAAGTTAAATTATAAACAAATTAGTAAAAATTTGTAATAGAATTACCATGGGAATTTGAAAACATTTGTGAGTTCTTTATTAGAAAACACAAAAATTGTGCTTTTTGTTTTTACAGATTTTTTTTTTCAAAATGTATTCATTAATTACAAAATGTTTTTCTGTGTGGAATAAACTTTTTTCCTTACAACTTTAAAATTTTACCTATGGAAATGCTGAAATTTGATGGTGGTTTCTTAGCTGTTCAAAGACTTAGGGAAATAAATTAATAATATATCTGGATAGGTTATACTCATGAATTATATCAGTGTAAGTCTGATGTATTCTGAAACAAAATTCTAAGATTTATTTTTCTAATTCTACAAAAATTAAGAGATTTAGACTTCAAGTGGTATCTCCCCCACATGAGTGTCTTAGGTCACTTCCCCTTCTTTCTCCCCCCAACCTCTTACTTTCTAACTCTACTTCCTCTGTATTTCAACTAGAGTCCTGATGCACACATGAAGATTTGTGCAAGAATGGGCCTGCCTTTGCTCTGGCTGGAGCTGCCTTCCCACTTCCACTTTCCCACGCTGCCCATAGGCCTGAAGTGGGTGGAGGCAGTGTGGAATGCCTACAAATGCAATCCGCCATCTTTGTTGGGTTAATTTGCATACGCACCCCTGATTGGCTGGTGGGTGTTGCAAAGGTACAGTCAATTTGCATCTTTCTCTTTTATTAGTGTAGATAGCTGCCTGAGGGAATATCTTCTTAAATTCTAAGATAAATCTCTTAGTTTTGATGGAGTAAGGGGAATTTACCCCTTTCCTGCCATTTTGAGACTCGTAGGGAAGATACCTTTCTGCACTCAGAGTTGTAGAATCTGGATAAAAGGTTGTCTTGTTTTTCCATCTAGCAGAAGCTAATTGGGAAGGTTTTAAATTCCTGTAGAAGGCTAAGCTATTTATTTTTTCCTCTTTTTAGGGAAGGTAGAAAATGATTTTAGAGAGTCTCTTCTGTTTAGGTCAGTGGTTGGCAAACTCATTAGTCAACAGAGCCAAATATCAACAGTACAGTGATTGAAATTTCTTTTGAGAGCCAAATTTTTTAAACTTTCTAACGCCGCTTCTTCAAAATAGACTTGCCCAGGCCGCAGAATTTTGTGGAAGAGCCACACTCAAGGGGCCAAAGAGCCTCATGTGGCTCGAGAGCCACAGTTTGCCAATCATAGGTTTAGGTTGAAACATGGAAAAGTTGTATCTGTTTGAGTGTCAAGATTACTGTCTTTTGAAAAGCCTCAGTATTCATACTATCAAAAAGTGAGTTCCAAAGGTATTTGATAGATAACATGTTGAGTGTCAACTATGTATCAGGGGGCACCATTCTAGAAACTTGGGATTTATCATTAAATAAATGATTTATCAAGGAGCTTATATTGTAGTGACTGTATAAATGCTTCTAAATGATAATTCTGTTAGTATGTGCAAGTAAAAGTTAATTTAAATTAGCAATAACAGTGGAGCTTGCTGTAAAGTAGGTCATTATATATATCTGGTGCCAGTGCCTGTCTCATATCAAAGACTGTGGAAAGCTCTGTACCCTCTTCATTGACTACTACTGTAAAGTGGTACGTACTATCAACTTCAAAAAGTTATTTTTTCCTCCTTTTTTGTTAATTCTAATTCACTGGAAGGTATTTTTTCCATTGATTTTTAGAGGGTGGAAGGAGTGATAGAAAGGGGGCGGGGGGAGACACACACACATATTGATTGGTTGCCTCCTAAATGTGCCCTGAGAAGGGGCAGGGGAATGAACCTGCAACCCCTTGGCAAGGAATCAAACTCTCGACCCTTTGTGCACTAACCACTAAGCATACCGGCCAGGCCTCAGAACTTCTCTTTGCTCAAGTGCCAATGTATTTATTTAAAAAAAAGTACACACACACACACACACAGTATTTAAAATATATTTTATTGATTTTTTTTTTTTTACAGAGAGGAAGGGTGAAGGATAGAGAGTTAGAAACATCGATGAGAGAGAGACATAGATCAGCCACCTTCTGCACGCCCCCTACTGGGGATGTGCCCGCAACCAGGATACGTGCCCTTGACCAAAATCGAACCTGGGACCGTTCAGTCTGCAGGCTGATGCTCTATCCACTGAGCCAAACTGGTTTTGGCTATTAGTTGATTTTTTTTTTAATACATTTTATTGATTTTTTACAGAGAGGAAAGGAGAGGGATAGAGAGTCAGAAACATTGATGAGGGAGAAACATCCATCAGCCGCCTCCTGCACACCCCCCACTAAGGATGTGCCCGCAACCAAGGTACATGCCCTTGACCAGAATCGAACCTGGGACCCCTCAATTCGCAGGCCAAAGCTCCATCCACTGAGCCAAACCGGTTTCGGCTATTAGTTGATTCTTGAATGTGCCGTGACCGGGCTTGAACTGGCAACCTTGAAGTATGTGGACAATGCTCTAACCAACTGAGCTACCTAGCTCCAGGGCATATATTTTTCTTAAAGCTACAAATCTCAGTTTTTTTATTGCATCCTTAGGTCCTTGCCACATTAGTTACTATTGGAATTAAAGTAAATAATTTAAAAGGCTGCCAAAACTATTTTGGCTCAGTGGATAGAGCGTTGGCCTGCGGACTGAGGGGTCCTGGTTCAATTCCGGTCAAGGGCCGAGGGCACATACCTTGGTTACAGGCACATCCCCAGTGGGAGGTGTACAGGAGGCAGCTGATCGATGTTTTTCTATCTCTCTCCCTTCCTCTCTGTAAAAAAATCAATAAAATATACTTAAAAAATAATTTAATAGGTTGAATTAGAATTTTGAGTAAAGTAAAATCTGGTTTTAGCATACCATATAGCTCTTAAGAGATTTGGAAGCATACCCCCAGAAGTGCAATAGCCTTTTAAAGTGATGGTATCACAAACTTTGAGCAGACTTAAACAGCTGGATTATTTATTATTAAATTAAAATTGTCAAATTTGGCAGGGATTTAATGTTTCACTAACAAGATAATAGTCAGTTTAGCTGAGAATGTTTGGTAACCAGCTTAATCCAGTGGGTTTATTAAAGTGCAGCTCTTTCAAAAATTATGTTCCATAGGGATCCTACTGAATTTCTTTTATGATTAACTGATAATATCTTCCCTTAAAATTTATGTCAAATTCTTTTCCATGCTTTATGCTACAAAACTCATGTCTCCAGTAATTTGTTAGTGTGATAAAAGTGTATGGTACTTTATTTAGAAGGAATTTAGTTTATATACATATTCCTAAATGCTAGCAGTAGAGTCTTTATTACCGAGATATTTGGATCTTCTAGAAATCTATAAAACAGAATATTGATTGTCACTGCATTGTCTATGAATTATGTTTAGTGAATATCCAAATTTTGCTCAGCTAGTAATTCACTCATTTTTTGCAGGTTGTCTTAAGTCCACCAGATCATTTGAAAGCAACATGCCACTTGGACATTGACATACAGAACTTCCTACACAAATGACCTTAATGGTATCATTACATTAGATCAGAAGTATCCAACCAACTGAAGACTGCTTCTCTTGTGTACATCTAGTCAAACATTTTTTCGACTATTCTTTCTTAAGTAAAGATTTATCTGGTAAATTCCTTAGGTTTAGTACCTTGGAATATTTTTCCCTAACAAACTTTTCATACTTTTTAATCAAATACAATAAAAACAATTTAACTTGGGCCCTGACTGGTTTGGCTTAGTGGCTAGAGCATCGTCAGCCTACAGACTGAAGGGTTCCACGTTCAATTCCGATCAAGGGCATGAACCTTGGTTTACAGGTACATCCCCAGGAGGAGGGAGAGCAGGAGACAGCTGATTGATGTTTCTAATTCTCTAACCCTCTCCACCAACCATGTCTACCAACCACGTAAAAAAAAATGAATAAAACATTTAAAAAAACAAAACAAAAAGATTTTTAGTATGTTGAAACACTAGTGTTTCCGCCCTCTTTTTCCCAACTTCTTGTACTTAGGCATCAGTATTAAGTGAACTATTTTGGCTATTGAGTGTGAGCAGAAAGTATGTTTAAGAATATGTATAACTGTAGAGGCAGTGAAAAACCCTTTCCTGGTTCTATGTTTCTTTCCTTGCTTTATTGACAAGGGAAGCCTTAAGTGGTAAATGGTCCAACTCCTTGATGGTGGACCCTCACTTAAACTTTTGAGTGAGAAAGAAAGCTTTGTTGTGTCAATCCTCTGATATTTGGGGAGTTTTTTTTTTACTTCCCAAGCACACTTATCCTATGCTTTGAGGATACAGAGTTATCTATCACAATTCATGGCTAGTGATTCTTTAGTAGAAAAGGTTTCAAACATGTTTATTGTCTTGTGCTTTCAGTTTTGAGATGCTAAGTAGATTATATTTAGGTTTTTCTGCTTTCCAGAATCTTAGGCAAGGAAATGATGCTTCAAAATTAATCATTGGTTTCTCTAAATATGAATGAACTCATCCTTTGGCTGGTATGTTAAATATGTACATACCATATTAGGAACATTTTGCTTTCATGGCATGCCTTCGAATAGGAGTGAATCAGAACAATTTGCTCTTCTGGGAAGATGAATTCTAAACTACATCCCTTTAGGACTAAGTATTGAAATTTTAAGGGAGACATTTATTTCATTAAGTTTTCTGGCTATCTTGAGTTCTTTTATCTTATGTCTTTAGTTTTCTCTTTTTGGTCTTCAATCTAGCTTTCTCTCAGTACTATTGCTGGCATAGGTCTGGGTCTCAGTTTTTTATTGGGGACACCCCCCCCCCCCCCCCGCCAATGTAGACATGAAGTTTTCCTTTGCCTGCTGTACTTCTATTTCCCTTTCAGCCCAGAAGACACCAAACACACATTTTCACTACATACAGTACTCAAGAGCCATTCATCTATTTATTTTTTATTTTGAGGGTACATTTATTAAAGCTTGGGATAATGAAACAAGAAAGGGCCTAGGATAGAAGAAGCAACAGGAGAAAGCCTAGGAGGGGCTGATTTGGCTCTGTAGACATAATAGGAAAGAAGTGTGAGCCAAGGTGGGGCTGCTGTTAGCTTAATGGAATGTCAGAGAAAAGGGGGCCTTGGAGACAAGTTCAGGGGCCAAGCTGCCACTGCCCATTGCTCCCTTGGGTGCAAGTCTCATGGGGATCCTTAGAGTTTAGGACAGTAGTCGGCAAACTCATTAGTCAACAGGGCAGCAAACTGCGGCTTGCCGACCACTGGTTTAAGAGAAAGAAACTAAAAAGAAGATTTGAGTGGTGCCCCAAGAGGGCATGCCAAGAACCATTCAAATTCATACAGGATCCTAGCTCTTGATATGAAGTCTTTGATAATCATAAAATGGGAATATTCCTGAAATTTTAAGCAATTGACATTCCCCTTCTAAGTTCATCTTTTATCATCAAAGGATGTTTTCCCTCAACACATCAGCAAATGTTTCAATATATTTGTTCTCTTATGCTTGCTGTACTCTTCAGTGCAGATGGTTCTTTGTGATGCTGAATCTTTTGTATTCATTTTATTCAAGTTTTAGTTTGTGAAAAGTCTATAAGGTAATAGCCATGCGATAGAGAAAAACTCAAATGTGAAGGAAAGATGGTGGCATTTTATTGAAAAATACAGATCTTACTAAGGTCTTCCTATTTTGAAGATATGCTCGTTTAATAGAACTATTACATTAATTTATCTTACAGGGTAAAGATTTCTCTGTCAGTTCAGATGTATGCATATAAAATATATTCTGATAGATCCCAAACTAACCATGTCTGATAACTAATAATTGGTCTAGAGAGATTTTTACTGGGGTGAATTTTATAATTACAAGGTGAAATTTATAGAGTTTTATAATTTACGGAGATACCCTTGCCTTTTCTCCCCTGACTTCATGATAGTGTTGTATTACCCCTAAGATAACTTTGCATTCTTTCCATTTGACATAGTGATTTGGGAAGCTTGCCTTCATGCAAGCCATAAATAAATTTGTCTTAAGTTTCTTCTCATGTTGGGTCTTTGAAGAAATTTTCTTTTCAATAGTCCCCAGTCAGCTGAAGATTCCATTGTTATCATTTTCATGTCTGTCATCTGGATTACTTTTCATTGAGAAAGGGGACTTCAGAACTACACACTTAGTTCATCTTAGTCTTTAAAAAACATTGTGTTTAAATACACATAATTTACCATCTTAACCATTTAAGAAATGTTTTTATTGATTTTAGAGAGAGAGAGGAAGTAGGAGGGAGATAGCTAGAAGTATTGATGAGATAGGAACATTGATCTGATTGCTGCTGCCTCCTGTACACCCCTACTGGGGATTAAGTCAACAACTGCTGGGGTATGTGCCCTGACGGGGAGACCTTTTGGTGTATGAGTTTATGCTCAACCATTGAGCCACACTGGCTGGGCGCATCTTAACAATTTTTAAGTGTGCAGTTCAGTGGTATTAAATGCATTCACATTTTTGTGCAGCCATCACCACTGTTTATCCCCATAACACTTTTCATCTTGTAAATCTGAAACTATACTCATAAAACAATCACTCTATTCTCCCCTCCTTCCACCCCCTGGCAACCACCATTATACTTTCTGTCTATGATTTTTAACTAAGAATACCTCGTGTAAGTGGAATCATACAGTATTTGTTTTTTTGTGAGTATTTTATTTTACTTAGCACAGTGGTTGGCAAACTCATTAGTCAACAGAGCGGCAAACTCAAGCCCTAGGTTGCCAACTACTGACTTAGCACAATGTCCTTAAGAGCAGTTGTGGCATATTGCAGAATTTCCTTTTTTTAAAAGACTTTTTGAAATTGATTTTTAGAGGGAGAGAAAGGAAAGGTGGGAGAAAAGGAGAGAAAGAGAGGGAGAGAGAAAGAAAGAGAAGTATTGTGTGTGTGTGATTTTGCTTACTCATTTGACAGTGAACACTGGCTGTTTTTCACCTTTTAGCCATCCTAATAAGAGAATAATATGCAAATCGACTGCACCTCCACTCCACAAGCCATGCCCACCAGCCAATCAGAGCGAGTATGCAAATTAACCCACCCATGATGACTATGGCCACAGAGACAGCAGGAGGGAGGCTTAGGTGGTCCCTGGCGATTGAGGAAGACAAGCTTTCTGCACCCTGTGTTGGGCCCAGGCCTCTGCTTAAGGCAACAAAGTTTCAATGGCTCTGAGAGCTGAAGGCTTGGGTCCGCTCCAGGCTATAGTTTCAATTGTAGAAGATAAATAAATTCCAGATACCGAGGCCTTGCTTGGGTCGCTGGGGGGCGTGGCTAGCCTGCAAACCACCACAGGCTCCTCACCCAGACCACCCCACACTCTAAGGGAACACCCACCCTGATCCAGGACACCCTTCAGGGTAAACCAGCTGCCCTCCACTCCCCATGCACTAGGCCTCTATCCTAGCTAATAAAAGAGTAATATGCAGATTGACCATCACTCCAACACAACATGACTGCCCCCATGTGGTCAAAAGATCTTGCCCCCATGTGGACACAAGATGGCCACCACAAGATGGCCAGCAGCAGAGGGCAGTTGGAAGGGACCAGGCCTGCAAGGGAGGGCAGTTGGGGGTGATGAAGCCTGCAGGGGAGGGCAGGTAGGGGTGACCAGGCCAGCAAAGGAGGGAAGTTGGGGGCAACTGGGCCTGCAGGGAAGGGCAGTTGAGGGGAGGGACCCAGGCCTGCAAGGGAGGGCATTTAGGGGTGACCAGGCCTGCAGAGGAGGGCAGTTAGGGGTGACCAGGCCCACAGAGGAGGGCAGTTAGGGGCAAACAAACTGGCAGGGGAGCAGTTAGGCATCAATCAGGCTGGCAGGGGAGTGGTTAGGGGGTGATCAGGCTGGCAGGCAGAAGCGGTTAGGGGCACTCAGGGAGGCAGGCAGGGGAGCAGTTGGGAGCCAGCAGATTGGAGAGGGAGCTGGCTGGTCTGAAGGACACCCCCCCCCCCCCGCTTGTGTACAAATTTCGTGCACTGGGCATCTAGTTATCAATAATGCTGTGAACATGAGCATAATATAAATATCTCTTAAAGATCCTGCTTTTTATATATATATATATATACACACACACACACACAGAAATATAATTGCTGGGTCACATGGTGTTTTTTAAAAAAATGTTGAGGAACCACTATGCTGTTTTACACACAGAAGCACTATTTTTACATGCTCATCAACAGGGCACCTTTTTTTTTCTTTCGTACATCCTCACTAACACTTAGTTTCTGTTTCTTTATAGTTGCCATCTTAATGGATGTGAGGTGGTAGATCATCTTAATGTTTCAGATAGATAAAGGAAAGAGCTTGTTTTTCTCCTTACTGTTTTCCTCTAAATTGAGCCATAGCTCTTGATTAAATCTGGTTGTTGTATAAAGTGGCATTTTTCTATCCTTTGTAAGATTGCTTTGATGGGCTTATCCTGCCTCCCCCTTTTTTGTACCAGCTAGTTACTTTCTTTTATATAAAAGAAGAAAAATTATAACCCTACACTTTCTAACTGTCCTTTATTGATAATCTATAGCAGATGGATCAGTAAGATTATACTATACTAGATTCTCAGAATATCCCCAAATGCCTTGAGTCCTGTACTGCATTATGAGATTGTGTAGGTTCTCCTTTAAGTAATTTTTTTTCCACTTTAAGTAATTTTATTTACAGGATTCAATCTCAGATCATATAATACTAGGTACTTCATATTTTACGTCTGTAGATGCCGTAGTCTTATTATTTGGGAATATTATGTTAATTTAAGGCACTTTGCTAAAGTGTGATGACATAGGACACCAATAGTAAATTCTCTGTATATTTAATGAACAGAGCTCAGACCTTCAGGATGATTCTTTGAGTCTGAAGAGTTATTTAGGGACAGGTAAAATGAAATTTTTAATGGTTCTGCAGCAAAAGGGCCTATTGAAAGTGCTGAGAAAGGACATTCGAATCTGGTTCTATCTGGAGGGTATGCTTAAAACAGTTTTTGCTTACTGAGACCAGTGGTTCTCAACCTTTCTAATGCCGCGACCCTTTAATACAGTTCCTCATGTTGTGGTGACCCCCAACCATAAAATTATTTTCGTTGCTACTTCATAAAACTGTAATTTTGCTACTGTTATGAATCTTAATATAAATATTTGTGTTTTCTGATGGTTTTAGGCGACCTTGCTGCTGTAGAAACTTAAGGCCATGAATTGTAATATAAATATCTGTTTTCGTTGGTCTTAGGCGACCCTGCTAGTGGTTCTTAACCTGTGGGTCTCAACCGCTGCTGTAGAGACTAAGACCATAGGAAAACACAGATATTTACATTACAATTCATAACAGTAGCAAAAAGTAGCAGCGAAAATAATTTTATGGTTAGGGGTCATCACAACATGAGGAATTAAAGGGTTGCGGCATTAGAAAGGTTGAGAATCATTGACTTAGGCAAGCCTGCCAGAATTTATTTCTCTATTTAACATAGTTTGGTCTAAGCTCTTTATTTGTGGGCCCTTTGTGACATTAAATAGTGTGTGCTCTTTTGGGAATATAAAGACGCCATTCATGGTCTTTTAGGAAGGTAATATTTGACGGGAAGGAAAACACTACAGAGAAATACAAACATAGATTTGAGAGCGCAGGAAGGCTTCCTTCACAGAATAAGGGTTTTGAGTTTGATCCAGAGGGGTGAATAGATTACTAGGCAAAGAGGAAAGGTCAATATCAAGATCTTTACAGAACCTTGAATGACTGAACCTTTTTAAGGCAATGTGTGATGCTGAAGACTTTTTCTTTGTAATTACCTTCAGTATTCTTAGATTTCAGACTTTGTTTCTGTGAGCACTTTACTTGGAAAGTTAGTTGAATGTGGTTAAGATGCAGGCACTTAAGTTTGTCTGGATTTGAGTTCTGGTTTTACCACACATTAGCTGGGTGACTTCAGGCAAGTTACTCATAGTTTCAGTTTTCTGTCTTTTAAAGTCAGGATTACATGTTCTAACAGTTGCCAAACATTATGTTGGGAGAAATTAGGTCCTGGTGTGCTTTGGTATGAGGCACATTAATTATGTCAGCCAGTACAGAGCTAGCTTGTTTTCCCATGGCTGATTCTTAACATTTTGCTTTCATCCTGACCTTATTATGAACTACAGAATTGGGCCTTGTGATAACTTCTGGTTAGTCTGATAGGTGGGCATGGGCCCTTTTTTTTAGATCTTGTACTCTTTTGAAACTCAGCAGAGACTTGTTTTACAATCTTGGGAGAATTAAGTTTACTGGGATGTTGATGTAGAGATATTAGTGGCATGAGAGTTTGTATTCTCTACTAGGCATTGACAGTACATTTATTGGAGATGATGTTGGGGGTGTTAACTTTGTAGGTGAAAAAAATGTGTCTTAAGCACAAACCACATTTTAATACATTAAGCTTTTGTGTCTGTTGTCATTGAAACCATTTATCTTGCATCCGTTATTATACAAGCAAACAGGGATCCCCATAAAAATGAATTCAAATCCAAGGCAATATGATTAAATCAAAGCACATACCTGGAGTCAGATTGCTTGAGTTCTACTATACTGAATTTGTGACGTTTGAGCCAGTTTAACCTTCACATTCATTAGTTTCCTTTTATAAAATGGGGATAATATTAGTACCTGCTTCAAGGTCTGATGAGAAGATTAAACGCATTGGAACATGCAAAGCATTTGGAACAATGCCTGGCATGAGGTGTTTTATTTGTGAATGAGTTTATTGAATGAATGTGTGACTACTTCAAAGAGCAAAAACAGGAACCAAAGCTACATTAAAATCAAGGTGAAAAACATTTGATTATCTTTTTGGTAGTCCGCTAACAAATAGAGGCAAGCTGATTTAATGTAATGAATGTGTCACTAGGCCATTACCTCACAATGAGAGAGAAATGACTTGGAACCATACAGGTCTATCAGTAACAGTGGTGATTGTCAGTCAGCTGCCTATTGGTGCCAAACTATCAGAAGTTCCAGGAATTGTATTTTATTGCCTAGACTTCATGTGCCAAACTGTGCATCCATAAGTAGTGATTTCACCATGAGTCTCAATTATCTGGTTTATAAGTTACTATACCTGCTGTAAACAAGTTTGACAGTCTTCTCCATCTCAGAAATGCCTGGATCACATTGATGAAATAATTTCAGCTAAGATAATAGTTGTGTTGTGAAATTTATGTGAATAAAGTTGGTGTTAACTTTTTGCTGATGGAGGTTTTGAGAGTGTGGTCAGTGTAGACTTTTAGATAAGTCAGAGCTTTCACATACTTTTGTGGTGTTAAAAGGATAGGGATAACACTAATGTTATAATAGCTTCATTATAGTCATAATTGGTACAAAGTACTGATTATAAACTTTAGGGGTAGTAGGAAGGCTCTTTTCTCTTCTGACTCATGCTACTACTATCCCTTAATCTATTACTGTCTTCTGCAATGAAGAAATTCCTAAAGATGAGAGGTTGAGTATTTGAGGTTTTAAAAGTAAATAATTCTTATAACTCAGTAATAAAAGGGCAAATAAATAAATTTTAAAATTGGAAAAACATATGAATACTTTCTAAAGAATATACACAAATGGCCTAAAGTACCTGAAAAGAGCTCACCATCATTAGCTATCAAGGAAATGCAAATCAGAATAATGAGATACCACTTAGATGCCAATTTTTTAAATTTAATTTTTAAAATATATTTTGATTTTTTACAGAGAAGAAGGGAGAGGAATAGAGAGTTAGAAACATCGATGAGAGACATCCATCAGCCGCCTCCTGCACATCTCCTATTGGGGATGTGCCCGCAACCAGGGTACATGCCCTTGACCAGAATGGAACCTGGGACCTTTTCAGTCCGCAGGCCGACGCTCTATCCACTGAGCCAAACCGGTTTCTGCTTAATTTTATTTCAGAGATCAAGCCACAACCCCGGGCATGTGTCCTGACTGGGAATCAAACAGTGATCTCATTGTTCATAGATTGTTGCTCAACCACTGAACCACACCAGCCAGGCAGAACTCAAGTTTATTGCCTTATAGCACATAGACTTCTGTTCAGCCACATTGGCCTGGTTTTAGAGTGATATGTGCAAGAATTTTGCCCTACTGATGTTGGCATTCTTTTTCCTTTCATATTTCTTCTGAATTTTCTTTGATAGTTTTTGTTTAAAATCTGTCCTTCCTTTAAGAGTTATCTTTTTGTGTCTTAGTAGCAATGGATAGTGGGACTCAAAGAACTGAGCATGATGCATTTCTTTACTAGGGTCTTGGTGCATACTTTTAATTACACAAATGTGTCTACGTAAGTAAAAACAGGTTAACTAATTTGTCAAAATTTTAAACATATACATTAGGAAATCCTACTTTATCATATAACCGACTTTCAACTTTAACGGACACCCCTTCTTCTGAATTAGCCCCTTATATTTTACTGCACAATACTTGGAACCCTGAAGTTCCCTACATCCAGCCTCAAGACACGTATGTACTTAATGCCTCCTTCCTTGAGGGGCCAGTTTTAGTGTTGGCAGCAGGGTAGCCCAGCTTATATTTTCATTTCTTGCCCTCAGCCTTGTGCCATTTGTCTTGAGATGCTGATGGCTTGATGCTGGCTGGGATAAGTGAGAGTTTTACTTTATCAAGTGATGAAAATGTAATATTGTGGTGGTGATTGCACAGTTCTGTGAATATATTAAAACTTTAAATGGGTGAATTGTATAATATGTGAATTACAGATCAATAAAGCTGTTATTTAATAAAAATGGATAGCTTCTGCTTCTGTAGTTGTACTACAGTCTTTTGTGCATTGTTTTATGGCTTTCTAAATGAAGGGGATTATATAACTAATTGAATCTGGGATAGAAGAATATCATTGAATGTTATAAACATATTTTCCCCCTCAACACTTAAAAAAATATTGAATGTACATTATTAAAATTTCAAAGCATAAAAATGAGAAGAGAGAGAACCAAGATGATGGCATAAGTGAACAACTACCATTCAGAACCGTTGGAAAGCTGGCTGAATGGAAGTACTACAACTAGAGAAGTAAAGAAGAAACCACACCGAAACTGGAAGGAGGTGCAGAAGTGTGGAACAGGTTCTTCTGGAACCCATGTGTGCTGCTTTTTTAATTGGGAGGTAGATTGCCTCTTCGGAGGCCACCTGGAGGAGCCAGGGGTCCCAGCCCCACACCAGATCCTCTACCCAGGGTTCCAGAGCTAGGGAAAGAAGTCCCTACGGGCAGTAAGAACACGAGACTAATACACAGGCTGCTGGAGACCCAGCTGCTCCTCTTAAAAGGCTGGCACCACAGAATTAACCTACAAGCTCCTATTTCCTCTGAGCTCCAGTGCCCGGTGAGGCTCTGGAGAACCCAGACATATATGGGGAGAAACTGGACTGTCTGGCATGGGAATAGGAACTCAGGGGGACATCTTTCTCCCAGATGAAGGTGCTTGCAGTGGTCGTTGTTCTGGTGCTGGGACCTTTTGAGTGCAGGGCTGACTGGCAGCCATTTCTGCTTGTTCCACCCTGGTGATTCCCTGAGACCATTCACTTTTCTAAAAAAGAATTAGATTATAGTTGACATTCAATACTAGTTTTAGGTGTACAATGTAGTGGTTAGATTTTTAAGTAACTTACACAGAGAGCTCTCCCTCCCAATAAACCTAGTAGTACCACTACGCACCTGGCACCTTATATAGTTATTACAGTATCAGAGGCCCAGGGGTCCCTCGGCCTGGCCTATGGGATCGGGCCGAAACAGCTCTCTGACATCCCCCAAGGAGTCCTGGATTGCCAGACGGTGCAGACTAGGCTGATGGACCCCACCAGTGCACGATAGAGGGAGGTAGGCCAGCTGGGGAGGGACCTCGGGAGAGATCCAGGATGTATCTGACCCGTCTTGCTCAGTCCTGATCAGTCAGACTCCAGTAGCAAGCTAACCTACCAGTAGAAGCACCTCGACTGGTGGTGGTCAGTGCACGGCAAAGGTTGAGTGGCCTTAGCATATCATTAGCATATTATGCTTTGATTGGTTGAATGGACAACCAGACACTTAGCATATCAGGCTTTTATTATATCTTTTATTGCTTAGGATTATTTACTAATCTCTATACTATACTTTACATCCCAGTGACTATTTTGTAACTGCCAATTTGTACTTTATTTTATTTTTTATAATTGTTTATTTTTTATTTTTTACTTTTAAATTAAATCTTTATTATTCAGATTATTACATTTGTTTCTCTTTTTCCCTCTCCATAGCTCTCCTCCACCCGGCTCCCATCCTTCCCTCTACCCTTCCCTCCCTCCCGTTGATTTTTGTCCAGTCTTTCCCTGTACACCCCTCACTCTTTCCCCCTGAGAATTATCAATCCACCCCCTTTCTGTGCTCCTGATGCTATTATATTCACCAGTTTATTCTGTTGATCAAATTTTTAATTCACTTAATTTTTAGATTCACTTATTGATATGTATTTGTTGTTCATAATTTTTTATCTTTTACCTTTTTCTTCTTCCTCTTCTAAAAGGGTACCTTTCAGCATTTCATATAATACTGGTTTGGAGTTGATGAACTCTTTTAGCTTTTTCTTATCTGTGAAGCTCTTTATCTGCCCTTCAATTCTGAATGATACTTTTGCTGGATAGAGTATTCTTGGTTGTAGGTTCTTGCTATTCATCACGTTGAATATTCTTGCCACTCCCGTCTGGCCTGCATCATTTCTGTTGAGAAATCAGCTGACAGTCGTATGGGTGCTCCCTTGTAGGTAATGAACTGTTTTTCTCTTGCTGCTTTTTAATATTCTCTCTTTGTCTTTTGCTCTTGGTATTTTAATTATGATGTGTCTTGGTGTAGTCCTCTTTGGATTCCTTTTATATGGGGTTCTATGTGCTTCCTGGACTTGAAAGTCTATTTCTTTTACCAGATGTGGGAAGTTTTCAGTCATTATTTCTTTAAATAGGTTTTCAGTATCTTGCTCTCTCTCTTCTGGCACCCCCACAATTCTGATGTTGGTATGCTTGAAATGCTTGAAGCTGTCCCAGAGGCTCCTAATGTTATCTTCATATTTTTGGATTCTTTCATTTTGCTTTTCCAGTTGAGTGTTTTCTGCTTCTTTGTATTTCAAATATTTGACTTGGATCTTGTGATCCTCTAGTCTGCTGTTAGATCTCTGTATAATATATATTTAAAATATATTTTACTGATTTTTTACAGAGAGGAAGGGACAGAGAGCTAGAAACATTGATGAGAGAGAAACATCAATCAGCTGCCTCCTGCACATCCCCCATTGGGGATGTGCCTGCAACCAAGGTATGTGCCCTTGACCGGAATCCAACCTAGGACCTTTCAGTCCGATGCTCTATCCACTGAGCCAAACCGGTTTCGGCTGTATAATATTTTTTATTTCAGTCACTGTATGTTTAATTTCTAGTTGGTCCTTTTTCATCTCCTCTTGGGTCTCACTAAATATATCAGCCTTTTCTAGGAAATTCTTGGAAAACCTTATAACCATGTTTTTGAACTCTATCCAGTTGTTTGTTTTCCTCCATTTCTTTTGTTTGTAATCTGTTTCTGTGTCTTCACATTGTTGCTGCTTCCCTGAGTTGATAGGAGTAGCTTTATGTGCTAGGTGTCCTGTAGGGCCCAATGGCTCAGCCTACCTGAGGTGGACACTCTTGGTGCACCCCTTTGTGGGCTGTGTGTACAGCCTTGTTGTAGTTAAGTCTTTTTTTAAAATTAAATCTTTATTATTCAGATTATTACATTTGTTTCTCTTTTTTCCCCTTCACAGCACCCCTCCACCCAGCTCCCACCCTTCCCTCTGCCCTTACCTCCCTTCCATTGATCTCATCCATAGGTGTATGATTTTTGTCCAGTCTCTCCCTGTACACCCCTCATCCCTTTCCCCCTGAGAATTATCAGTCCACTCCCTTTCTGTGCTCCTGATTCTATTATATTCACGAGTTTATTCTGTTGATCAAATTTTTTATGTAGTTATTAAGTCTTGATTGTTGTTGGTATCACTGGGAGGAATTAACCTCCAGGCCAATTGGCTGTGATAATCAGCTCTTTATATACTGGGAGAACTTCTGTGCTGGAGACACCCTTATGGGACAAGACTCGAAAAATTGCCAAAGCCTCTGTGCTCAGCTTGGATGGGGTGGAGTCTCAGGATGGGGCAGATAGCCTTGGCTTTCTTCCGGTCAATCCTGCCCCTATGAGGTCCCTAGGTAATCGCTGAAAGCACCTTTGAGAGAGAGAGAGAGCCGCTCTCGAGTTTTGCCTCTGCCAGACAGTCCACTTTCTCCTTGAATGAGTCTGGGTCCTCATAATCTCACCCGGAACTAGATCTCACCCGGAACTAGAGTTCAGTGCAGTCGGGAGCTTCTGTCTACTTCCCTCCTACTTTAGAAAGCCAGCCGTGTACTCAGCCACCTGTGCATTCAGCAGTCAGTCCTCTCTGTGCATGTGTCTCCGGACCTCTGCCTCCACAACTCCTCTGAGTCTCAACTGTGCTTTCTCTTTTCCTGACAGTCCAGTTTCTCCCCGAATGAATCTGGGTTCCCAGAAACTTGCCTGGGACTGGAGTTCAGTGCAATCGGGAACTTCTGTTTCCCTCCCGTTTTAGAAAGCCAGCTGCGCACTCTGCTGCCCATGCACTCAGCTGCCTGTTCTCTCCATGTACTCTTGTGTCTCCGTACCTTAGCCTTTTGCTGCAGCTCTTTTGTTTCTCAATGTGCTTTCCTCTTTTCTTCTAGTTGTAGAATTTCCATTCAGCCAGCTTTCCTATGGTTCTGGATGGTGTCCCGTTTTGTCTTTTAGTTGTAATTTTGATATTGTTGTGCGAGGCAGCAGTTTAGGTGTTTACCTAGGCCACCATCTTGGTTTCTCGGTAGTTTATTCTTTAAAAATTTTTTTATTGATTATTTTTTAGAGGAAGTGGTGTGGGGGAGAGAACAACGTTCAACCAACTGAGCTACATAGGCCAGAGCTATTCTTTTTTATTCTTATGTAGTGGTCCATTATATAGATGTGCATTTGGGTTGTTTTTATCTTCTGGCTGTCCTATCTAATAAAAGAGTAATATGCAGATTGACTACCCCGATTCATCCACCAGCCATGCCCACCAACCAAAATAGCTATGGCCACAGAGAGAGCAGGAGGGAGGCTTGGGTTGCCCCTGGTGATGGAGGAAGCCAAGCTTTCTGCAAACCCTATCTGGCCCAGGCCTCCACTTAAGGCAACAAAGTTTCAATGGCTGTGGGAGCAGAAGGCTTGGTTCTGTTCCAGGCTACAAAATTTAAATTGTAAAAAATAAATAAATCTCAAATACCAGGGCCTCTGCTTGGGTTGCCCCAAGGGTGGGGGTATGGGGGTGGGGTGCCGGCCTACAAACCACAACAGGCCCCTGGCCCAGGCCACTCCACGCCCCAAGGAAACACCCATCCTGATCCAGGACACCCTTCAGGGCATACAGGCAGACCCTCACCTGTGCACCAAGCCTCTATCCTATCCAATAAGAGAGTAATATGCAGATTAGCCATCACTCCAACACACAAGATGACTGCCCCCACTGGACACAAGATGGCCAGCAGGGGAGAGCAGTTGGCAGGGACCAGGCCTGCAAGGGAAGGCAGTTGGGGGTGATAAGCCAGCAGAGGAAGAAAGTTGGGGGTGACCGGGCCTGCAGAGAAGGGCAGTTGAGGGGGGACGATGACCCAGGCCTGTAGGAGAAGGCAGTTGGAGGTGATCAAGCCAGTAGAGGAAGGAAGTTGGGAGTGACCGGACCTGCAGGGAAGGGCATTTGGGTGGTGGTGGGGGACCCAGGCCTGCAGGGGAAGGCAGTTAGGGTTGACCAGGCCCGCAGGGTAGGGCAGTTAGGGGCAAACAGGCTGGCAGGGGAGCAGTCAGGCTACATTCAGGCTGGCAGGGGAGTGGTTAGGGGCAATTAGGAAGATAGGCAGGTGAGCAGTTGGGAGCCAGCAGTCCTGGATTGTGAGAGGGATGTCCGACTGTCCCTTTAGGCCTGATCCTTGAGAGGGATGTAGGATCAAGCCTAAAGGGGCAGTCGGACATCCCTCAAGGGGTCCCAGATTGGAGAGGGAGCAGGCTGGGCTGAAGGACATTCCACCCCCACCTCCAATGCATGAATTTCATGCACTGGGCCTCTAGTTACCTAGGAATGGAATTGCTGAGTTATTATGATGCTTAACTGTAAATGAAAACTACTGAACTGTTTTCAAAGACCTTACCATCTTAATATTCCTAATTACTAATATTTCTGAGTGGATAACTTTTTGAAACATTTTTCTGGGATTACACCTAATTTAACATAGCATTAAGCATCGTTCCTTAAGATATGCTTATGCTTAGAATGTTAATATATGCTAGAGGTGCTTGTTAAAATGTAGATCCTGCTGAAACTGGTTTGGCTCAGTGGATAGAGCATCCGCCTGCGGACTGAAGGGTCCCAGGTTCGATTCCGGTCAGGGGTGCGTGCCTTGGTTGTGGGCACATCGCCAGTGGGGGGTGTGCATGAGGCGGCTGGCTGATCAATGTTTCTCTCTCATCAATATTTCTAACTCTATATCCCTCTCCCTTTCTCTTTGTAAAAAAAACCAATAAAATATATTTAAAAAAAAAAAAAGTAGATCCTTGGGTCTCATCACCAACATTCTGAATCAGTAAAGTTGGAGATCCACATGATAATATGGCATTTAGGTGTTTTTTTTCCCTAATACTGTAGTTTTCATTAATATATTAGTGTTGATTGAGCTGTTTCTGGTTCTTCCTTTGCATTCACCATGCATTCATTCATTGTATTACCTATTTTTTCCTGTAGTACTACTTGGGATCTCCCAAGGCTTATCTGGGCCCCTTTCTTTGCTCGCCACCTAGTGGTGATAAATAGGAACCAACAAAAGTTGTGCCCATGAATGAATTCATGAGGTGGACCATGTCCGAAAAGAAGGAAGAATTGGAGCATTCAATGATGGTTGCTTTATTCATGAGTTCCCCTTTGTCCTATGACTGCTATTTTGGAGATTTTGTATTTAGAAATAATTTATTTGTAAGAAAATACATTTTAGAGCCTATGCATTTTTAATCTTTATCCTAAACTGCTAGCTTAGTTTTACTGGGAAATGAATAGATATGCATTTAATATGAGAGAAATTCCTCTAAACCATACTATACTAGGTACTATTTGACATTGTTCTGACTCCGTATAACAGATTCTCTTGCTCTACCAGTGGTCTGCAAACTGCAGCTCGCGAGCCACAATTTGCTGACCACCTGCTCTAGGTTCTTGGTTTATTTTACATGCTTTTAGTTGTTTTATTCACATTTTGATTATTGCAAACTTTTATTTTTATGTTTTGTTTTACATTAGTTTGATAGAAAAAAGACCTATTGTGAAGGGATGCATTAACAAAACTTTGCAAGGTCTGATTTTTCACTTTTCTGTTATAGAAATGGTGGAATCAATGAAGAAAGTAGCAGGGATGGATGTGGAGTTGACAGTTGAAGAAAGAAACCTCCTATCTGTTGCGTATAAAAATGTGATTGGAGCTAGAAGAGCTTCCTGGAGAATAATCAGCAGCATTGAACAGAAAGAAGAAAACAAGGGAGGAGAAGACAAACTAAAAATGATTCGGGAATATCGGCAAATGGTGAGATAGTTATATACAAAATACCTTTAAAGAAAGGTACCTTAAGATGTTGCATATTTTATGAGACTGACATGCTACCACTGCACCAACAGGGCCACTTGTATTTGTGATTTCAGATCACAGCCTAGTACATTTGTTGTACACATATATAATGTACATTTTTTATTTTAGTGGATTTGCATCTTTCCTTACCTGGATTAGGAATTAATACGCTATGCCAGTGGTCAGTGAGCTGCGGTTTGCCGCTTGTTGACTGACTAATGAGTTTGCCAACCGCTGTACTAGACTAAATGTTACTGTGTAGTTGTAAACTGTGAAGATTAGGCAGTTGTGGCATATTGTGTGCAAAGAGGTAAAGGGGTAGTATATGACAGTGGTCAGCAAACTCATTAGTCAACAGCATGGCAAACCCAGCTTGCAAGCCACGGTTTGCTGACCACTGCACTATACAATATTTTAGGGCAAAAGTGAAGAACTTTTTTCTTTGAAAGCTGCAGAGGGCGGTGTTCAATTTTTAGACCCACACAAGAAGATAATTAATTTAATCATTTTTATTGTGGCAAATGCAAGATACTTTATATAGTGACTTGAAATTACTACCTTGTGTTATTTAAGAGATACTTGTGTGCCTTGTCCCCACCACACAATTTGCTGGGTACTATGAGTGTAAAGATGAGACTATCCTTATGGATCATCAGTCTAGTTATTTTTTTAATAGAAAAATATCAGAGGGCATTAGACATTTTTCCATGAGGGTATTGTTCATATATATATATATGTGTATATACATTTATGTAATTTTTTTTTTTTTACTGTGTGTTTTGGTCATAAAAGTTTGATAGCTTTTGATGTAGTGGATTTCATCCACAGGATGATTTTGCTCCTCAGAGAACATTTATTTCTTATTTTTTAAAAATATTTTTATTAATTTTTATTGTTTTTTTTTTTTTTTTTTTTACAGTGAGGAAGGGAGAGGGATAGAGAGCTAGAAACATTGATCAGTTGCCTCCTGCATACCCCCTATTGGGGATGTGCCCACAACCAGGGTACTTGCCCTTGACTGGAATCGAACCTGGGACCCTTCAGTCCGCAGGCCGATGCTCCATCCACCGAGCCAAACTAGCTAGGGCCTCAGAGGACATTTAGCAGTGTCTAGAGACATTTTTGGTTGTCACAATTTTGAGGGTGCTACTGGCATATATTGGTAGAGACAGGAATGCTGCTAATCATAAGTGCTGTACTTAGGACCATCTCCCACAACATATCTAGCCCGAGATGTCAGTAGTGCTACTGTTAAGAAACTGATCCTAGTGGGCCCAACTTGTGTGGCTCAGTGGTTGAGTGTGGGCCTTTGGACCAGGAGGTTTGATTTCCCTCCTATGAATAAATAGGGAGGCAGCCCATCAGTGGTTCTCTCTCATTATTGATGTTTCTCTCTCTCCCTCCCTCTTCCTCCCTACAATATCAATAAAAGGTATATTAAAAAAAAGAAAAGAAACTGATTCTACTGGAAGAGATAGGCATATAACAGAGTAAACTGAGGGAAATTACAGAAGCAGGCACAAAGCATGGGAAGCGCGTTAAGAAGAGGGAAAGGAGAATTCATGGTTATAGACTTTCCAGCTCTCCTGGGTACTGTTCTGGGTGGGGAGATATATAATTGTGTAAGATATTGTATTTATTTCATCTTTAAATGATCCCCTGCAAAGAGTAGGTATTTCAATTTATAGATGGAAAAACTGAGGTTCTGAGTATAGTGTACCTCATTAGAAAATTTAATTAATAAAAATGTGCAGTACTTAATAAGTAGTAATCAGTGTTACTCTTCTGTATCTCAACTATGAGTTCTTTTTAAAAAAATATATTTTATTGATTTTTTACAGAGGGGAAGGGAGAGGGATAGAGAGCTAGAAACATTGATGAGAGAGACATCGATCAGCTGCCTCCTGCACACTTTGCACTGGGGATGTGCCCACAACATGGTACATGCCCTTGACCGGAATCGAACCTGGGACCTTTCAGTCCACAGGCTGACGCTTTATCCACTGAGCCAAACCAGTCTTGGCATGAGTTCATTTTTTTTAAAGCTCTTGCCTATGTGACTCAGGTTGGAGGTCACCCTGTACATCAAAAGGTGGTGGGTTTGATTCCCCGTCGGGGCACATTCCTAGGTTGTGGGTTCGTTTCCTGGTCCACATGCATGCAGGAGGCAACTAATTGATGTTTCTCCTTCTCCCCCTTCCTCTCTTCCTCTTCCTCTCTCCCTCACTTGTTCACTTGCTCAGTCCCCTACTCTCTTAAAAAATCAATAAAGTAAATAAATTTTACAAAGCCTTTGACTAATAGCATATAGAAATAAGATAATTTCTATAACCTGGTGATAACTTTTCTCTGCTTTTTTAGTTTAGTATGTCTCTCTTCAAAACCAAAAGTGATAGACTGAAACAATTTTTTTGACTTTTTTCCCCCAGGTTGAGACTGAACTAAAGTTAATCTGTTGTGACATTCTGGATGTACTGGACAAACACCTCATTCCAGCAGCTAACACTGGCGAGTCCAAGGTTTTCTATTATAAAATGTAGGTTCTATACTAGAGGGGAAAATGTCAGATTAAATGTTGGCCCTCTTAGAATAATCACTTTTTCTATACAAGCTTTCAAATTTTTACTTAAGAATAGTTCTTTAATGTTGAAAGTATAGTTACAGGGGGAGGAGTGATTCTCAAAACTTAATTTTTGAAATCTCATTTGCAAATACACTGGTAATGAAATATTAACATTACAACACTAAAAGATGGTCAGGCTATTATTACTGTAAAAATGTACTAGGTTTTGCTTTACCTACTTACATTTGTTTGCCTATGTGAGGTTTTCCCACTAGTGAGAGCAAAGCACTATGTAGCTCAATCTTAACATTTTTATATGAAAATTTTATTTTATGATTAACAAACTGTTATGCGATTCTTTGGAATAGTTTTTGTTATTTAAGCCAGCCTATCAAGTGATATATTTCTTAATTTTTTTTGAGGTTTTTATGTAATTTTTGTATGATTTTGCTTATACTTGACAAGAAATCTCTAAGGAGGAAAATTAAATAGATGATTTAGTCATTCTTGAAAGAGACTTATTTAAAAGTTACTGAAGTATACTATACCAGTTAATTGTTTAATATATTTTTTACATAGAAATTTTAACAGTTATTTTTCACTTAAAAAGTATTTTTCTAATTTTGGTTTTTGTTTGGTTTTGTTTTAGGAAAGGGGACTACCACAGGTATCTGGCTGAATTTGCTACAGGAAATGACAGGAAGGAGGCTGCAGAGAACAGCCTAGTGGCTTACAAAGCTGCTAGTGATATTGCAATGACAGAACTTCCACCAACACATCCTATTCGCTTAGGTCTTGCTCTCAATTTCTCCGTATTCTACTATGAAATTCTTAATTCCCCTGACCGTGCCTGCAGGTAAGTTATGGAGGAGAACAAAAACTCTTAATATGAAAGGCAAGAAGGTTACAAAGGAGAATAGTTATTTGATTTTCTGTCTTGTGCCCTGTGGATTGCCTTTGTAAGGTTGGCCATGTAATAAGCATTCTTGGGGCTCTCAATGAAAATGCTTTGTTTGCTTTGTATACTATAAAGCCACAGGTATCTCAATTCAAGATAAACCTACCTCATTTCACTAGGAGAGCTATGTTGATGGGGAAAATTTTTGTTGGTAGATTAAAAAGAATCTCTAACTTGTTAAGAGAGGAGGAAAAAGGAATAATATATTTTTATATATTAGCTTTCAGTCTTGGTTAGGTATATTTTTATATTCTATATATACTATTCCATTTTTCTAATTTTTATTGATTTCAGAGAGGAAGGGGCGGAGAGAGAAACATCAATGATGAAAGAGAATTATTAATTGGCTGCTTCCTGCATGCTCCCCAGTGGGCATATGCTCTGATTGGTTTTGTTCAGTCTGCAGGCCGACAGTCTATCCACTGAGCAAAACCAGCTGTGACTCCTTTTTCTCTTTTCTGTTTCCCTATTTGTGTCTAACATCATTTGATGTGCATAGTACACAGTACTTAATAAATGTGGATTTTGTTTATTTTAAATTAATAGTAAATGAGTTTTATGATTACATTTCCATAGGTTCTGTATTGCCCTTTTTTGTTTTGGGGAACAAACATTAACTTTTATTAACATTAGATTCAATTTAATTAAACTGTGAGATATTGTCCAGAAATTTATTTTTGCATTAAAACTTTATTAAATAAGATATCTATTGACTGGAAATTGGAAATACCTTTATTATGCATATATTTTGGTGGGGCTGTAGTTTGGAATTTGGTTCATATAGTCTTATTTACTGATAGGCTTGCAGAAAGCATAGTAAGAAGTGATGTTCCAAAAGTTCTATTTAGTTCAGAAGTTGCTAGATTATAAAATAAACACATTGCGCACCAGCAATTTTATTGTTAGCTTTACCCAGTGGCCAGATAAGTTTCTATTGAACGAGTACAAGAAACGTTTTACAAGGTATCATACTTTAAAATATGTTAGCTTGTAAGAACATGTAATAAGTAACTTCAGAATGCAGTAGGTATTTAATTTTAAGGTGTTACTTTAACATTTATGTAAAATACTGTGTGTAATATGAAAACACAAGAATGCTTGTGATCTGCCCGCAGTGTGTTAAGTAGAAAGTTAATTTTCATCAGTTACATGTGCTTTTCCTTTATTTTAATGCCTAAACCTAAGTACTCAGTGGCATTATTACATATTGTGGGATAATTGAAGAAAAGAGTGACATCGAACATCATTTCTAATTCTGTTTTTGAACTTTATTTTTGTAATACATTTATGTATATACTCGTAGGTTGGCAAAAGCAGCTTTTGATGATGCAATTGCAGAACTGGATACGCTGAGTGAAGAAAGCTATAAGGACTCTACACTTATCATGCAGTTGTTACGTGATAATCTGACACTATGGACTTCAGACATGCAGGGTGATGGTAAGGAAGCTGAACTTAAATGTCTCTGTAGTTGGATCTTTTTACTTCTAGAAATTCCTTGGTATTTTTAGAAATATATTTTTATTGATTTCAGAGAGGAAGGGAGAGGGATAGAGAGATAGAAACATCAGTGATGAGAGAGAATCATTTATCAGCTGCCTCCTGTATGTCCCCTACTGGGGACTGAGCCCTCAATCTGGGCATATGCCCTTGGCCAGAATTGAATCTGGGACCCTTCACTCTGCAGGCTGACACTCTGTCCACTAAGCCAAACTATCCAAGTTTCATAAAAAGATATTTTCATAAAAAGATATCAGTGCATTCTTTCATTCTGGGCTATAAGGTGATAAAGGGGAATCATTTATTAATATTTGAAGATTTAAAAATTTTATCTCTAATTAATGTTTGGAAAACTTGGTTTACCTCTTCCCTGACACTGTGTGTGTTTTTTAAAAATGTTATTTTATTCATTTTTTACAGAGAGGAAGGGAGAGGGTTAGAGAATTAAAAACATCCATCAGCTGCCTCCCACACACTCCCCACTGGGGATGTGTCCGCAACTAAAGGTACATGCCCTTGACCGCAAATCAAACCCAAGACTCTTCAGACCACAGGCCAGCGCTCTATCCACTGAGCCAAACCGGTTAGGGCATACTGTGTTTTGAAAGATGAATAGAAGAATATTTTATGTTACTCAGATTCAATTTTAGGGATCTGGAGTTCATTGTATTTTTGAGTGTCTTAATCACTGCTTTGAGTTGTGTTCTCAGATTAAACTAGATGGTATCAGTAGATACTTATTTATGAAGCATCTTCTGGAAATCTTTTATCCAAAAAAGAATTTTTCCCATCTGGATTCTGTTCAGCAAATGGAATGTCCTGCCCTCAGGTCCTATTTAATAAGAGGTCTGGTGTTTGTTTTTATTTATTGTTTTAGAGTTTTTTAGTAGTAAATAATTACTAGAGTAATTTATAGAACTTAATCTTATGATGAGGTGGAGGATTTACTGTTTATTCTAAATGTAATAAAAGCCCAGATTTCACTTTTTTATTTTTTATTTTAAAGGAGATTTTGCCTATTTTCAAAGAATCCTTTCCATACACAATAGGGGAGGACAAACTAGTGTGATTGACCATAGGTAGTTTTACAGTTCTTGGTGGTGGTACAGAATGGAAACGAAAGGTTTGTTGTTAGTTTTAGTTGCAGATTCTTTAAGGGTATGTTCCCCAAATTGAAGCATATGTTTCATTTCTTGAGGCTAGTTGTAGTCTCTTTGATCAACATACTGTACTGTCTTTAAAGGTATTCTACTTTGTAAAGGTGTATCTGAAAATGTGTATCAAGGCATATAGATTGTCATAGACAGGTTATGATGCTAAAGTGAGAATTAGGTGATTCAGCTTCTAGAGCTCACTAACTCTATATTTAGATCTGTGACAAGGATTGGCTTGAGAAATGTAGTACATGTGACCTACTTGCACACTTTTCCAACAAAGCCTGTTGTATGTAGCCATTGGTTACTTTTCAATACAGCACTTCAGGCAACCACTACCATGAATCTGGAATTCAAGATCAATTTACCATCTTTGAACTTATGATTTGGTTAAGCCGTATTGACCTAATCAATAAACTGTACACCTCTGACCTGGGGAACATTTATTAGAGGCTAAAAATAAAGATGATCTGGGTTGAAATTTATTTTTTAGACATTTGATGCCAACTCATAAGTTATTAAATTACAATGTTAGATAGAAATAAAGCTTATATTTTCTAGTGCTACTCTTGTTCATTATCACTGATAACCAAGAATTGGTTGATAGCAGACTATATGTTTGTATACAGAACTCCGCTTTTTATACAGAACCAAAGGTACTATGCTTCTTTGTTATTGGGTGTCATCTTACAAAATGAATCACTTAAAAATAGAAGACACACACACACACACACACACACACGAGAGGAAGAGGCATAGAGAGATACAGAAACATCAGTGAGAGAGGAACATCATTGATTGGCTGCTTCCTGCACATCCCCTACTGGGGATTGAGCCCCCAACCTGGGAATGTATGACTCTTGGTTCCTAGGTTGATGTTCAACCTCTGAGCCATACCAGCTGGGCTAAAATAGGGTATTTTCTTTAAACTACTTACGTTTTCATAGTTGGGAAGATTTTTAGCATAAGATTAATCTTTTTAAAAATATTTTCAAGCGGAGAGGGAGAGAAAGATAGAAACATTAATGATGAAAGAGAATTATTGATCAGCTGCCTCCTTCATGTCCCCTACTAAGGATCGAGCCCACAACCCGGGCATGTGCCCCCTTAGTTGGAGTTGAACCTGGGACCCTTTAGTCCACAGGCCGATGCTCTATCCACTGAGCCAAACTAGCTAGGGTGGCATAAGATTAAATTGTCAGTACTAGGAAATTGTTTGCTAGTTTTGCTTAAAGGTATAGCATTACATACGATTTATTAAATTTGTTTTATGACTTAGAATCAATGCCGAAGATAGAAGGATTGTGGTCACAGAATTGGTAGTTTTCCAGGATGTTACTTGAATTTAGGTTAAGGATTATATAGATAGTTTTCTCCTTTTTACTTTACTAACTAGGAAAAATTGTGCCAAACACTTGAATTGTTGAGGGTTTCTAAAGGAAAAATATATGGTTCACAAGCTTTTATTTTTATAAACTTTTATGTTTTATGATTGCAGAATATGTTATGTCTGTTTGAGTGTGTTGGGACATAATTCTTTAAAGGGATCACAACTTTTTCCTCATGAGGCCATTTCAGTCCTTCTTTCTTAATCTGTGATCAGAGAGGACTGTTTCATATACAAACCCACAGGAAATGTGTGTTTTCTCTGCGCCCCCACCATTCCTCCTCCAAAATCTAGTAACAGTGGGCAAAGAAATACATCCAAGGAAAACTTTTCTTCTGTATACCCTTTAAAAGGATATTTCATCCTCTTTAAAGGTAAAAGAAAAGGAACAGTATTTCTTAGACTAAAGTTTATGTAAAGTAAAAAGACTAAAATCTGATTCCCTAAAAATCATTGATGTTTTTCCTTTGTTCTGCTCTCGGTTTATTTTTCTTGTAATGTTGCTTTCATGTGATTGTTCTCCCTCCCTTTCTCCTTGCAATATAGATTCCTAAAGGAAAATCCAACTCTTCCTTTCCTAAAAACTACTTTGTAAGTCATTATCATGGCACAGTGAATTCTGCTTTTAAGTTTTGGTTCTTCACTAATCATGCTTGCACATCATCATCCTGTTGCTTACAAAACTGCCTGTTTTACATTCCAGGATGCAAAACCTTCTAAGATATTTATGATCTGCTACTTCCTATCACCTTTGGTTGGGTGTGATTTATCTGACAGTATTTTTGTGCCAAAGTTACTTGGAACTTTTGGCAAATCTAATGTTTGCTTATGAGTGAATTAGAGTGTGCTCTATGTATGTTAACCATATTTTGGCGCAGTATATTGCTGTTTAAAATGTGAGTGAATGTTCCTATCATTTCCTAAGTTTGAATACATAATTGTTCTTGGGGGAAGAATATCTGGGTGGTCCATCATTTGTTTCCTCAGTAAATGGATATTTTTGTCTTTTCTTTTGCATGTCTTTTTCTGTATATAAGTAAAAAAATTTTTATGTACCTCAAGTCCTTTTTAAGAGTCACATATCTATATTAAAGATTTTTATCACAAAGGAAAATTTAAATGACAAACTAATCTTTAACCCTTATTGCTCGTTTATCATATCAATGTCTTTTAAGACTTTAAAAAAATTCCTAAGGGTAAATGCTTTATGTCTGTAGGCAATCAGAGTTAGTGTCATTGTCCATCCTAATTAATTTAACAAGCAGTATGAATGGATGGTCTGAACTGCCATGATTGTTGGATCAATTCATTGATTTTTCAATTATTTTGATTCAGATTAGTAATATGTAAGAATTATAAATGATTTGTTAAAGCACAAAATAATGTAACTTTTACCTGTTTTATTTTTTAGCTAAAGTGTGCATGCTTCTTTATTATGGCTGACTTGTTTAATGCTTATTAATAGATAGATGAATAGGCTGGCTTTCTATTGCATGTCATAGTACAGTTGAAACTCTTCAGGCTAATTGTCATGATCAAGGGGAAAAGAAAAATGGCATGAGAGAACTGGTCCAAATACCCTTCTTTAATAACCTAACCTCAGTGGTTTGCTTTGAGTGTATTTCACTCTGAAGTGAGAAATCTGGTTATGGTTTGGTATATGATTGGCCAAGATTTTGTAAATTGAAAACATTTACAAAAGCAGAATCCCCTCTCTAAAACTGTAGAAGGCCTTTGAAGCATTTTACTGCTACGTTTTCTTTTTTGAAGCATTTCTGATATAAAGCATGTGGGTAAATTAGATTTTTCAAAAAGTTGTAAAATACTCCTGATTCATGATGAAGTGAGGTTATTGAGAAAAGGGTATTTTGACACAATATACATGAAAGCTTGAAAATCATTTTTATAATATGGTACCATGGCTGTCTGTAAGAGCTTATTGAGGGTAAAAACATTGATTTTTACTATTTGTTAGTTATTTTTTTTTTTGTTCCTAACCATTGACCATTTAAGATTTTGATCCAGCAGCACCTCTTGGCTTAGGCATCTCAGGTATCAAGGATGGTAGAAGTTCTTTGCTTGTCTGCGTGTTTAATACCAATTGTAGCAAATGTAAGGGGTCTTTATGTTTGGAATGATACCTTTGTTTGTGACCATGACAGCCTAATTTAGTCAGTATGAAATAAGTAACTGTTATTCTTCTTTGCAGGTGAAGAGCAGAATAAAGAAGCGCTGCAGGATGTGGAAGATGAAAATCAGTGAGACATAAAAGCCAACAAGAGAAACATCTCTGACCACCCCACTCCTTCCCATCCCACCCCCTCTTGGAAATTCCCCCATTGTCACTGAGAACCACCAAATCTGACTTTTACATTTGGTCTCAGAATTTAGGTTCCTGCCCTGTTGGTTTTTTTTAAAAAAGTTTTCAAAAGTTCTTAAAGGCAAGAGTGAATTTCTGTGGATTTTACTGGTCCCAGCTTTTAGGTTCTTTAAGACACTAACAGGACTGCATAGAGGCTTTTTCAGCATTACTGTATTGTCTCCTGCCGGATGTGGCAAGGTCACCATTAGAAATGGAAATTACATTTGAAAGCCATTAGACGTCTAGGTGAAGCAAGCATCTAAGAGAGGTTGATTATTACACTATAGTGGCATATGTGGTATCATTTTTCCTTTTTCTAATTGTTTAAATTGAATTTTATACCAATGTTTAAGATTAATTGGGTGTTAGCTTGAGGTGGTTAAAGGTTGTTTGGGGAGTTTGTTGTAATGGTTTTGCTGTAAAAAGTATTCAAACTCTGCTGAAAAGCATGGTGCTGGTAACAGTTCAACAATCCGTGGCTGCTCATTCTTGCCTACTTTTACTCTCCCTCTGAAGCAGGTTAGCGTTGAAGGTGGTATGGAAAAGCCTGCATGCGTGTTCAATTCTTTGTTTCTTCTCCTTCCCTCTCCCTGGCCTCCCCCTCCTTCGCTCGCTCAACCTCTTTTGTTCAGTATGTGTAACTTGAAGCTAATTTGTACTACTGGATATCTGACTGGAGCCACAGATACAGAATCTGTATTGTTCTTACTGAAACACAGCATGGAATTAACATTAAACTTAAATAAAACAAACCTAAATTAAAAATGCCAAATATTATTGCGCCTCCATCTTTTATCTTTTAAAAATAAAATCTCTAGCCTAAACACAATGATTTTACTTGCCTGAATGTGAAAAGTCCTTTTTCTTTCATAAATTACTTGTCTGTTTCTAAAAAATGATGTATATTTTTGGAAAGAAAAAAAGAAAATGACCCGTAACCTGGCTGTGAAGAACATTTAAGTAATTCAAATTAATTCATTATCTATCCTATCTTTAAGGATGTGGCAGTCTTGGTATTGAGAGAAAACCTGCCACCCAAGGAAAATATTGAGGTAGTTAAGAGTTTGATTATTGGTACAGGTCTTTAGAAAAACCCTTGTCACAGATGGGAAGATTGCAGAAAGGGGACACTGTCCTATAGCTGGTTAGGAAAGGTGGAGTTCTTTAGCTTTAGTTTTAATCACCTTTGAGGTTCAGTTGATTTCTAGAGAAACTCAAGTTACCATTGTAACTGAAGGCAGTTAATTTGTGTTTTAAATATTCTTAGCGTTTTGATTTGTAAAGTTTTATTTATTGATTTTAAATTTTTTTATTGACTTCAAAGTGGAAGAGAGAGGAAGAGAGAATCATTAGTGATGAGTCATTGATTGGCTGTCTCCTGCACCCCCTCTACTGGGGATTGAGCCTGCAACCCAGGCATGTGCCCTTGACCAGAATGAAACTCTGGACCCTTCAGTCTGCAGGCCGAGGCTTTGTCCACTGAGCCAAACCAGCTAGGGGTATTTATTGATTTTAGAGAGAAACATTGATCGATTGGCTGCTTCCCACACATGCCCCAACTGTGGATTAAACCTGCAACCTGGGTATGTGCCTTGACGGAATTGAACCCACAACTTTTTTTTTTTACAGAGAGGAAGGGAGAGTGATAGTTAGAAACATGTATGAGAGAGAAACATTGATCAGCTGCTTCCCACACACCTCCCGCTGGTGATGAGCCGGCAACCAAGGTACATGCCCTTGACTGGAATCTAACCTGGGACCCTTCAGTCCGCAGGCCCACCGACGCTCTTATCCACTGAGCCAAACCAATTACGGCCCACCACCTTTTGTTGTATAGGCGACGCTCCAACCAAATGAGCCACACCAATCAGGATTGATTTGAAAAAAATTTTAAACTCACATGTTTTCTAAAATGTTAGTGCCAATAAATGGGTTGATCTTGGGTTCTGGGATGGCTGGCCAGAAGAGCAAATTTCCAATGTTATACTTTGCTTTTAGGAAGATGAGAATGAACTTAGGTCATTCTAAGGGGGAAGTTATGGAGTAACTTCTAACTTTGCTCCTGCCCCAGAAAAATGCCATGCAAGAGTTTATAAATCCACTGCTATGCTGTTGATTCTAGGACAATAGAGAAGAGAGGAAATGCTGAAAAACTGGCACAAAGGACTTTGTTTTGAAGATGGTTACAAGTTAGAGTTCACAGAGATTCCCGGTAAAGTTCTGAGATGGACAATTAAAGGAGTTGGGATCTTTTAGAGGTGGTGATTCTGAATGCAACCTGGATGAGCCAAATTCAACTATCTTGTTTTATATTTAGGCTTATATTGATATTGGCAATAATTAGCTAACATTGATTATTAACTATAGAGTGGGTACTGTGCTACATTAAGATGTATTTGCAATGTAGCACATAGGCGGTAATACTTAGGTGAGCTGTCACTTGCATTTTGTAAGCAGGAAAATTGAAATAGGGAAAAGTTGAACTTGCCCAAAGCCACAGAGCTGGTAGTAATCAAGCAGGATTCACAGGTAGGTTCTTAATGACTAAAGAGCCCATGCTCTTAATCGTTAAGCCATTCTACCTTTTTCTGTATTAAAACTCAGTGTTTTATTGAAATGATTTTCTTCTAAAGTGATCATTTAAGATATGTATATTTTAACATTTCTGAGGTAAGCATATGTTTTACAATTGAGATATCCCTTCAAAAGGTTTTACAATTGAGATATTCCTTCAAAAGCTATAATCTTTTAATCATTAGAATTAAAATAGAATGCAAACTATAAAGGGCTCTGAGGTGGCTACTGTTTAAAAAAGGAAGAGTCAGGCTGAAACCGGTTTGGCTCAGTGGATAGAGCGTCAGCCTGCGGACTGAAGAGTCCCAGGTTCGATTCTGGTCAAGGGCATGTACCTTGGTTGTGGGCACATTCCCAGTAGGGGGTGTGCAGGAGGCAGCTGATGGATGTTTCTCATAGATGTTTCTAACTCTATCCGTCTCCCTTCCTCTCTGTAAAAAATCAATAAAATATATTTAAAAAAAAAAGGAAGAGTTAGGAAGGTTTACTACCTAGATTAATTTTTTGGCAATTTGTTTTTTATCTGTAGCTTTATAAGTTTAAGATTAGTATTTTTTACAGTTGGAGCAGTTTTAATTTAAAGTAGGTTAGCTTGGACAAGTGAATAATCAGTGATTAGAGATTGTCAAGTTGCCTCAGTGCTGTGACAGTTTTCTAGAGAAGCAAAGTTTTAATACCTTCAAGTCAACCTCAGTTTTAGACACCTTTGGTGGAAATATTTCTAAAATACTTTCTAGCTTTTTACTGTCTCAGTTACTGCTTTGGGGAGGATCTTAGGTTGGTACTCTTGCACCATCAGCTCACAGTGAGGTTGTAGGTAAGAGTTGCTATGTTTAAGGAGCGCTGCAGATTGTTTTTCTTAAAAAGTTCCTTGCATTTTATATACTTTATTGATTTTTTTACAGAGCGGAAGGGAGAGGGGGAGAGAGAGACATTAATCAGCTGCCTCCCGCACACCCCCGATTGGGGATGTGCCCGCAAACAAGGTACATGCTCTTGACTGGACCAGAACCTGGGACCCTTCAGTCCACAGGCCGACGCTCCATCCACTGAGCCAAACTGGTTAGGGCCAAGTACCTTGCATTTTAGACATTTGTCAATTGAAATGACGAATGTGTACTTGTACAATCTGAACAGTATGAATTATGTCTAGGGGCTTCTCCCGTCTAAAGCTATCATTGGCCATTTTTCCAGTTAGATCTAAACTTCTGGCACACTTGTCACTCATGCTTCCATCCATTTTGCTTGTTTTTGGTCGTCTTTAAAGACCTTTTGCCACTTACAATTCTGGTGCTATAGTGGATAGGGCTTATTTCAGCGCCTTAGACTTCTTTCCCATTAATTTACACATTTGTGGCTATGCTAAACAGGCCATAATACCTGTTGAATACTCAGAATTTGCTTTCAAGAGAATTACAGGAACAAACAACCTTTAAAAACAAAACAAAACATTGGCATTAAAGAGGTGTAAGCTAAAATGAGATGCTCATTTCACCTTGGCAAAGATTAGGTTATACTGTGAGGATGTAGAGAAACGCACTGTTGGGATTTTTTTAAAGTAAGTTTTTTTAAAGGTATAAAAAATACATTAAACGTGTGCAATTAATGCATTTTAACAAAGTGAACATAACATTTAGCTATCACACAAAAAAATAGAATAGGATCAGTATCTAGAAGACTTCCTCATGCTTTCTCTTAGTGGTTGACCCTGGCAACTAAACCAGTATTTTGATCACCATTGATTAGTTTTGCCTGTTTTTGAACTTGATATTAATGGAATCATAATATCATAACTTTCTCAACATTGTGTTTGTGGGGTTAGTCTGTATCATTACCTAACAGTAGTGTTTTTCATGACTATAGTATTCTTTTGTGTTAGTATACAACCACTATGTATTCTGTGGATGGGCACTGCATTATTTTCAATTATTGGAGGTTACAAATAATGTCATGGACATTCCTGTACATGTCTTTTGGTATATACACATATGCATTAATATTGCATATCCCTAAAAAATTGAATTACTGGCTCATGGGGAATATATTTGTTCAGCTTTAGTAGATGCTGCAAAAACAGTTTTCCAAGGTGGTGCTGTTTTACAGTCCTATCTACTATATGAGAATCCTGTTTCTTACACATCCTCACTGGCATTTGTTATGGTCACTCTTTAGCGGTAGCATTTTGGTGGGTTTGTAGAGTAGTATTTTGATTTTTGCATTTTCCTGGTGATGAATGAGATAGCACTTTTTAATAGGTTTATTGGATATCTGGAGATTTTGTTAAATACCCAATTTTGCCTGTTTTTCTGTTGGGTTTTCTTAATGGTTTTTAGGAAGTATTTATGAAGTATATCTTTGGAGTTGTAATAATCTCCCATTCTTTGCCCTGCGTTTTCATTTTCATAATTTTTTATTTTATTTATTTTTTTACAGAGAGGAAGGGAGAGAGATAGAGAGTTAGAAACATTGATATGAGAGAGACATCGATGAGCTGCCTCCTGCAAGCCCCACTACTGGGGATGTGCCCGCAACCAAGTACATGCCCCCAACCAGAATCGAACCCAGGACCTTTCAGTCCACAGGCTGACGCTCTATCCACTGAGCCAAACTGGTTTCGGCTTCATAATGTTTTTTGATGAACAATACTTAATTTTGAAATTAAGTTTATCAATATTTTCCTTTAAGGTAAGTGCTTTATATGTCTTATTTAAGAAATACTTGCCTACCCTAAGATCATTAATATTTTATGTTTTTTTTAAAGTATTGTTTCACCTCATATCTTGATCTAGAATCATCTAGAGTTTTGTTCATGATAATAGGTTGTTAAAAATAATAGTTTTCGCTATAGGTTTTCAATGGATCCAGCACCATTTATTGTTGCATTAGTTTGTCATAGTGCCATTGCAGTACTGTAGGCTTGAAATAAATCAGTGTGAGTTCTCCAGTTTTTTGTTGTTGTTCAAGATTGTATTGGTTATTCTTGGCACTTTGCTTTTTTAATATACATTTTAGAATCAATTAACTTGTCAATTTCAATAATAGGATAGTAACAAAAGTATTTTGATAGGATTTTATTGACTATACTAAATTTGAGAATTAACATCTATATAATTATGTCCTTTAATTGATAAACATGGTATACCCCTATCCCTCCACTTATTTAGATCTATTTTTTTTTCCAATAATGTTTTGTAGTTTTCTCTGTAGAGGTCTGGTATCTTTTTGGGGGATTATTTCTAGTTACTTGATTTTAAAAAGTTTATTTAAATATATTTTTATGGCTTTCAGAGAGAGAGAAAAAGAGAAAGAGAGAAAGAGAAAGAGAACCAATCATGAGAGAGCCTACAGCTTGGGCATATGTGCTCTGACCTGGATGCAAACCCTAACAACCTGGTTCATAGGTTGACACTCAGCCATGGAGCCATGCTGGCTGGGCTTTGGTGTTATTTTAAATAGGTGTGTGTTTTTTTTTTTAAATTTTCAAATTGTTGCTACTTATATTTCATGACCTTGCTAAATTACTTTATTCTAAGTTTCATGTAGATTCTGAGAGAGGCTTTTTAAGAGGATTATTTGACAATATAAATGAACGTTTTAAATGCATGCACCCCTTGCTTATGTTTGTATGCAAATAAATACATGCAAAATATTTTCGTTTCAGTATTACAGTAGCAAATTAGAAATAACCTAAATGCCCATCAATCATGGTACTACATCCTTACTATGTATACTGTGTTGCTGTTATAAAAAAATGGGTAAATCATTTCTGCTAATACAGAAAGATATCTGCATATGTTAAATGAGAAAAGTAAAATACATAACATGTATTATGTGTAAAATAGGAAAGATATCCTGTATGCATACTTGCCTATCTTCAGAAAATTTCTGAAAGATACAAGTTTTTTTTCATTAAATACAGCTTTATTGAGGCATAATTGACGTGTACAAACTATACAGTTTAAATTTTGGAATGTATATACACCTTTAAAACCATTATAATCATGACAGCATTCACCATCAAAAGTTTCCTTGTTATATTTTGTAATTTCCTCCCTCAGCCCCCAAGCAACCCACTAATTGTTTTCTGTTACTTTACCTTAGTTTGCATTTTCTGGAGTTTTATATATATGGTGCACCGTATATTCTTTTTAGGTGTGATGTCTGGCTCCTTTCACTCAACATAATTGTCTTGAGGTTCATTCATCTTGTGTGTATCAATAGTCCATTCTTTTTATTGTTGAGAAGTATTTCCATTGTTATGATATACCACAATTTGTTTATTCACCTACTGATGAACATTTGGGTTTCCAGTTTTTGTCTGTTATAAATAAAGCTGCTATGAATGTTTGTGTACAAGTCTTTATGTGGGCATATATTTCCTTTTTTGTGTGGGTAATGTGGTAGGTGTATATTTAGTTTTTTAAGAAACGGTCAAAATTCCTTAAAGTAATTGTACCATTTAACATTCCATCAGTAGTGTATGAAGCTCCTGTTCCTTCACGTGCTCTCCAGCACTCGCTATGGTCAGTTTTTAAAATTTTCCATTCTAATAGGTGTATAGTGGCATCTCATTGTGGCTTTAATTTGTATTTCTTTTGAAAATACATTTTTTATTAATTTCAGGAAGGGAAAGAGAGATTGAAACATCAAAGATGAAAGAGGATCGTTGATTGCCTTCTTCCTCCATTCCCCCTACAAGGTATAAAGCCCGCAACCTGGGCATGTGCCCTTGACTGGAATCAAACCCAAGACCTTTTAGTTTGTGGTTCCACGCTCTATCTACTGAATCAAACTAGTTAGGGCTTAATTTGTATTTCATAATGTCCAATGATGAATTTCCTTTTACGTGGTGATTTGCCATCTCTATATCTTCGTGAAGTGTGATAATAACGAGTCTTTTGATTCATGAACAAGGTATCTTAACAGTTTAGGCCTTCTTTAATTTCAGCAATATATTGTGTCAATCTTTCCTGGGGATATTTTTCCATTGATTTTTAGAGAAAGTGGAGGGGGTGGGGGAAAGAGAAACATGTGAGAGAGAGACATCTATTGATTGCCTCCTGCATGTGCCCTGATCTGGGGGCAAGGGATTAAGCTTGCAACCAAGGTACCCTTTCAGTTTGCAGGCTGGCATTAACCACTGAACCAAGCCGGCCATGGCTCAGCAATATTTTTTACTCTCTTTTAGTTTTGTTAGATTTATTCATAAATATTTAATAGTTTTTGATGGTTGTGTAAAATTACTGCTTTTTAAAATTAAATTTTTGATTACTTATTGATAGCATACAGAAATAAAATTGATATTTGTATATTAATCTTACATCTTGCAACCTTGCTAAACTCACTTCTTAGTTCTAGTAGAGGTGTTTTATAGATTTCATCAGATTTTCTTCATAGAGAATCATATTGCTTGTGAATATAAAGATTTAACTTCAGTTTGGAGGATTTTTGTTTTATCTTGCCTGATTGCACTACCGGGAACCTCCAGTACTTGATATGGTCAGTTGAATAGAAGTGATAAGAGCAGACATCCTTGTATTGTTCCTGATCATATGAAGGAAAGCATTTTCTTTAATTCTTAATGATGTTGGCTGAAAGTTTTTCATTGATGCCCTTTACCAGGTTGAGGATTTTTAGTTTTCTAAGAATTTTTCTCAGGAATGGAAGTTAGATTTGTCAATGCCTGTTTTGCATCTAATGAGATGGTAGTATGGGTTTTGGTATTTAGTTGGTTAATATAATGAATTACATTGATTGCCTTTTGAAGATTAAAACCAAACCTGTATTCCTGGGATAAACCCCAATTATGTATTATCCTTTAAATTATGTTTGGATTTAATTTACTAAAGTCAAAAAATTTTTTTACATTTATGTTCATGAACCTGTTTCTGACATTTCTGGGTGATGAAATGTTCGTTAATAATACCAAATGTTTTTCTTGTATGGCATTAAGAACAAGATACAAAAATTGACATTCATAATAGATCCTCAAGAAGGAATGGAAGAACACTTGAATGGTAAATATGAAGATAAATATAAAAGACTTATTTCTCTCCCTCTTTAAAAATCTTGTGTTTAAAGGAAATAATAGGTCTGTATTGTTAATATGTTGGTACATCATTTATATGCTAACTAGCATAATAGGCAGCCAACAGATGGTAAGTGGATCCATTTGATTGCAAGTTCTTTAAATATTACTTGATGTAATATTAACTCTAAGAAGACCTTGAGAGACTAAGAATATATGGTAATTAATGCTTAGGGCAAGCATTATGTAACAATGCTAAGAGACCTGTATCTAAGAAAGATTTAATCCAAAAGAAGGCAAGAGAGGACAAGATCATTTGTGCTGCCAAATCTTTCAAGGAGATTTAAAACTCAATAAGACCTAATTTTGACAGTTGGGAACTTTTATTTTTTATGGCTACCATTTAGGAATGAATCCTCTGAAGAATTCATAGACTTGTTCAACAGATTATGCCATTGTGCTTTGAAACATTAAAGTCAACACTTAAAAATACGCCAGATTATTTCCTTAAAAATCTTTTGCTGAGAGAACTGATATATTTTAGCTGTCATCCATTGCCAGTGAGATAGAATTTTCAGTTTTGTTTCAGCCAAGTAACTGCCTGATATAAATTGTCTTCAGAGGAACATAGCAAAATTTAGATCTTACTTACAATAACCTACGCATCAGAAGAAATGTGAAAATATGTTTCATAGTTAAAAAACTATCAATGAAGGATGTCCCTAAGATGGACCCAGGAGTGTAAATTAGCAGATAAAAAGTTTTATTCTTGTTTTCCCACAAGGATTTTAAAAATATTATAACTGTCCAAGGATGAAGGGAAAATATGTCTATGACAAATGAAAAGAAATTTTAGCAGAGATACTGAAACTATAATAAAAAACCAAGCAGGCGTTTTGGATCTTAAAAATACAATTATCTGAAATAAAAATTCATTGGATGGGCAAATGTTGAATAAGAAAAATTTTAGAGGATCAGTGAACTTGAGGTTAGCTCAATAGATATCCAGTAGGAGAAAAAGAGAAAGGTGTATATATATATATATATATATATACACACACACACACACACACACACACACACATGTATTTTTTTTTTAATGAGCACAGCCTCATGGGACATGTGAGATAAAAAAGTTCTTAGTATACTGGAACAACGTAGTTCCAGAAGGAGAGAAGAGAAAAAAATGGGATGGAAAACTTAAAAATGACTAAAATTTTCTCATTTTGTGTAAGGCAAATTTACAATTCAAGAAGCCCAGTGAAAATTAAGTAAAGAACGAAAATGGACATTTTAGCACATTATAATCAAACTGCTGTACATCAAAGGAAAAACACATTGAAAACAGCATGCATACATAATGACAAAAAGACCAATTATATACAAGGGAATAATCCATATCACTGGCTTCATTAAAATAACAGGCAGAAGACAATAGAACAGTACTATTAAAGTGCTCAAAGAGAAGAAAGCTAACCCAGAATTGCATATCTAGTGAAAACAATTGAAAGTGCGTTTAACTGGTAGCTATGGCGTGCACTGACCACCAGGGGGCAGGCGCTCAATGCACAGGCATGAAAACATGGAACAGACAGATGAATGTTAGAGAGTAGAGGGGAAGAGCAGGAAGAGGTTAACAAAAGATCTTACATGCATACTAGGGAATTTATGCACCAGTGCGGTTCCTCGGCCTGTCCTGTGGGGACCGAGCTGAAACCGGCAGTCTGACATCCCCTGAGGGGACCTGGATTGCAAGAGGGTGCAGGCCAGCCTGAGGGACTCCACGGGTGCATGAATCCATGCACTGGGCCTCTAGTTTTTTAAGTAAAACTAAATGTGCAGATTTCACAATAGGGAAGGCTGAAGAAAGTTCTTTTTTAAATGTTTTTAATGATTTCAGAGAGAAGAAGGGGGAGGAAGAGAGAAACATCAGTGATGAGAGAGAATCATTGATCGGCTGCCTCCTCTTCAAAACCCAGGCATATGCCCAGAACGAGAATTGAACTGTGACCTGCTGGTTCATAGGTCAACACTCAACAACTGAGCCACATGGGCTGGGCTAGCCTTTGCTTTTTGAATCATTTCAGCCCTAGCATTCTGCATCACTGGTCTTTGGCTTCTGTCCCTTCTTTTCCTTGGCTGGCACTTCTCCTCCCTCTCACTGGTTCAGGGACATACTGTGAAAGATGTATTTGACCCTGTGTGCTTTGACCACAGCCATGGTTTTATCATGTGACCTCCCCCCTAGCCCTTCTACTTGAGGCGATCAGTAGTAACCTGGAGCAGCCATTTTCCTCTGGAGAAGCTAAATTAAGAGTCAAGTCAGAAGACATTCCCAGGAAGGTGTTGGGGAGCCAAGCTGAAAGACACCCAGACTTAGGCTTGAGGCTATACCATTTTGGATCGAAAGTGAGTGCCGAGAGAGGCAAGAGGATGAAGGGTGCAGGCCAGTGGAGAGGAGAACCCAGGAAGCTCTAAGAGATCTTGGTTTCTCAGTTTTCTGATTCCTATAATGCGGTACTTTTTACACTGGCTCACACCTGGCCCCTGGGAAGCCACACAAGTGCTCCCTAGTTCCACATCTCCAGATCTTGCCTTGCTGGGGCCAGGGAACACACACACACAGGATATTGGGGCTGTGACAGATGGGAGCCCATTGAGCAGAGGTGAGCGCTGCATTGAATTAAGACTGACAATAAGGACCCCAAGGGTGAGCCCTGAGAAATCTTTCCTGGCAGAGCAGGTTATTGCTAGTTCTGGGAATGTGGAGGCAATGGGCAGAATCTGTAAGGGACCTGGTAGGACCTGAGAGTGTTTTACTAGGCCTGGCAACACCAACTACTTCATCCAGCATCATATTGTGGAAATGAGAGTATGGATTCTGGAGCTACAAGGCTTGGTTCAATTCCCACATCAGCCCTTAATTATCCTTGAGCATGATACCTCAGTTTTCCCGCCTGTAAAGTGGGGATTAAAACAGTATGTCATAATGATGAGAATTAAGTGAGTATGACATTTAGAGCAGTCTTCATGTCATACTGAAGGTCTCTATGTGTGTTATTGCTACTAATGTAACTCTGGCATCATCTCTCAGATCCTTTTTATTTTCTTAGAGTCTTTAAGAATTCCCTACTGAAATAGCACAGGAACACATTGCCTGCCCCCAAATGGTCCTGTTCTCTCTCTCTGCTCAGGACTTGTGCTCAGAGTGCAGACATGTGAGGTTGCTGCCTTCATTGTGGTGGAATATTTAGGGAGAGAGCAGAATCTCTGGAGGAGGCTGCCCACCATAGCTTGTGCTGGAGCACCCTGGGGAGTCTGGGACAAGCAGGGCCCCAGCCAGGTCTCAGTGTCTACAGAGGGCTGCTCCTGGAAGCCACATGTGCCTGTCCTGTTCCTCACCTGTTCCTGCCTCACAGCCCAGGCTGAACTCAGCCTGTCAGTCTTGCCCTAAGTGCACCACCTCATTTTGCACCCATCTTTAGACCTGTTCTGTAGTTTTCTTGGCTGGGAGATGATCCATTTAATAGTATCATAGAGTCTAGCACAGTGCTGGTTTATGCACCAACGAATCAGCCATCAAGATTAATACTGCAGCAGTGGCTCCACCGGGCAGTGAGTCTGCTTCCCCATCCCCATTGCTGCTGGCCCTGGTGTTGGGCACAATGCCCCTCCTGGTGTAAATTGTTTCTAGACCTTTCAGCCATTGCCTGGAGCACTCTTCCTGGGGACTGGACACTAGGAAAACCTTATCTTTGGCCATCCTGAACTCTCCCTTCTTCTGGGGCACTGAGTGCAGTAGCTGGCTTTCCTGAACTCCATCTGCCTCTGAAGCTTTTCCCAGGCCCATTCCCGCCATTCCTTTTCTTTCATCCTCAGCCTGTCAGCCTTCCTTCTATTTCTTCCTCATCCCAGTCTTCCTTTCTTCCTCTTTTCTCATTCTCTTTCCCTACTCAGGATACCCTGTGGTCCCTGGGTTCTTTTCTCTTTCAGGAGTCTCTGGGGGTTAACGGGAGTCTACTGCACTTACTGTTGGGCTTAATGAAGTCAGCTTCCCTCTCGTGTAGAGTGAAAGCCAGTCTTTATAAAGTCCTACTTGATTCGGTCTCCTGACCAAACCCCTCATTTATAGCTCTTCCCTTGCCTCACCCTGCTCCTGCAACATGGGCTATTCCTCAGTCACTCCAAGCCTGCCTCACCTAGAGGGGCACTGGCTGTTCCCTTTACTTAGAATACTCTTTCCAACATAACATAATCACATGTTCCAGACACATGGATTTGGTTCCTTTCAAACAGTGTTTATGGTGGCAGCTTTCATCCATTCATCCAGCAAAGAGAGGGCTACTCCATGTTGATAGTGCCATGAAGAAAAGAGAGCAGGGTGATGTGAGGAGGTTGTCAGAGCCTCACAGAGGTAACGCTTGAGCAAGACCGATGATCAGATTGCATCAGAAGGCCAGGCATGTTCTTTGTCAAAAACAACAGGTTCTGACTCTGGTTAACATGATCAGAGAAGGAATGCACTGGAAGGGTATCAGGTAGTTCAGAGAAAGGGTGGGAGGCCTGGAAAATTAGGACCACACAGAGGCGGTTGCTAAGGGAGACTGGTGGCCAGAACCTTGATCAGAGTCGTGTCAGCAGGCTCAGTCAGGACCCGGCTGCCACTGCTCTGGAGACTGGACACAGTTAGACTTGGAACCCTGGACTCACCGGCATACCACCATGGGAGACCTCCCACCAGGGACTGATCACCTGCCCGACACAGGTTTGTTCTTTACTGGGTGGCCTGTTAGAAATGAAGTCAGGTTCCCTCTCATGTAGAGTGAAAGCCAGTCTTTTATAAAGTCCTTGGTTTGGTCTGTACCCTCCTCTATTGCTCTTCTCTTATCCCACCCTGCTCCAGCCATATGGGCTATTCCCTTCGCTTAGAATACTCTTTCCCAAGTGCACCCATAGCTCCCTACCTCACCCGCTCCAAGTCTTAGCTTATAAGTCATTTCTCCAGAGGCCCATCTGATTTCCCTATGTAAGCCCAACCAATCTAGCCCATATGCCCATTAAAAAAAATCTTTTACCATAGTCATTATTATACTTACTGTTTATTGTCTTCTTGATCAATCTGCTCTAGGAGCCTAGACCTAGTCTAGTGCCTGGCATTAAAATTAATACTCCACAGCTGTTTGCTGAATGGGGTGGTTGACAGTGTGGCATGCTGCTCCTGATATAAAAGTCTTGGGAAGCATGAGTTTTGTCACTTACCAGAGGTTCAACCCTTCTGAACCTCAGTTTTCTCATATGTAATATGGGAACCTACCTAAAATGAATTCTTGGTGAAGAGTAAATGAGAGAATGTGCTGAATAAGCTCCAGTTGCCATTTTCTCATTCTTCCCTGCCAACCCGTTCAAATCTATTAAATGATCTCCCAAGCCAATAGGATTGCAATGAATGTTTCCATTTACTTTGGACTATATATCATTACAAATATTAACAAATAAGACTTAAAAAGGACACCTTTGGGTAGGTCAGACGAAAGTACAAAAATTGTGTGTGGGGCTGCAGTTTAAGGATGGTTTCTGCAGCCATCACATGGTAGCAAAACAGTGTTAAGCAGTGCACGAGAGTCTGTGTCGAGGACAGCCAGAGTCCATGCATTGAGAGGTTCTCAGTTGGGAAGGAACAGACTGGACATGCACGGGCCGGGAGGTGCAGTTCCTCACTCTCACCTCTAGGGGTCAGGAGGTTACCGCTTCAGGGTTGGAAGACTGGCCCGTTAGGGATTGGCTAGTGCTGGCACTGGGTGGGGAGGAGGCTAGGAAGGAAGGTGGTAGAGGTGGATGCAGCGCAATGGGAGACCCCCTGGTTACTGACACCTAACTTTGAAATGACATTTTTCCTTTTTGGTGTCAATTTCCCATCTTTGTAGATCTGATGGATCAGAGGAAAGATGCCAGTTTGGGGTCAAAGGCAGAGCTTTGCAGCTTCTCAAAGAGCTTTTTCTTTAACAGAGATACAATCTGCAAGTGGTTGAGAACAGCGCCAGGGTTCTGTGGTCACTCCCTGGGGGGCCTTCTGCTCAAGGGCCCCACCCTTCACTTGGGATGGCTGTGCTTCTAGAAGCTTTGCCTCCTGTGGTCGGCTGGGACCATCTTTGAGGACCAAACCTACCTACCCTTGCACAGTCTGGGGCAGTAGAGGGCCCTGGACTGGGTGCTCTAGGAGTCCTGGGTTCTTGTCCCAGCTGAGCCCCAGTTTCCTATGTATCTAATAAGGAAGTTGTACTAGGGGAAAAACACTTAAACATTTTAATAATGTACTACAGTGGTACCTCGAGATACGAGTGCCCTAACATACAAGATTTTTGAGATATGAGCTGTCGAGCGAGTGATTTTTGCTTTGAAATACGAGCAACATTTGAGATAGGAGTAATCGCGTGGATCGGCCGGCTGCACACGACCCACCAGTTTACCACGACTCAAGTGTCTCAGAGTTTCTCATGCCTCAAGGTTACAGAACGAATTAAATTCGTATCTCGAGGTACCACTGTAATGTCTTTAACCTGAAGTCAAAACTTTGGGTAAGGGTAAAGCCTTACAGCAGTGGTCGGCAAACTCATTAGTTAACAGAGCGGCAAACAGCGGCTCACAAGCTGCATGTGGCTCTCGAGCCAGTTTTCCAACCACTGTACTAGGTGGACTCAACAGCCCTTTCTAGCTTTGCCTTTCAGCATTTCTGTGTTTTCACAGAGGCTGTGAGTCTGCTTTCTGAATAAGGCCCCCCAAAAGGCAAAGTTAAGCCGAAACCGGTTTGGCTCAGTGGATAGAGCATTGGCCTCCAGCCTGAAGGATCCCAGGAGCATGTACCTTGGTTGCGGCACATCCCCAGTGGGGGGCGTGCAAGAGGCAGCTGATCAATGTCTCTCTCTCATCGATGTTTGTAACTATCCCTCTCCCTTCCTCTCTGTAAAAAATCAATAAAATATTTAAAAAATCAATTAAATAAATAAAAGGCAAAGTTAAGAAGATACCCAGAGCTCACCCAGACACAAGGGTTGTGAAGATTCATTAAGACAGTGCACAAAGCCTTCTTAAAGATGGGAAAACTACGTTTCCATGACCAGCCAAGCTTGCCAGGTACTGTGTGGGGCCTGGAGTCCCGAGTTCTCTGCAAACTGGGAAAGGGCTGATGGGCACTTGGTGGGGATTCACATCGTTACCCCAGGCCTCAGATGGTGGTGTGCTTTGTTAGTGGAAGGTCCAACTCCTGTGAACCCTGCTGCTATCGTTGGTATGTGTGGGCAGCAGGCAGGGGAGAGCCCTAGGCTGGCAGCTAACAGGAACTCATGTGTGAGCCCAGCATCCTACTCCTGAAGTGTGGGGTCCAGAGCGCTGGGCTGGGGGTGGGACAGGGGCCCTGGAGCCTGGCCTGCTTTAGGTATCGTAAGACTGCAAGGCCTTTTCTTCTCTGGGTTCCCTCTCCCATCAGTGCAGTGATACACTGAACACAGAAATTCCTTGGTTATGCATTTTTTTAACCCAGAATTCCTGAAGGCCCCTTGGTAGGCAGGAAAAATCTGGGTCTTCGGACTTGGGCCCCAATCCTTGAACCCCTCTTTAGAGACCCTAACTCAGGGTACAGACAGGCCACAGGCAGGGTATCTTCCTCTTAGCTTTCCCAGAAACAAGGCCCTGTACTTGCTGCCCAGTGTTCCTGAGAGGGACATCAGTAACCATAGTGGGGCCAGGATGCGTGGGCAACCATCTGGGGTCTCCCCACTTCAAGTCCCAAGGCCTGGGAGGGGCAGAGGAAGAGAAGTGGATGTTGACAAGAGGAATTTCTGCTTCTTCTCATGCAAAACAAGGGGCCCTTTTCCTTCTGACTCCAGCTAATCTGATGCCGGGAAGAATGAGAGGCAGGTCCATCTTCCAGGTTCCTCAGGAGGAGAAAGGGATCAAAGGTGGGCGAATTGGGTCTGAGGATTGAACTTGACATCAGTTTCACCACAGGGCTTCTGTCATTCACCCACAGCTAAGAGCCCAGGCTGGCCTGGCCACCAGGGATGGGGAGGGAGCAGGGCTGGGCACCATCGCGCCTGGGCCCCATCCTGTCCTCACACACCCTCCCCCCAGAGAAACCCTTGAATCCCTCAATGTGCCCCTGGCCCAGCCACCATTCTCTCCCCTCCAGGTCTTTGCAGACCATCCCCACTGCCTGCACTGCCCTCCCTTTTGGCTGCCTGACACTCCACTACCATTCAAGGTGTTGCTGCATCATGTCCTCTAGGAAGCACTCCCCACTGTAATAGTTCGTTTCCAGCTCCTCGTCTAGATGGGAAACTCCCTGAGGGCAGGCCCTGGGTTTCAGCCATCCCTAGAGGCTTGTGAAATAATTGAGGGAAGTATTTGCCAAGTGCCCATCTTCACTAGGAGCTTCTGGGAAATTCACTAGACTCCTGGCTCTCAGGTTAATCTTTTCCCACCTGCCCAGTAATGCCAGAGATGAACAGATATAGTCAGAGTCCTGTCCCCAATCTCTTCCCCCAATGCCCTCTTCCTAGTGTTTATCTCAGGAGTTCTCACTGGACCCACCAAGGTGCCCCTGCACTCCTGTTTTCTTAGCCCAGGTCCTCTATGACTAACTGCTGACTTCGAGTAGGGTGCTCTCTCCTGGACGGGCCCCATCCATGTCCCTGGGGTAGGTGCTGAGGCCAGGCTCCTCTCCGCCGTCTCTGGCCCTATCAGGCCCCAGGAGTTGAAAGCAGGTCGGGCACTCTGCCCTGGTTGTCCCTCAAGGTGGCTGGGACCTCCATGGCCTCAAAGAGGGGGCTGCAGTAGTTCTGTGTCCGAGCAGTTGTCCTGGATCTCCCACATCGTGGGGGCCGAGGCCCTTGGTGGCAGCTGAGGAAGCCCAGGGTCAGGCCTGTGTTGGGCCAAGTGACAGGCAAGGTGGGGTGTGGTGGCAGGTGAGGGCCGGTCAGTCGCTGAGCACAGCCCCAGGGAGTTCGTTGGTGAGTGTGTGCCAGCGTTCGATCCGCTTGTCCTTATTCTTCAGGCAGTCAAACCAGTGCTTCAGGCGCTCGCCCTTGGCATTGATGCCCAGAACCACACCGCCTGCAGGAGGGAAGTTCAGGGGGCAGCCAGGGGCCTGGGGCAGGTGCTCCCACAAGCCCATCCTTCTGGAACCAATGCCCCCTCCCCCCTTCCCAAGTTCCATGTCCCAAGGCTGGACTCTCCACCTTGCCCACTGGGCCTTTGAGGGTGGACACTGGTCTTCCCGTCATGACACACTCTTGGCCCTCAAGATCAGGGCCCAGGATCCTATCCTTCCTCTACCCAGGACCAAGGGAGGGAGACAGAAAGAGTCAAAAAGGGCCAGGGTAGCTCTACTGTGTGCAGCCACCAAGCCCACAGGGATTCGGGGCCACAAGGGTTCAGAGTCCAGCCCAAGGTGTGGACCATCACTACCTCTCCACCACAGACTCCTGTGTGACCCTCCTGGCCTGTCTCTTCTTCTGTCACACGGAGCTGGACTGGGTAATGGCTGAAGCCCCTCATGTGGGGGCAGGTGTTCTGTGAACCCAGACTGCTCCAGAGGCCAGGAAGGAAGGGTTGTGGTCTGATTCAGGGCCACTGCCCTGGGCTGAAGCCATTTCCTCTTACCAATGAAATCATTGGATTTTCCAATGTCGTAATCCCAAACGGTGACCTCCAGGGTCTTCTTGGCCAGGTCCCCATGCTTAATTTCATAACAGAACTCCTGGCGGTCAGAAGGGGAGAGTCAGGGCTAATGCCACATGGCCAGGAGTGCTCCGAGGCATGAGGAGAGGAGCATGAACCGAGGGAGGGATGGGTGAATGGGAGGTGGTCAGTGCCTGGTCGTGGACAATGGTGGGTTCTCATCCATCTCATCCACGTATGCCCGAGAGCCTGGCCGGGTCCTCAGGGTCCCCTTCACTCCAACCCACCTGCCCCTCTGTCACTGAAGCCTCTCTCTCAAGGTTCCCAGAGCCTCCTGTCGCCAGATCAACTCATGTTTGGCAGCCTTGGTGTCCTTTGACTTCTCTTGGGTCTGGCTCTGCTGACCACTGGCTTCCATGGTGCCTCCTCTGGCCCCCTCGCTCTCTAGAAGCGCCGCCTCTGCCTGCCCCTGCATCGCTCAGGCTCTGCCCGAGGGCCTTGTGCTCCTCGCCCCTCTCATTCCTCGCCATGATCATGTCCCACCCATAGCTTCTCCATCTCCCTCACACCTCCCACTCCACTTTCAACTCCACATCCAGTGCAGCCACAATCCCGTCAGTTCCACCCTCTGAAATTCTTTCCAGGCTGCCTCTTCCCCTCCATGTGTATCACTTGGGCCTGGTTCAGCCTAGCCGGAGCCTCTCCCCGCACCCCAAGGCTGGGGGATCTCCCATCAGCCTCTTCCCACCCTCCCGCTGTGACCTTTGAGAACCCAGTTCCTCCCAGGGAGAGAGGGGGAGGACCTCCTGAGGCTTCACCCGCCCCTGGTACCTCATTGAACTCTGGGTTCAGGGTCTTCTTTTTGACTGCTGTCTTATGTTTGGATTTCTTGTCCACATCTGGCTTCAGGTATCTGGAATTATAACCGATGGATAGGCAGGCAGGGGGTGGAGAGAAACTGTGGGCACAGATGGAGCCAGCAGGGCTTGGAGGAGCACTTTGTCCCTGGAGAGATACTCAAGGGCCTCTCTGTTCAGCCTAACCCTGAGTCCCCAGCACTGCTCTGTGGCCAAGGTGGGCGGTCAGCTACAGCAGAAGCAGCATGGGGCTCCCTCTGCACCTGGACTCTGTTCACAGGCCCTTTCCTGGAGCTGATCGTGGAGCCTCTATCCTTCTAGGACAGTGGTCGGCAAACTGTGGCTCTCAACTAATGAGTTTGCCGACCACTGGGATAGGGGCTCAATCACAAGGAACAACAACAGCCTGTAATTATTGGAATCGAGAATCTAGGTCCTTGGTCGGCAAACTCATTAAACAACAGAGCGGCAGACCGAGGCTCACAAGCCGCAGTTTGCCGACTACTGCTCTAGAAGAGTATGTTCCTTGTGTCTGCAAGTCTAATATTCATAAAGCTCACATTCCTCACTAGGAAAACATTATCAGCAGAGTCAATCCCTTGTTAGAGCTTTTTCTTCTTTTTTTAAAAATAGCAGATTTGTTGAGCTATAATCCACATACTATAAACTTCATCATTCTAAAGAGCAAAATGGCAGTCTTTGGTGTATTCCCAGAGCTGTGCAGCCATTGCTGCTACCTCATTGGAGCGCTGAGAAAGGAAAAGGCCTTTTGGGCAGCAACAACAATGCTTCCTAAGGGAAAGGGCAGTCAGTCGGCTTGTGGACCAGCTTCTCCATGGACATTAGCTCCTTAGACTCCGATGCCTTTATCTGAGGCTCACGGGGGCGGAGGGAGTTGCCCAAGGTCACCAAGCTGCTCAGCATAGCTGGGACAGGAGGTGCAGAACCTCCCCTTTGCAGAGCCTCTCACCCTGTTTCTATAGGGAATTGAGGAATCATTGCTCTGCCCTTGCTGCAGGTGTTCTGGGAGTGAAGACAATATCTATGTCACCCAACACCAGCTTCCTGGCACCCATCTCAGTGCCTGGCACTGGGTAGGTCAATAACATCTGTTGAATGAATTACTGAATTCCTAAAGTGAAATTACCCACCCAAAGCCACACATGTGTCAAGCTTCTTCCTTCCTTCTGCCAAATTGACCTCCAGAAAGGCCATACTGTTGACATGCAGTGCCCTTGACAAAGTGGAGCACCATCATCTTAAAATCTGCATCATGGCCTAAACCGGTTTGGCTCAGTGGATAGAGCGTCGGTCTGTGGACTGAAGGGTCCTGGGTTCGATTCTGGTCAAGGGCACATCCCCAATAGGGAGTGTGTGGAAGGTAGCTGATAGATGTCTCCCTCATTGATTTTTATCTCTCGGTCCCTCTCCCTTCCTCTCTGTGAAAAATCAATAAATATATTTAAAAAAAAATCTGCATCATGGCAGAGTGAGAAGACATTTGTTTCTTCCCTTAAATTTATAACAAGTTGGACAACTGGAACTCAATAAAGGATCCCCTGCTCAACACAAACATGCTTGAGAAATTCATGCATCTGAAGGTGGGCATACTGGAGTGAGCAGGGAGGGGGGCAGGGGAAGGACCGGGATGGTAGCCACACATGCAGTTGGGTGCCTACCACAGCCCCAGAGTGAGGCAGAAGCAGTGTTCTCCCAAGAGGCACTCCTCTCCTCTGCTCCTTCCCATCAGAGCAGATCCTGGCAGAGGTGCTGGGAAGTCTTAAACAGCACAGCAGGGCCAACAGCCATTGGGGCTGTGGAACGTGAACTTATTTCCCTCTACACCCCCTCCTTCCCCCAAACACACACACACACACACTACCTGTCCTGGCAGAGAATGGTAGAGGCAGTAGAGATGCTTCTAAAACACAGTGGGGCCAGTTACATTAGTAAAAGGGAGGTGGTGCTGGGAGCTCACACAACTCATCGCATTCCCCCACCCAGTGGTGGTGCCCTGGAGCTGAGGTGACCCCCACCATCCCAGTGGGTGTGCAGTATTTTCCTTAACCGGGCTGATGCTGCTCTATGTGATCCTAGAGGCCCAAACAGTGCCAGTAACAGAAAACAAAACTTGTAACACCATCTATGGGGACCAAAAGAAAGGGCCCTACCTGCTGAATTGTTGAGAACAAAATAGTAGATAAGAAATGAGTTCACTACCCCAAATGGGTGGGCAGACAGACAATCCATCAAATACCATGAGCAACCAAGGTACCGTGGGAACACAGAAAGAAAATAAAGTCTCCAAAAAACGCCTCAGAGTCCTGGAAGACTGACTTAAATGGCAGAGAATTTTAGGTTGCAGTTGTAAAGAACCTCAATGAGACACACGAGAACTCAGAAAGGCAGCTCAATGAGCTTAGGTATAAAATCTATGAACAAATGGAATACTTTACTAAAGAGATTGGAATTACAAAAAGAACCAAACTGGCTCTGACAGGTGTGGCTCAGTGGATAGAGCGTGGGCCTGTGGACTGAAAGGTCCCAGGTTTGGTTCTGGTCAAGGGCAGGTACCTTGGTTGTGGGGACATCCTCAGTAGGCAATGTGCAGGCGGCAGCTGAATTGATGTTTTTCTCTAATTGATGTTTCTAACTCTCTATCCCTCTCCCTTCCTCTCTGTAAAAAGCCAATAAAATATATATTTTTTTAAAAAAGAACCAAACTGAATTTTTGGAGCTGCAAAACTCAGTAAATGAGATGAAGAATGCATTAGAGAGCACTGGAAATAAAGTAGATCACTAGGAAGAGTGAGCCCAAAGACAGAAACCCAGAAATTAGGAGGATGAAGAGAGAAAACTAAGTTTAAAATTGAATGAGCCCAGCTTGTGTTGCTCAGTTGGTTGAGCATCCTCCCATGCACCAAAAGGTCACTGGTTCGATTCCTGGTCAGGGCACATGCCTGGGTTGTGGGTTCAATCCCTGGTCAGGATGTGTGCAGGAGGCAACTGATAGATGTTTCTTACCTCTCATTGATGTTTTTTACTCTCTCTCCCTCTTCCTTCCTCTCTCTAAAATTAATAAAAAAATCTTAACAGTATATAGAATTTTGAGTAAAATGACTAATAGGAAATAGTTCAACTTCAGAATAGGATTTTAAATAATTATAAAGGTTATAGGGGGAAAGGAGGCATTAAAAAGAACTATAATGGCTGCAATTTTGTAACAAATGTACAACATAACAAAATTATAAAAATGGAGTTCCCATTAGAAGGACTATTGTATGTATACTAACCTAATGATAACCACAAAACAAAAATCCAGAGCTGAGATGTGAAACATAAATGAGAAAACAGAAACAAATCATAGAAAACTGCCAAACTAAAATAGATGGACTCACAATGGAAAAGAAACAATGGAAATACAGAGCAACCAAAAAATAAAAGATAGCCATGGCTGGTTTGGCTCAGAGGATAGAGCATCAACCTGCGGGCCTGAAGGGTTCTAGGTGCAATTCCAGTCAAGGGCACGTGCCTGGATTGTGAACTCAATCCCCAAAAGGGGGCATGCAGGAGGCAATCAATGATTCTCTCATCATAGATGTTTCTCACTCTCCCTCTCTCTTTGTCTCTGAAATAAATAAAAATATATTTAAAAAAGAAAATAAAAGATAAATGGCAAGTCCTCATATATCAATATCACCCTAAATGTAAATGGACTGAACTTACCAAGTTCAGAGATGGGCAGACACAGAGTAGAGAGATGGGTTTAAAAAGACTCAGCTACATATTGCCTCCAGGAGACTGCTCCAGAGACAAACACAGGCTGACAGTGAAGAGGTGGAAGATGATGCTCCAAGCACATGGCATCCAGAGAAAAGGGTATGGCAGTACTTCTACCAGACATAATAGGCTCCGAGATAAAAAAGGCAACAAGAGACAAAGATGAACATTTTATAACGATAAAGGAGACAATTCATCAAGAAGACATAACACATTACTATCTATGCACCCAACCTGGGAGCACCGACTTACATAAAGCAATTACTAACAGACCTAAAGGGAGAAAATGACAAAAATACAATTGAGACAGGGCACATGAATACCCCATTGACAACAATAAATAGATAATCTAGACAGAAAGTCAATAAGGAAATACCAGCATTAAATGACACATTAGAACAAATGTCTTAATTGATATTTATAGTGTGTTCCATCCCATACAACAGAATACACATTCTTCTTAAATACAGACAGAACATTCTCAAGAATAGGCTACATGCTGAGGGCACAATACTAGTCTCAATAAATTTAAAAATGAAATCATACCAAGCATATTTTCCAACCACAATTCTGTGAAACTGAAAACTATAAGATGAAAGCTGGAAAAACCACAGATAATGTAGAGATTAAACAACATGCTACTGAACAACTATTGGGTCAGAGAAAAAATAAGAGGCCAAAAGATGCATAAGAGACAAATGAAAATGAAAATACATTTTTTGGGATGCAGCAAAAGTGATACTGAAAGTTTATAGCTTTGCAGGCCTATCTCAAGAAATGAAAAAAATCCCAACTGACAATATAATATTACACCATAAAGACCAAGAAAACGAATGAATGAAGCCCATTTATTCAGTAGAAGGAAGAAAATAATAAAAACAGCAGAAATAAATGAACAGAAAGAGAAATGTCACTAAGGAAAAAAGAAAAGTAAGTAAAATCAGAAATGAAAGAAGTTACAGTGGATTCCACAGAAATACAAAGGATTACACAAGAATATTGTGAAAGGTGACATGCCTCCAGACTTGATTACCTGGAAGCAATGGACAAATTCAAAGTATGCAAACTTCCTAGACCTACTCATGAAAAAACGGAAAACCTAAATGGACTGATCACTAGGAAGAGTACTGAAACAGTAATCCAAAATCTCTCCAAACCGAAGTCCAGGACCAGGTCGCCTCACTGATGAATGCTACCCAACACTCTAAGAAGATTAAATCCAGTCCTTTCCAACTTCTTCCAAAAAACTGGGAAAGAGGGAATATGTTCCAACTCATTTTATGAGGCCAATCTTTGCCCTAATGCCAAAACAGACAACACAAACACAAAAAGGAAATCACAGGCCAATATCACTGATGGACAGAGATGCAAAATTCTAAGCAAAAATACTAGCAAATCAAATGCAATACATTAAAAAGCATACATCATGACCAAGTGGGGTTTATTCTAGGGATGCAAGGTGGTCTAACATCCACAAATCTGTCAATTTGTTAACTACACTAACAAAAGACGAAAAACACTGAATCAAGAGTCAGTCATTAAAAAAACCATATGCTTATAATCGGTGCAGAAAAAGCATTTAACAAGATACAACATCCATTTGTGATAAAAATACTCATAAAATGGATACAGAAGAAAAGTACCTCAAAGTGATATAGGCCATATATGACAAGCTCTCAGGTAACATCACACTGAAAACCTTTCCACTAATATCAGGAATGAAACAAGGATGCCCACTCTCATACTGTTATTCAATGTAGTACTGGAAGTCCTAGAGCAATTAGGCAAGAGAAATAAATAAAAGGCACCTAAATTAGGAATGAAGAAGTAGAACTGTCACTGTTTGCAGACAACATGATTCTATTTATAGGAAACCCTAAAGACTCCACCAAAAAACTATTAGATATAATAAACAAATACAATAAAATGAAGAATACAAAATCAACACACAAAAGTTTATTGCATTCCTCTACAACAACAAAACATAAGAAAAAGAAATGAAGAAAACAATCTCATTTATAATCACACCAAAAAGAATAAAATACCTGAGAATAAATTTTAAAGAGGCGGTGAAGGACCCATATACTGAAAATTATAAGGCACCGGTGAAAAAAATTTAAGAAGACAAAGAAATGGAAAAATATTCCATGTTCATGGATTGGAAGAATAGCATTATTAAAGTGGCCATATTACCTAAAGCAATCTACGGATTTAATGTAATCTCTACCCATATCCCAATGCCATTTTCCACAAAAATAGAATAAAAGATCTTCAAATCTGTATGGAAGCACAAAAGCCCCTGAATAAACAAAGCAATCCTGAGAAAATATAATAAAGCCAGGGGTATCACACTCCCTGGCTTCAAATTATTCTACAAAGCAACAGCAATCAAAACTATATTATTGGCAGAAAAATGGAACAGAATTGAGAGCCCAGAAATAGGCCACATATATGGATAACTAATTTTTGACAAAGTAGCCAAAGGAACGTCTCTCCAATAAATGGTGTTGGGAAAAACTGGAAAACCATATGCATAAAAAACAAACAAAACTAGATTGTATATGATACCATACACAAAAAATAATTCAAAATGGATTAAAGACTTGAACAATAAGTTCAAGTCCTGAAACAAAGACATAGAATAAAACATAGATACTAAATTTATGGTCTCAGAAGGGTTTTTGTGAACTTGAGCCCAAACACAAGGAAAGTAAAAGCAAAAATTAATGGAATTAGGTCAAACTGAAAAGCTTCTGCATAGCAAAGAAATCATCAACAAAACAAAAAGACAAGCAATTGAATGGGAGAAGATATTTGCAAATGATACCTCCAATAAGGGGCTAATCTCCAAAATTTATAAGGAACCCATACAACTCAACAACAAAAACCAAACAACTGGATTAAAAACTGGGCAGAGGGCCCGGCCAGTGTGGCTCAGATGATTTGAGTGTCGTCCCATAAACCAAGAGGTCATGGTTCTATTCTAGGGTTGTGGGATCGATCCCTATTATGGGATGTGCAGTAGGCAGCCAATGGATGTTTCTCTCTCATGCATGTTTCTATCTCTTCCTCTCTCTGAAATAAAAAATAAAAAATGGGCAGAGGACCTGAATAGATATTTCTCTAAGGAAGACATAGAGATATATTTTCATGTTCAACATCACTAATCATTAGGAAAATGAAAATTAAAACCACAATGAGATCCACCTCACGCCTGTCAGAATGGCTATTGTCAGTAAGAACGTTTTGGGAAGGATGTAGAGAAAAGGGAGCCCCTCTACACTGCTGGTGGGAATGTAAATTGGCACAGCTACTTTTTTAAAAAAATATATTTTATTGATTTTTTTTTTTTACAGAGAGGAAGGGAGAGAGAGAGTTAGAAACATCGATGAGAGAGAAACATCAACCAGCTGCCTCTTGCACACCCCTTATGGGGATGTGCCTGCAACCAAGGCACATGCCCTTGACTGGAATAGAACCTGAGACCTTTCAGTCCGAAGGCTGACACTCTAGCCAACGAGCCAAACCAGTTTTGGCAGCACAGCTACTTTGGACAATAGTATGGAGGTTCCTCAAAAAATTAAAGAATATTACTACTGAGAGGAGAAACCAAGATGGCAGCATAGGTGAACACCTAAACTGCTGCCTCACACAACAATTTCAAAACTACAACTAAAAGACAGAACAAACACAATCCAGAACCACAAGAAAGCTGGCTGAGTGGAAATTCTACAACTAGAAGGAAAGAGAGGAGCTCACAGAGACTCAGAGGAGCTGTAAAAAGCTGAGGTACAGAGACATGCGCATGGAGAAGACAGGTGGCAGAGTGCCTGGCTGGCTTCCTCTAGTGGGAGGGAGATGGAAACTCCCAACTGCACTGAACCCCACTTCTGACTGCACTGAACCTCAGTTCTGGGTGAGACTCATACGGAGGGAGTCTGGACAGTTGTGAAAAGGAAGGAGTGCACAGAAACTTAGGGGAGCCGTGAAAGGCAGAGGTCTGGAGGCGTGTGCGGAAGTGCATGCAAAGAGGACTGACTGCTGATTGTGCCCCGGGCTTTCTCTAGCAGAGGAAGACAGAACCTCCCATCTGTGCTGAAGTCCAGGTCCGACTGCACTGAACCCCAGTTTTGGGCGAGACTGTAGGGACCCAGACTCATACGGGTCCCCGGAGCGCATGGAAACTCAGGAGCTGAAAAGGCAGAGGTCTGAAGGCACGTGAGCGGGAGTGCACGCAGAGAGGGCTGGAGCGATTACTGAGGGACGCTGAGACCCAGGAGCTGCATAGGGCAGGGCTGATGGGAAGCCAAGGCTGTCTGCTCAGCCTTGAGACTCTGCAACATCCAAGCCCAGCACAGAGGCTTTTGCAATCTTGCAATTCTTAAGGCTGACTCCAGCACAGAAGTTCTCCTGGCATACACACAGCTGATCCTCACAACCAATTGGTCTGGAGGTCAATTCCCCCCAGTGATACCAATAACAATCAAGACTTAACTACAACAAGGCTGTACACACAGTTCACAAAGGGGTGCAGCAAGAAAGTCCACCTCAGGTAACTCAGGAGGCAGAGCTACGGGGCCATATAGGACACCTAGCACACAAAGCTACTCTACCAACTCAGGGAAGCAGCGAAAATGCAGAGACAAAGGAACAGATCACAAACCAAAGAAATGGAGGAAAACAAATGACTGGATATAGAGTTCAAAACCACGGTTATAAGGTTTTTTAAGAATTTCCTAGAAAAAGTGGATAAATTTAGCGAGACCCAAGAGGAGATGAAACAGGACCAACTAGAAATTAAACATACACTGACTGAAATAAAAAATATTATACAGAGACCTAATAGCAGACTAGAGGAACACAAGAATCAACTCAAAGATATGAAACACAAAGAAGCAGAAAACACTCAACTGGAAAAGCAAAAAGAAAAAATAATCCAAAAATGTAAAGATAGTGTAAGGAGCCTCTGGGACAACTTCAAATGTAGCAACATCAGAATTATGGGGATACTGGAAGAAGAGAGAAAGCAAGATACTGAACACCTATTTGAAGAAATATTGACTGAAAACTTCCCCCACCTGGTGAAAGAAATAGACTTACAAGTCCAGAAAGTGCACAGAACCCCAAACAAAAGGAATCCTAAGAGGACTACACCAAGATACATAATAATTATAATACCAAGAGCAAAAGACAGAGAGAGAATATTAAAAGCAGCAAGAGAAAAACAGTTAATTACCTACAGGGGAGCACCCATAGAATTGTCAGCTGATTTCTCAACAGAAACTATGCAGGCCAGATGGGAGTGGCAAGAAATATTCAAAGTGATGAATAACAAGAACCTACAACTAAGATTACTCTACCCAGCAAAGCTATCATTCAGAATTGAAGGTCAGAATAAGAGCTTCACAGATAAAAAAATAAAAATAATGGAGTTCATCACCACCAAACCAGTATTATATGAAATACTGAAGGTACTCTTTAAGAAGAGGAAGAAAAGGGTAAAGATAAAAATTATGAACAACAAATATATAATCTACCAACAAGTGAATCTAAAAATCAAGTGAATTGAAAATCTGATGAACAGAATAAACTGGTGAATATAATAGAAATCAGGGGCATAGAAAGGGAGTGGACTGATAATTCTCAGGGGGAAAGAGGTGAGGGGGGTGCAGGGAGAGACTGGACAAAAATCATACACCTATGGATGAGGACAATGGGGGGAGGTAAGGACAGAGAGTAGGGTGGGAGCCGGGTGGAGGGAAGCTATTGGGGGGGAGGGAAGAGGAACAATTGTAATAATCTGAACAATAAATATTTATTAAAAAAAAAAGAATATTGCTACTTAAAAAAAAGAGAGAGAATAGAGCTACTATATGACTCAGCAATCTCTCTTTTGGGTATGTGCCAGAAAAATTTGAAAACACTTATTCATAAAGATAAAAATACCCCTATGTTTATTGCAGCATCTATGTATAATAACAAAAGCGTAATATGCTAATTAGACCGGACATCATTCTGGACGACCTTCAGGATGAAGCTGGGGCTGTGAGGGAAGCCTGGGTCCTGGGTGCCAGAAGGAAGCTGGTGCTGGGAAAGGAAGGCCTTCTCTTGCATGGTTTTTATGAATCGGGCCTCTAGTTTATATATATGCAAATATATATGCAAATAGACCAAATGGCAGAACAACTGAACAACTGTACAACCAAATAACCAGTCGCTATGACATATGCTGACCATCAGGGGTCATGTGCCAAATATGGTGGGTGTTGGTAGCAGGCAGCAGAGTGTGGAACATAGTGGGCGTTGGCTGCAGTGTGATGGTGGAGCAGGCAAGTGTGGGCACCAGACCAAGATGGGGTGCCAATCATTGTCATTGGGGCAAGCCTCTGGTGTTTACTGAAAGTTTTTTGCTCCTGTGCACTGCAGTTCCTCCCAGCACTTGCACCTGCTGTGGGCGCCAGCCCCACTTGTACCCACTGCTGACTCTGATCACCCCTCAGGGCTTCTCCACTTCCCCCTGTTCCTAAGGGGCAATTGGGGTCAGCAGCTGCCTCTTGCACTTGCTGCTGGTGACAGCACTGCTTGCACCCACTGCCAGTATCTGGTGCTGGTCCCAATTGCTTGGTGCTGTCAGCAGGTACAAGTGGTGGCTGCCTGTCCCAATCGCCCCTGAGGGCTTCTCCACTTCCCCCTGTTCCTGAGGAGTGATCAGGATAGCAGCTGCCATTCATACCCACTGCTGGTGCCAGCCCCAATTGCTCCAAGACTGTCAGCAGGTGCGAGCAGGCCAGCGCCCTCAATGCATGGGAGCAGTGGTGGTGGGAGTGGAGTTGCTGGCAGACAGACCAGGGGCCACAGTGGAGAGGCTAAGCAGGGGCACGGAGGATGGGTTGAGACCAGCCCCTGTGCCCCTGCAGCCACAGTTCCTTTCAAGATACACAAATTTGTGCACTGCCCCCCTAGTATACTAGTATATATAAAAGGCTAATATACTAAGTGTCCCTTCAATGGGTCGCAATAATATGCACTGATCACCAAGGGGCAGATGCTCAATGCAGGAGCTATTGTTCACTCGCCATTTACAGAGAAACTGCACCTCAAACCTGGCACCCACAAAGCAACACTCAGCTTCCCCTAAGTGGGACAGAGGCCCTGCCACCATCCCAAAGCGACACCCACCAAATCACAGCTGACACTGCTGACACCCCATAGTGTAAAATGCGGCCCACAGCCCAGCCCAGCCTCGAAACTGTGGCTGTGGGCACCAGGTAATGACGATATGTAGCAATGTCTGGCTTCCTCTCCCCAGTGACTAGTCTCCTTGCAGTTTCTTCAGCCCAGGAACCCGACTTGCTTTATAACCAGGTGGAAACATTTTACACTTTAACCAAGTGTCTATGAAGCATTTTCCCGTGCCTCATCTCATTTGATCCTCACAGAAGTCCTGGAGTAGGTAGATAAGAGACTCAGTGGAATCCTATTTTCTTTTCATTAGCTGGAAAATGGAGATTTAGAAAGCTTAGAAACTTGATCTGACTGAAAAGAAGAAATGGTGGACCTTGCAAATGATTTTAGGTTTTCTCACTGCACAGAATATAGTCAAACACTGCTATAGTTAAATATTTTACCCTTTGTTCTCCCTGTGTGATCTACAATAATAATCTGCATTGTGTTGATATTTACTGCTGTGTTGCTGACAATTACCTGAAAGAGAAGTTGGGGTGCTTCACTGGGCTAGAAAAAGTTTAGCTAAATCAGAAAGCAGGTCCAATTAAGCTATTTTATTTCCTTTCAATATATATAAAAGGCTAAGTTGACACGCGCATGACAATACATATAAAGCTCTCACTGGCGCCAATCGCATGTATGTGTTTCGATCTGTCATTGTCAATTGTGAATTTGATTTACACTTCTATTATAGATAAAGGATGAATAGCAATATTAAAATATTTCTTCTAATTAACTTCTTTTCAATGTGCATGAATCCATGCACCGGGCCACTAGTCCTATCTAATAAAAGAGTAATATGCAAATGGACTGTACCTCCACTACCTACAAACCATGCCCACCAATCAGGAATGAGTATGCAAATTAACCCAACCAACATGGCTGCGGCCACAGAGCGAGCAGGAGGCTTGGGTTTCCCCAGCAATGGAGGAAGCCAAGCTTCCCTGCACACTCTGGTGAGCCCTAGACTCCACTCTAGATTACAAAGTTTCAATTATAGGAGATAAATAAATCCCAACAAAAATGGCTGCGACCATGGAGTGAGCAGGAGGCTTGGGTTTCCCTGGCGATGGAGGAAGTCAAGTTCCCTGCCTGCCCTGGCCTTCACTCAAGGCTACAAAGTTTCAATTATAGAAGATAAATAAATCTCAGATACCAGGGTCTCCACTTGGGTAACCGGGGGGCATGGCCAGCCTGCAAACCACCACAAGCCCCTCGCCCAGGCCACCCCATGCACCAAGGGAACCCCACCCTGATCCAGGACACCCTTCAGGGCAAACTAGCTGGCCCTCACCTGTACACTAGGCCTCTATTCTATCTAATAAAAGAGTTATATGCAAAATGACCATCACTCTACCACACAAGATGGCTGCCCCCATTTGGACACACGATGGCCACCACGAGATGTTCAAAAGGGGAGGGCAGTTGGGAGGGACCAGGCCTGCAAGGGAAGGCAGTTGGGAGCAATCAAGCCTGCAGGGGAGGGCAGTTAGGGGTGACCAGGCCAGCAGAGGAGGGAAGTTGGGGGCAGCTGGGCCTGCAGGAAAGGGCAGTTGGGCGGGACCCAGGTCTGCAAGGGAGAGCAGTTGGGGGGAACCAGACCTGCAGGGGAGGGTAGTTAGGGGTGACCAGGCCTGCAGGGGAGGGCAGTTAGGGGCAATCAGGCTGGCAAGGGAGCAGTTAGGCATCAACCAGGCTGGCAGGGGAGTGGTTGGGAGTGATCAAGCTAGCAGTAAGAAGCGATTAGGAGCAATCAGGAAGGTAGGCAGGTGAGCAGTTGGGAGCCAGCAGGCCTGGATTGCGGTAGGATCAGGCCAAAATGAGCAGTTGGACATCCCTCAAGGGGTCCCAGATTGGAGAGGGTGCAGGCTGGGCTGAGGGACACAACCCCCTATGCATGAATTTCGTGCACTGGGCCTCTAGTTTTATATAATAGCCAAGACTAGGGAACAATCTAAATGTCCATCAGTGGATGACTGGATAAAGCAGATGTGACACACACACACACACACACACACACACAAAATGGAATACTAATCCATAAAAAAGATCAAATATTGCCATTTGTTGAAAGTATTACGCTAAGTGAAATAAATCAGATGAAAAAGGACAAGAACAGTCTGATTCCACTCATAAGTGGGTTACAAAACAAACTGTAACAAATCAACGAACAATACAAACTCATAGATACAGACAACAGAATGGTGGTTACCAGAGGGGAACAGGGCAGGGAGGACAAAGAGGATGAAGGGGGTCAAGTACAAGGTGATGGAGCAGGCTAGACTTTGCACTTATTTTTTTGGTTGTGATTTTTGCTACATAAATAATACTGGTTAATTATAGAAACACTACAAAATAGGTATTGGCAAAAGTTGGGGTTAGGGGAGGGAATGAAGACATATCTCCACACAGAATCCTGTTCTCTAGCAGCTTTATACAATCACCCCAAACCGGAAGCAAACAGCACGCACTTCAACTGCATGAACTCATCTGCAGCTTGTGGTTTATCTGTATGACAGTGGCTGCTGTCCTGGCTGGGCAGCTAGCTCAGTTGGTCAGAGCATTACCCTGATACACCAAGGTTATAGGTTAGGTCCTTGGTCAGGGCACACACAAGAATCAGCTAATGAACGCATAAATAAATAGAACAACAAATGGATGTCCCTACCCCTCCTCAATAAATTTTAGAAATTAAAGAAGCACTAACTACTGGCCCATGCAACCATGTGGCTGAATCTCCAATGTGCTGTGCCAAGGCAAGAAGCTAGAATCAAAAGCTGACACATGGTACGACTGCTTTGATGAGAAAGTCTGAAAAAGGCAAAACTGTTGGGACAGAAAACAAGGCAGTGGTTGCCTGAGGCTGGGGGAACCTTCTGGGATGAGAGAATAGTCTATATCCTGAGTGTGGTGGTAGCTTAATAAGACTGAATACATCAAACATCAAAAAGGGGAGAAACTCAGCATGTAAAGTATACTTTGATAAACCTGATTTTTAAAACAAGATGGGTGCCCTGGCTGGTTTGGCTCAGTGGATAGAGCATCAGCCTGTAGACTGAAGGGTCCCAGGTTCAATTCCGGTCAGGGGCACGTACCTTGATTGTGGGCACATCCCCAGTAGGAGTGTGCAGGAGGCAGTTGATAGATGTTTCTCTCTCATCGATGTTTCTAGCTCTCTATCTCTCCTTTCCTCTCTGTAAAAAATCAATAAGATATATTAAAAAAAAAATCAATGGAAAAATGTCCTCCTGTGAGGATTAACTAACTAAATAAACAAGTTGGGGTTTCCTTTAACCACTCCCCCCACATGGTGAATTTCTTCAGTTCCTTACAAGCTTCCACACACTTACTTGCTGACCATTTATTGGTTTTGTTTTCTGACTTGTCCTTTGCCTGTTTGCTGTGGGTGAGAGAAGGAATAGGGGGCCCTGCTACGTGGGAGTGTCCCCCATTCCTGCCTTTGGAGGGCCCTCGGAGGAAAGCCGTCCCAGGGTCCCCTCAAAGCGCAGCCAGTGTTCACTTAGTGACCACACCAGGCTACAGAGTCCTCATGGCGGCCACAGCCTCAGGGCCGCTAGCCACAAACAGTTCCCCAGGGATTGTCCTCCATCCTGCCTCCAAGCCAGGCCTTTGTCTACTGTCTCCGCCACCCGGCCACCGTTCCTGCCGGGGATAGGGAAGCGGGGGTAGGGTTGGGGGGGCTCCCCGGACAACACTGTGTGGCCAGGAGCACGTCCCGGCCAGGCCGAGGCTGCCAGGTGGTCTTCCTCCCTCCCCAGCTGTCCGCAGGCTCGTGGAGAGTCCCAGCACCGTTGCCTCTGGTCCCTTTCACAAGGTGACTGCTGCTGCCGGAGGTCCCCAGAAGAAACCAGAGGGCCGGCCACGGGGGGTGAGGGGTGAGGGGGAAAGAGTCGCCTGGGGCGGCAGGCCAAGTTGCCGAGGTGCCTGGTATAATGTGGAGAGAGTAACAGCAGTGAGTGTGTAGGGCCATTGGCAGGGGTCGCTGAGGCCCAGCTCAGCCCCAGCCACAGCAGTTACTCAGAGCAGGTCAGTGAGGGCAGTCACCATTATGGTTCGCCCTGGCTTTCCATGCTACTCCAAAGAGTTCATTTTTAGCCGAAGGAAACTGAGGCACAGGTCATCTGGTGCTGACAAAGGCCTTGGCCATTAGGTTGGCCCCTCAGTTCACAGGTGCCCTCCTTGGGACACAGGATACAGCCTCGGGGGCATCCTGCTCCAAATCTACCTCTGCTTTTATCTCTCCTACTTTTATTTTTTAAAATTTAATAAATCTTTATTGTTCAGATTATTACAATTGTTCCTCTTTTCCCCCCCATAGTTCCCGTCCACCCGCCTCCCACCGCACCCTCCCCACCACAGTCCCCATCCACGGGTATACGATTTTTGTCCAGTCTCTTTCCACACCCTCCTTACCCCTTTCCCCCGGAGAATTGTCACTCCCTTTCTATGCCTGATTCTATTATATTCACCAGTTTATTCTGTTCATCAGACTTTTTTATTCATTTGATTTTTAGATTCACGTGTTGTATTTGTTGTTCCTAATTTTTATCTTTACCTTTTTCTTTTTCCTCTTCTTAAAGAATACCTTTCAGCATTCCATATAATACTGATTTGGTGGTGATGAACTTCCTTTAGCTTTTTCTTATCTGTGAAGCTCTTTATCTGACTTTCAATTCTGAATGATAGCTTTGCTGGGTAGAGTAATTTTAGTTGTAGGTTCTTGCTATTCATCACTTGGAATATTTTTTGCCACTCCCATCTGGCCTGCATAGTTTCTATTGAGAAATCAGCTGACAATCCTATGGGTACTCCCTTGTAGGTAATTAATTGTTTTTCTCTTGCTGCTTTTAATATTCTCTGTCTTTTGCTCTTGGTATTTTAATTATGATGTGTCTTGGTGTGGTCCTCTTTGGATTCCTTTTGTTTGGGGTTCTGTGCACTTACTAGACTTGTAAGTCTATATCTTTTACCAGGTTGGGTCAGTTTTCTGTTATTATTTCTTCAAAAAGGTTTTCAGTATCTTGCTCTCTCTCTTCTTCTGGCACCCCCATAATTCTGATGTTGGTACATTTAAAGTTGTCCCAGAGGCTCCTTATACTATCTTCAAATTTTTGGATTCTTTTTTCTTTTCTAGTTGAGTGTTTTTTGCTTCTTTGTATTTCAAATCTTTGACTTGATTCTTGTAATCCTCTAGTCTGCTTTTAGATATCTGTAAAATATTTTTTATTTCAGTCAGTGTATGTTTAATTTCTAGTTGGTCCTTTTTCATCTCCTCTTGGGTGGGTCTCGCTAAGTTTATCAGCCTTTTCTAGACAATTCTTGAAAAACCTTATAACCGTGGTTTTGAACTCTATATCCAGTTGTTTGCTTTCCTCCATTTCTTTCATTTGTGATCTGTTTCTTTGGCTGCTTTTGGCTGTTTCCCTGAATTGATAAAATGGCTTTGTGTGCTAGTGTCCTATAGGGCTTAGTGGCTCAGCCTCCCCACTGAGGTGGACACTCTTGGTGCACCCCTTTGTGGGCTGTGTGCACAGTCTTGTTGTAGTAAAGTCTTGATTGTTGTTGGTATCACTGGGAGGAATTGACTCTAGGCCAGTTGGCTTGAGGATCAGCTGTGTCTATGTTGGGAGAACTTCTGTGCTGGAGACACCCTTATAGGAGAAGACTTGCAAAAGCCTCTCTGCTCAGATTGAATGGGGTGGAGTGTCAGGGCGAAGCAGACAGCCTTGGTTTTCCATCAGCCCTGCTCTAAGAGGCCCCTGTGTCTCACTGTCCCATGATAATTGCTGCTAGCACCTCTGAGAGAAAGCCGCCTTTGATTTCTGCCTGCTGCCAGACAGTCCAGTTTCTCCCCAAATGAGTCTGGGTCCCCAGAGTCTTGCCTGGAACTGGAGTTCAGTGCATTTGGGAGCTTTGGTCTTCCTCCCGCTTGAGAAAGCCAGCTGTGTACTCAGTTGCCCGCCTTCTCCACATGTGCCCCTTGGTACCTCTGCCTTGTGCAGTTCCTCTGAGTTTCAGTGTGCTTTTCTCTTTCCTGACAGTTCAGTTTCTCCCTGTATGAGTCTGAGTCCCCAGAGTCTCGCCCTGAACTGGAATTCAGTGCAATCGAGAGCTTTTTGTCTCCCTCCTGCTTAAGAAAGCCAGCCATGCACTCAATTGCCAATCCTCTCTGCCTCCTGCAGCTCCTCTGAGTTTCAGTGTGCTTTTCTCTTTCCTTCTAGTTGTAGAATTTCCACTCAGTCAGCCTTCCTGTGATTCTGGATGATGTCTGTTTTTGTCTTTTAGTTGTAGTTTTGAAATTGTTGCGCAATATAGCAGTTTAGGTGTTTACCTATGCTGCTATATTGGTTTCTCCCTCTATCTTTCCTACTTTTAGCAAGAAAGAGGCCCATGGTCCAGGAAGGGGCCTTTTGGAGGCAGGGAACCTTAAGGAGGTCTGCGCAGCAGCCCCACGTCTCACCCGGGAATTTTAATCAAATGTGGGGGTTGCTAGGTTGCTGTTGGCACCACCAGGGGAAGTGCCATGTGGCTCTGACACAGGGAGCCACCCACATATCTGCCTGTCTTTTTAAAAAAGTCTTTCTTGATTTTGTTAGAGAGAGAGGAAGGGCGAGGGATAGGGAGATAGAATCCTGGAGGAGAGAGACATCCATCGGCTGCCTCCTGCATGCCTCCCACCAGGGATCGAGCCTGCAATGCAGGCATGTGCCCTGAATGGAACTTGAACTGGGACCTCTTGGTGTTCAACCACTGAGCCACACCCGTCAGACACATCTGCCTGTCTTTGAGAGGCCACGCTGACCTGGCCTGTGGCTGGGTGGTGGACCCGGCTGCCGTGGGAGCAGCTTCCACACCGTGCCAGGGAGGAGTCGCAGGTGTATGGGCATGTCGTGCCCAGCCACCTCTGCCTGGCCATGTTGGCTGCACTGCCTGGTGCACCAGGAAAGACTCTGTTTTCTCAATAACCCAGCACACAACCTTGGCATTCCTGTCAACCTGGCAAGGGGCCACTGAGCTTGATGTTAAAACTCCACCACGTGCTTCAGACTGTTTCCTGCCATAAAAGACCTAGCGTCACAGGTGCAGGTGGTGGCACTTTGCTCCCCTTTCCAGCCCCTTTCCCTGTGTCGCCCTCCTGTAAGGTGCTCTGCAGGGCTGAGGGAATGGCCAGAAACAGCATCCTGTGTATGCATGGGGCTTAGCATGTTTGGGACAGCTGTCCATGTTCATTCATCCAATCCTAACTCATTCATTTAACTGCACAGAACTCCATGCTATACATATGCCACCTTCTATGCAGCTATTCCTCTGCTGACGAATGCTTGGCTATTTCCAGGTTATCGCTGTGACAAAGGATGCTGCAATAAACAGCTTTCCACCCAGATAGGGTTTCTAGGATACAAAGAAGAGAAATCACGCAGCCACAGGGCGCACAATTTCCTACTTGACTGGAACTGCTGACTTCCCCCCCCAGTGGTTAGAAAGAGTCTGACTGTCTTCTGAGCGGGAACAGCACTTCCTCTCACAGTGGTCTCTAATCCACAGCAAATTGTTGTTTTGCTAGCGGTGGGCGTGGGGGCCAATTCGGTATGGTTTTATGTGGAAAATGAGTCGCCCCTGCCCCATGTGCAGGAATCTGACATCCCCCAATGATCCCGGGCAGCTTCCCATTAGGCCTGGGTGCTGCCCTGGAGCCTGGCCACATCGGAGTTAAAAAAACCAACAGCTTTACTGAGAGATAATTCACAGGCTGTGCAATACAACTCGCCACAGGGAGGCCTGTGCTGCCACACGGCACAACTCTGGGGCCACTGTTCCAATTGTCACTATCGTATTTCTGTCACTTAAAAAAAAAAATCTTACTGATTTTTTACAGAGAGGAAGAGAGAGGGATAGAAAGTCAGAAACATCGAAGAGAGAGAGACATCGATCAGCCGCCTTCTGCACGCCCCCTACTGGAGCTGTGCCCGCAAGCAAGGTACATGCCCCCGACTCGAATCGAACCTGGGACCTTTCAGTCCGCAGGCCGACGCTCTATCCACTGAGCCAAACCAGTCTCAGCTCTGGCACTTTTTATTTTATTTTAAAAAATATATATTTTATTGATTTTTTTACAGAGAGGAAGGGATAGGGATAGAGAGTCAGAAACATCGATGAGAGAGAAACATTGATCAGCTGCCTCCTGCACGTCCCCTACTGGGGATGTGCCCGCAACCAAGATACATGCCCTTGACTGGAGTTGAACCTGGGACCTTTTAGTCCACAGCCGACGCTCTATCCACTGAGCCAAACCGGTTTGGCTCTGTCACTTTTTAATTCAAATGACAACAATGGTGCAGACACTTTGAAAAACAGTCTGGCAATTACTCAAAAGGTTAAGCATGGAGTTACCATTTGACCCAGCAATTCCGCTCCTAGGTATATACCCAAGAGAACTAAAAGCATGTTCCCACAAAATCACATATATGAATGTCCATAGTAACATTAGTCACCATAGACAAAAGGCAGGAACAACATAAGTGTCCATCAACTGATGAATAAATAAAATGTGACCTATACAAACAATGGAATATTATCTCTATATACTATAAAGAGGCAATATGCTAATTGACCATCATGCCCTCACAAAGATGGTGGCAGCCACAGCTAATAAGGAAGGAATATGCTGGTGCCATGCCCTCAAAGATGGAAGCACCCACAGCCATAAGATGGTGGCGCCTAGTCCCCTCATCCCTGCCACAGTGGCAGGCATGCGGCATGCCTGCCTCCAGAGTCCCCCAGTACCCACAGCACCCAGCCACCCAGGGTCAGCCCGAGGCGCAGGCAAGCCTCAGGTGGTGTCTTCCCAGCCGATGCCTGAGGTGCAGGCAAGCCTTGGATGGCAGCTGCCCAAGGCTCAGGTAACCAGGGCCGGCTAAGGCTTGTGCTGCTGGCAGTGGCAGCAGCAAAGGTGTGATGGGGGTGTTGCCTTCCCCTGATAGCTGGATTGCCTTCCCCTGATTGCTGGAGGGCTTCCAGACTGTGAGAGGGGGCAGGCCGGGCTGAGGGACCCCCGCTCCAGTGTATAAACTTTCATGCACTGAGCCTCTAGTAATAATAAAGAGCTAATATGCTAATGGTCGGGATACTATAACACATCATGACTGATTGCAGGAGGCTGCCTGGGCATGCATGGTGGGGTGGTGCTCCAGAGATGGGGTGGAAGCGGGGAGGTGCCCAGAGGAGGTGGGACCATCCCGTGCTGGGGAGAGTGGAGGTGAGAGCTCATACAGCACCCCGCACCAGTTGCACTCAGAGCGCCCGCCGCCCCCCTCCCTGGAGGAAGGAGCACAGCGCAGCAGGTGGGAGCTGCCACACTCTCCTCTGGCACCATGATGGGGCGGAGCCACCACATTGCTCTGGAGACAGGGCGGAAGCAGGAAGGCACCTGGAAAAGGAGGGACCAGCCCAAGGTGACTTGAGGGACTGAGGGCGGGGCTTGAAGAGGCCAGCGAGGGCCAGAGGGGTTGGGGGCTGGGCCAGGCACGCTGGAGCTCTTTGTGGGGAGGTTTGGGTGTCAAGGCAGCCGAGCGATTTCGCACACTGGGCTCCTAGTTTGATCATAAAAAGGAGTGAAATACGGATTTGTGTTTCATGTATGAACCTTAAAAACATACTAAGTGAAAGAAGCCAGTTCCAAATGGCCGCACCTTGTATGATCCCATGTATACGACATGTCTACAACAGGCAAATCGACAGGCAGAAAGCAGGTCAGTGGTTGCCAGGGCTGGGGGGAGGGGAGGGCAATGGGGAGTGACTGCTGATGGATTTGCACCAGATTCTTTGTGATGGCGGTTGCACAACTCTGTAAATATACAAACACCACTGGGCACACCGGGCAGGGGCCACTCCTTTTCCATGGCCTCTGTCACTGGACCTTCCCTCTGTCCTCAGGCCAGGCCCCCCTCTCCACTGCTCGGCACCTCTGACAGAAGAGGGACCTCTCTTCTGCTGAGCCAAACTCTACTCTGAGCCCCCCTGGGCACCCAGACTAACATCCGTCTTTTGTTTGTGGAGGGCCCCACGCTCTGCTAGTGGTCGTGTGACACCTGCTTCATCCCCCGCTGCAGGCCACCAGCTCCTGGGCTACAGCTCGATCGCAGCACCACTGGGCACAGGTTCATGACTCAGGGACCCAGGCTACCCTGCACGACCCAAGTTAGTGTCTCTCCCCAGCGCCACCAGGAGCTCCTGCTGATCGGCTGGGTGGACCCTTATCCGCACCCATAGCACCAGTGCAGGGCTGGGCACATGTGGGCAGCACCATGTCCTGGCAGAGTTCCTTGTCCAGATCGCCCAGCTTCTCGGCATAGGCCCCCCTTCCCGCCTCCTCCTGGCCCCAGGGTCCCCGAAGCCTGAATGGGCATCAGGAGATAACTACTCTCTATCTGCATGGCCCTGGGCAGCCACTCAACTTCTGCAGGCCTCTGTTTCCTCGTCTGTGAAATGGGGCTGCCCAGACTTAGCCTGTGAAGTTGCCAGAGGAGCACAGGAGAGAATTCAGCCTGCAGGCCCCGTGCCCGCTGCGCCCAGGCGCTCCCCCTGTGCTGGCCACGTCACTGAACCTCCCGTCCGGGGTGACAGAGGAGGAGGTGGCTGGCTGGCCGCACACTCACGTTTTCACGTAGGGATCCGAGTAGCCGTTGGCGTCCATGGCGGCCAGGTGTGCACAGCGCACGATGCCGACCAGCAGGCCCTGCTTCTGCGAGCTGTACTTGAGGGAGATGAGGATGCGGCCACGCTCCTCCAGGGACTTGTCTTCCGTCTTGTCCACCTGTGGGCAGGCAGTCACTGAGCTGTCCTCATCCACTCGCCTCCCTCCCCCCAGCCACTGCCCCAAGGCCAGCCACAGGCCCAGGACAAATGGAGCCTGTGAATGGTGAGGGGTCACCCTGGCTCCAGCCCCTGAGGGTGCTTTCTGGAGCCTCTGGCACTGCAGGGGGCGGCCCTCTTGGGGAGGACAGAGCTTTGACACATTCCTAACCTAAACCCGGGGTGGGGGTGGGGGTGGGGGTCGCCAGGAGGCAGGTGGGGCTGCCAGGCCTGTGCCCTGCTGTGCGATCACACTCAACTCTCGGCCTGTCTGGCTTCACCGCCCCCAGCCAGCCCAACGCGGCTCCACTCCACACCCCTGAGATCACCTGTTTCCACATTCTGGCTGCTGCTCCCATGGGCCCCTCTCCTTTGCTCTCTGTCACCAGGCACACCAGCTGGAGCCCCCCGACCCAGAGGGCTTCTGTGAAGTGAAGGAAGACCCCCCTTCCCCAAGCCCACGCCCAGAGCGGACATGGCTCCCCGATCACAGCATGCGCCCAGAGCTCCCAGAGCGCCCAGAGCTTGGGCATCTTTCTCCATACAGCCCGCAGGCGGCCAGGGGCGTGGCCCAGACGGGGCGTGCCAGTCAACTGCCCGCCCTGGCCGTGGGCCTTGCTCCACCAGAGCCCTGTACAGTTTGTGTGATGTGTAAAAATTAAACGATATAAATGAGCGCCGACACTTTCAGCTGTTTTTTTTTGGGGGGGGGTGAGGGTATAAGTACTTTGGGTCTTTTCATGGGAAGACCATTAAACTGGGTATTCAGTGTTTACTGAGAACAAAGAAGTTCTCGGACAATGTAAATCTAGAAAGTAGCACCAAAATGTGTCTCTGTTGCCAGAGTGGTCAATTCTAAACGGCCCTCCTGTAGGGACCCGCTATCCCTGAAAGACTCACAAGCTGCTTGTGCATTCAAGCAAACTCAGCAAAACCCAATCCTGCCGGCGCACAGGCACGCACCCTCGCCACCCACGTGCGCACACCCTCACGCCTGCATTCCACACTCACAGGCGCCCACGCCTGCACACTCGTTCACATGCAGACGCAGGCTCACATCCCCACACAGCTGCTTATTCCTGCCGGGGATCAAATCCCAGGAACACAACTATCGTAGGAGTTTGATGTTGCCTTTTATAAGTGACAGAGACCATTTGGAAAAACTGGGTTACCTGTGGTTAGTGACTAATAATAAAATAAAAAGGTCAGATCCATCACACAAATGTCTGTGAGTGGGAGAATGTGACAAGGGAACACAATTTGATCAAGTTATGCAAGAAGGCAGAGCTGCTGTTCGGAGGGAGGTCTGGCCTCAGGGCGCTTTGCTCCCAGGGCCTGACCCCGGCCAGGCTGCTCTGGGGACCAGCCCCACACTGGGGGAGAGCCCCTGGGCTCTGTCCTCTACACCTTCCCCTTGCCCAGACCCTGAAGGGGGGTGGGGGAGGGACTGTGCCCTGAACACTGGGCTGTAGGAGGGTCAAGGTTTCTGAGGACCCTGGGCCCTCCTGGCCCACCGCTCCCCGCCCCCCACGGGGAGGGCAGAGCTGAGAGACACACAGGGAGGAGGCTCTGGGAGGGCTCAGCTGTGGCAGGCGGCCAGGGGGCAAACTTGGTTTTGTCATCATTTTCAAACAAGTGCAATTTCTAGGAAAGAATTATTTTCTGTCTCCTCTGGGACTCTCACGCCTAATATGTTCCAGTTGAGTTCCCATGTCCCCAGCTGTTCCTCCCAAGGTCCTTTGCATCACAGTTAACGGCCCTTTATCCTTCCAGGTGCTCAGGCCCCGTGTCCAAAACGCAGACCTGCCAGCACCCCCTCCGGCTGCTGCCGGCCCAGGCCATGCTCTTCTCCCACCCACTCTCCCCCGTTCTGAGCCCAGAGGGCCTGTTAAAACGTAGTCAGGTCTCCTAGCCCCTGCTCAGCCCCCTCCCGTGGCCATCCCGCACGCAGGGTGAGGGCCTGAGTCCCTCCCTAACCCCAGCCTCCGGCTCACCTCCTAGGACACCTCCCTCTTTCTCCCCACTCAGGGGGCTGCTGGCTGCGCCTCCAAGGCCCGCGCTTTCATTCCGCCTTTGCACCTGTGGTTCCCTCTGCGGAGAGCCCTTCCAGACAGCCCCTCCCTGCTTTCCTCCTTGGCCTCGCTCACACCGAATGTATGGTCCAGATGGGAGACGTACCCGTTTTGGGTCAGTCTCCTGCTCAAGCTTCACGACGGGCCACTCACCGGCAGCTGCTTCTCCAGGCAGATGCTGAAGGTCTTGGTGTGGTTGGGTTTCAGCTTCTTCAGGGGCACGCGCGTCTCCCCGATGAACTCGTTGTGGCGGAATTTGTCCTCATCGCACACCGAGATCCTGGAGGGCAGGGCACGGCCAGTTCTTCGGACATACATACCGGACATACATACCGGACATACATACCGGGCTCCCACTTGGCTCCAAAGCCAGGGGGGTCTGCAAGCGGTGGGCGGGGTGGATAGGGCTGGGGCAGGGGGGGTGGGGAGGGAGCCTGCGGCCAGGGGCCTCACCCACCGCAGGGTCTTTCGAATCATGTCTTCGTCTGTGATCCCGTAGTAAGTGAGGGTCTCGTTCCATGTGGGGTTCAGAGTGTTTCGGAGAGTTTTTGTTCTGAGCTTATTTGCCTGGAGAGAGAGAGAGAGAAAGGGAGAGAGAGAGAGGGAGAGACAGAGGGAGAGAGATAGGGGGAAAGAGAGGGAGAGAGAGGGGGAGAGAGAGAGAGAGGGCAAGAGAGAGGGGGGGGAGAGAAAGGAAGCGAGGGAGACAGAGAGGGAGAGAGAGACAGGGAGGGAGAGAGACCTAAGCTCCAGAGCGGGAAGGAGAGACACTGATCGGTGGTGAACGCACCTGCAGGCTGGGCACTGCAAGGGGAGGCGCCCGGGCCCGGGGGGTGTGCGTGGCGGGGGGGGGGGGGTGGGATTCCTCCCTCAGCCCTCCCTGCCTTTGCTCCGGCTGCCCCTCTGCCTGGAGGCCACCTTCCCTGGAGAATGCCTGCGGGGCCTGTCCAGCTGCCCTGTCGCCCCACATCTTGCTCTGTGCTCCTGCTGACTTTGGTCCCTACACTCCTCACCTGCCGGGCCCCCTGCAACCCTGAGCCCTTTGACCTCTCCACAGCAGGCCCAGGCTGAGGTCAGGCAGGGCAGGCCGGGTTCAAATCCCAGCTCCACACTTGCATGAGCTCCCGGTTCAGGCTCAGTGGGCTCTTCCCTGTGTGAGGTTCCCCCATCATGTGAGGTTCCCCACCGTGTGAGGTTCCCCACTGTGTGAGGTTCCCCCGGTGTGAGGTTCCCCCTGTGTGAGGTTCCCCCTGTGTGAGGTTCCCCCTGTGTGAGGTCCCCCACTGTGTGAGGTTCCCCCTGTGTGAGGTTCCCCCTGTGTGAGGTTCCCCACTGTGTGAGGTTCCCCCTGTGTGAGGTTCCTCACTGTGAGAGCTGCACTGAGACAGTTGGCTTTCAGCATTGCTTTCAGGAAACTACTTTATCAGGAGACTTCTCTTTGTAAAACACCGCCCGTTCGGAAAGCCCTGCAGGGGTCCCCACAACTCAGCCTCCAGGCACTGCCCGTACGAGGCCCCAGGCCCCGGGAGTCTAGGCACTTCGGTCATTGAGCTCATTCTCCTGGTCACATGGCCCTCAGCCCAGGCTGTCCTCACTGCAGCATGGAGGCGGAGGCTGGCATGGGGAGCCCACTGCCTCTCCTCCTGCAGGCCCGCCTTCTGAGAGAGGGGCACACAGAGTCCAGCAGCCTGTGGCTACTCAGCGGGGCCAGCACTCCCACCAATGACTCTGCCTCCCTCTCAGGCCACGGAGGGCTTCAGAGCAGCCAGGACAAGGACCCTGTCCCCGGGCTGTGCTGCTCACGCTCCCATGCCCTGTGTCCCGTGTCCCCCTGCTTTCCCACTGGTCTCCACCTGGAATCAAAACCGCGGGTCCCTGTGACACGGGGTCTGCACAACTCGCCCCGAGATGCCTGTGGGTCCAGGGCAGGACCCACATCTGAAAAGATGATGTGACCCTCCCTTCCATGAGATGAAAAATAAACTACTACTGAGCCGCGAGGCACATGGAAGGACGTCTAACAAAGGCCTGGTCTTCCCGGGCTGTGGGTCACCTTGGTGCTTCTGTTTCATAGCACATTTCTGCTCAACATTTTCCCTCTCCTTCTCTAGATGCACCATGTGCTTGCTTGGTCTGCTGCTGGGTCATCTGGCATGGGAACATGGGCTCTGTGGCCAAAAATGAAACCTGGGCAGATGCTGTCCACTCAGTCCGCCTTGTGGAGCATCGCAGAGCTGCCCATCAATGCATTAAAGGCTCTGAGAAGTCCTGCAGCAAAGAAACCTGTTCAACAATGTTCTCCACTTGACCACAGACTCTCGCCTGCCATTTTTAATTTAAAAACATTTTTTAAATTAACTTCAGGGAGCCCTAACTGGTTTGGCTCAGTAGATAGAGCGTCAGCCTGTAGACTGAAGGGTCCTAGGTTTGATTCCGGTCAAGGGCATGTACCTTGGTTGCAGGCTCATCCCCAGTAGGAGGGGTGCAGAAGGCAGCTGATCGATGTTTCTCTCTCATCGATGTTTCTAACTCTCTATCCCTCTCCCTTCCTCTCTGTAAAAAATCAATAAAATATATTTTTAAAAAATTAACTTCAGGGAGGAAGCAGGAGGAGAGAGAGAGAGAAATGTCAATGGAAGAGAGAATCGTTGATCAGCTGCTTTCTGCACTCCCCCTACCAGGGATCGAGCCCGAAACCTGGGTATGTGCTCTGACCAGGAATTGAACTGTGACCTTCTGGTTCATAGGTCGATGCTCAACCACTGAGCTACACCAAGCCCTCCCCTCCCTCTTTTTAACATGACATTTACCTCCAGCTGAGACTACATGTTATAAAACACTGGCCTACACATTTTCTGGGAGGTTTCCCCAGCTCGGCAGGCAGGCAGTGCTGGCCCGAAGTTGCTGGGAGGCCTGGAGGGTGTGGGGCTGACTGGGTGCTCGGGCGGAGGTGAAGGGCTGAGGTCCCATCGGCCTGCTGGGCTCTGAGAGGTGGGAGAGCTGTGCACCTCCC
>JAAGEH010000016.1:27887095-27910500 GCA_011751065.1 Lasiurus cinereus | reverse complement strand
GTGCCCAGGGAACCATGAGCCCTGAGCAGATGGGGCTTAGCTGACCTCACGCCTGCTCCCGATTCTGAAATTGCATTTTCTCCTTTTGGGCTGGTGCGCAGGGAGGCAGCGAGGCAGGCGTGGTGTGTGCAGGCCGAGCTGGCACCCCAGCGGAACTGCTCGTTGGTTGCTCATGACCTGGGCCACTTTAAGGGGGGCTGTGCTCTTCTGCCCCTGCTCCCACCTTGGTTTAAAGCAGCTCCCAGGTGGGCATGCCCACCACCTGCTCTGCTTCTGGGTGGGGCGCACAGGCTGTAGAGCCAGGCTGGCCTGGCAGCTCCTGCACTATGCCCTGGGGAAGGGGAGGAGCTCCTGGGGCTCCTGGGCCTCAGTTTAGCATCTATAAAAGGGGTGAGTAGCTCTCACCTCCCAGGGTGGGAATGAGAGTTGGGGAGGTAATGCTGACAAAGGGCCTGGACAGCGGGGCTGCTCTCCTTTCCCTACATGCTACTCCCTCCACCCACCAGGAGAAGCCAGAGGAGGGTGGAGGGCAGGGTGGGGTATCTGCGCTCTGCCCTGCCCCGTGGGCCTCTGGGCGAGGCTAGCTCTGAGGCCCTGCGTGCACCATGGCAACCAGGCGGCTCTTCAAACACAAGGCCCTCTCCCAGCCTCTGGCCTGCTCCCAGGAAGTGCCCCGACTGGTGGTCTGTCAGTGTTGTTAGTTCCTCTGTGGGTATGGGGCCATGTGTCCATGCAGGTGGGTGGGTGCTGAGGACCTAATCATTTACACCTCACCCACCACGCAGCTGGGGCTGATTAACCCTATTTTACAGATGAGCAAACTGAGTCTGCTGTGCTTACTCAGAGGGAAGGTGGCCAAACTAGGGTCCAGGCCAGGACATCTGGCCTCCTCCCAGTCTCCTGTGAGGCTCTGCCTGCCAGTCCTGCCTCAGCCTCCTCCCCAAACCACCACCCAGAGCCGCAGCTCCTCCCATCCCTGCGACACCCCCTGCCCTGCAGACCTGGGTCTAAGCCGGTGAATGACCTAGAGACCGAGGAGTGCCATGGCTCAGGGTCCTCCGATCCCCCACCTCAAATGTCTTGGGTGACACACTCCTAAACGAACACACACGTATGTGTGCACACACGTCCATACCCCACCACACCTGCACGGCCACGCTGGGGCCAGGTCGGGAAGATGGGGCACACAGTGTGAGCGGGCTGGGTGTCTGGGATGGGGAGAAGGGATGGCTCTGGCAGAGTGGCTGGCAGCCAGTGCCGACTCTGTCACCAGCCTGGCACCTGCATAAAGCTGGTGGAGGGATCTGTTGGAACTTCGCAGTCTGCCCTCCACCTCGGCACGGCTGGGGATCACCAGATTCTCAGCTCTGTGCCAGGGGCAGCTCTGGAGCCCCTGCCACAGGAGGCTGGGCGTGCCCCGCCTCACTGCAGCGCAGCCCCCAGAGGACAGGCTCAGGATGGAGCGTGCAGGCCTCCAGGTACCAGCGAGGGCCCGGGCCCCAAGTGGACGTTACTCACCGCTGCCACGGCAGGCCAGTGTGCGGCCCGAGCCGGCAGCCTGTCTTCGGAGTGGGCAGAGCCACGGCAGAGTAGGAGGGCAGGCAGGAAGGCTGGCAGAGTGGGGACTAGGGTGGGGCCTGGGCCCAGGCGGCATCTTGCTCCGAGCCAAGCCCAGGCCCGCCCAGGGCTCTACTGGAGGCTCTACAGGCTGCACGGCCGCCCTTACCTTGCGAGAGAACATCAGCGCTGGCACCTTCCTCCCCGAGGGAGCGATGTGTGTGGGGTGAAGGGAACAATGTGGCTGAGAACACAGCTGACACTAGCCAGCCCCAGGGGCAGGACCACCCACGGCCCCAACCCAGAGAAAAGGGTGAGGTGCGGACGCTAAGACGTTAATCCCCCGCCTGGCGTGGTCTCCGTGCCCACAGTGGCAGCCTTCCCACTCCCAACAGCCCCCTCCCCGGCTGAGGGGGCTCTGTCCCCTGAAAGCCCGGCCCAGGTCTCCACCCTCCCATCCTCTCCTCCCTCTGCTCCTGCTTCTTCCCCAAACGCCTCCCTCTGCAGGGCTTTTGAGGGCAGCTGAGATGATTTAGGCAAACACTCCCTCCCTGCCCTGCTCCCACGCAGCAGGACACCACCAGGCGGGTAAGGAAACTGGAGGACTGGCCTTCCGCCTCAGCCCTCCTCCGGGAGCCGGCCGGGACAGGGAGCCTTCGGCCTACCTTGGCCTTGCTGATGGTGCAGTGCAGGGCGTTGTTCTCCTGGTCGTACAGGAGGCTGAAGTCCAGCGTGCCCAGGGCGGCTGCGGACAGAGGAGGGCTCGGGTCACGCATCGGCCACACGGGGAGAAGCATCACGCACCGTTGTGGGATCGGACACGGTGCCAGTGCCCACAGGGACTGCCTCCAACTGGGCACCTACTGCACGCCACTCCCTCCACCAGCTTCCCAGTCCCTCCACGCCTGGGAAGTGAGCGATCCTCTCCCCACCTTTTACACGAGGGGCTGAGGCTCAGAGAGGCTAGGTTAGTAGTCGGCAAACTGCGGCTCTTGAGCTACAGTTCACCACTCTGTTGACTAATGAGTTTGCCAACCACTGTCAGATACTACCCTTTACCTCTCTACACACAATATGCCACTATTGCCTAATCCTCACAGCTTCCAACGGTAACATTTAGTCTAGCCCGGTGGTTGGCAAACTCAGTCAACAGAGCAGCAAAGGATGGCTTGTGAGCTGCGTGGGGCTTGAGAGCCGCAGTTTGCTGACCACTGGCTAGGTCAACCACCCCGTCATTGTGAACAGAGGCCCAGAGTCACCCCGCCCCCCTACCCCACCCTCCCGTGGTCAGTGGCACAGCCCAGGCCCTTAAACTCTCACTGTGGAGTCTAACCTGTGGCTGGTCCAGTGTGCATCCCATGTACTGGGCACTCAGCTGAAGGAGTTCCCGCCCTCCTTGAGCAACTGACAATCTGGGCTCCAGCTTCAGTTTCCCTCTCCCGTTAAGTATCGCAAGGATTACGTGAGAGGGCAGGAGACCAGGCTTTGTGAGGCTGCAGGCCCGGGCAGGCTGATGGTCTGATCTCCTCACCCATCTCCCAGCAACACGCAGGGGGCAGCTCCCTGGCCTCCGGTCCCTGGGGGGCCTGGGCAGGCGTTGAGGTAGGTGCCAGCTGCGTCCTCATGCTGTTACCACCAAGCCCAGGAGGCAGCGGGCGATTCCCCAGGGCTGGGCAGAGACCGCAGGATGATCGGGTGCAGCTGCCACGCTTGGGGGCAGTCATGGCAGCTGTGGCCTCCACCGTCGACGTGGCTCCCAGCACGAGGATGAGAGCTGTGGCGGGGCAGACCTTGGGGCACATTCATAGCATGTCTTTAGAAGCCCAGATCCTGCTCGAAGCCTGCTGGGCTGGTCAACTGGCATCTCATTCATTCATTCATTCATTCCTTGCCGAGTGTCTACAATATGCACACTCTTGGGATGAAGATACTAAGGCAGTGGTCGGCAAACGTATTAGTCAACAGAGCAGCAAACCGAGACTCGCAAGCTGCAGTTTGCCGACCACTGTACTAAGGCATAGTTCCCACCTCCAAGGAAGCCCGGTTTGATGGGAGGAACAGATGAAAAGAATTTGCCATAACAGAGTCTGGTGGGCCAAGAGGAACAGATGAAAAGAATTTGCCATAACAGAGTCTGATGGGCGATACCTGATCTTGATGTGAACTGTGGCTATCCGGGAATGCTTCCTGGAGGAGGGGGTGCTTCAGTGGGGCTGGGAAAGGGGCATTCCAACCACAAGCCCCAACATGGGGCTAGCTCCAACTACGGCCCACTGGCCAAGTCCGGCCACTCCCTCCCATTTAAATCTGAACCACAGACACCCGCTCACCATAACCACGGCAGAGCTGAGTAGATGTCACAGGGACCACACTGCCCGCAGGTCCCTGGGCTCACACAGGGGCCCAGGCCTGGCAGAGTTATTTTTAAAAAAATTGATTTCAGAGAGGAAGGGAGAGGGAGAGAGAGAGAGAGAAACATCAGTGATGAGAGAGGATCACTGATGGGCTGCCTCCTGGATACCCCCTACTGGGGATCAAGCCTACAATCCCGGCATGTGCCCTGACCAGGAATCGAACCACTGAAACGTGACCTCCTGGTTCATAGGTCGATGCTCAACCACTGAGCCACACTGATTGGCTCTGGCAAAGTTGTGGGGCTGCAGAGAAATGGGCAAATTAAGGCCTGTGCACGTGGGGCTGCCCTTTGCTCCGAGGTGATGACACTGAGGCAGGTGTGTCTTGCTCTGTGGGTCCGAGCCCAGGATAAGGCACCCCACTCATCATCCCTGTTCTCGCCCGGAGGGCACGTGGCCCTGGTTCAAATCCCACCTCTGCACTTCCTTGTTCTGTGGCCTCTGGCAGCGTATCCAGCCCTCTCTGCCTCAGTTTCCTCTGCAAGATGGCGACTCCGTAAGATCCACCTCCCAGCACCGTGCTTTAAAACACACCTGGGACATAGAGGGCGCTCAGTGGATAATTATAGAAGAGCAGAGCCATTTCGGTGACTTTTCTAGAAAACTGTACTTGCCCCGCTGAGACACCTTCTGGAATGAACTCGTTCCAAACTGGATCACTCCCCTCCCCAGCGCTGAGTGTGGAAGACACAACCGGTCACTTACACTTTCCTAAATAACCGGTCATTGCCATGGCGACGGTGACTGTTCTGTGTCACAGTCACAGCACAGACGCGGAAGGGGGTGTGAGCCAATTCCTCCACCACGTGACCCCGGGTGGCCACTCTTTTTGAGATTTCCCTTGTTTTTCTGCACCCGGCTTTGCCACTGGCTTTCAAACTCCTGTTAAAGGACTGGCATCGGCTAACACAGCTCCCTCCGATCCAGTAGCTACTTGCTTAGCCTATGAAACCAGGTGCGAATGCTCGTTAGGACTGTGTCCAAACTAAGAGTCTTGAGTGGAGCCGAAGGGGCTTTTTCCTGAGTCGACTGCGTTGCTTGAAGGCTGATTGCATCTGGCCTTTTGCTGCCTGCATTCCTAGCTCCCTGTGAGGCGGGCAGGGGAGGGTGCTGTACGCAAGGCACACACCCCCATGCCTCTAACAGCTACATCGTCCAAAAGCCATGGGCCCCACGTTCTCCAGGTCTATGCTTCTATAATGAGAATTCTCCAAAGCTTTTCTTGGCTTTACACGGCACTCGGGTCATTCTGCTGTTCAGTTCAGGCCTGTCTGCGGTTTGCTAATCCTAGACATTAGCCTCCTGAGAGCAGGGACCATGCTTGGCCACGCCTGGGACACCGGCAAAGAGCAGATGTTCAATCCACATGGCCGGTCCATTCAAACCAACTCTCTTCCCAGCTGCTCTTTGGTGTGATGCCGCCTGTTAACATGCACACCCCATGACTCCCAAGGTTCCCCAATCCCAGAGAAGATAAGCCATGAGATGGAGGCGCCACCTGCGTCCCACCGGGGACCAGCCCAGGAGGAAGAGGAGCCCCTTCCACTGGGTCCCCAGACATCCCCGTCTAAGGAGGCCTCTGCCGCTCAGAGGAACAGACACCTGTTCTCACTTTCCCGGAAGGGGAAGGAACAATGTGTCTAGTGTCGCCCCAGGGCGAGGTTGACGAATTTCTTTGAACTCCAATGTGAGTTTTGTAAGAAATAATGGTTTATAAATAGAAGCTCAGTCACCGTCTTTAGAGACTTGCCAGTGATGGGAGCTCTCTCAGGAAGTTTATGGTCCCAAGTCTTCATTTCCCATTCAGAGCAACGAGGCTCAGAGAGGGGAGGTGACCTCTTCAGGGTGGCACAGCAGAGCCGGACACAGAATCCAGGCCTCGTCATGGCCATCCTGACAGTTCCTGCCTGACAGCCCACAGCTTCCGAAATGTTTTGCCTGCCACTTAGTGTAGCTGAGATCTCAGGAGGATGCCCTGGAGAAAACAGAGAAAAGCAGAGTTGCTCTTGGGGACCGGGAAGGGCTTGGCCATGCCCTGTACAGGGGCCTCTGAGCCGGAAATGCACCAGGGCTTGTGGCGAGGGTGAGGAGGGCCCTCAGGGCAGGTGAAGGTGCTGGTCTGTGTGAGCCATGGGGTCTTGCCCTTGAGTCACTCAAATCACACGTCTTGGCTGAAGTATACCTCCTTGGAAAAATAATGAGGGTTGGTCACTAATGGGCCTTGGAGAGTTGTCACCTGCTTGTTGGTAATTATAGAGCTTTAATGGGGCTAATTCAGAGACAAGCAAGCGCAAGCCCCTGTCGGTTCCTGTAAGGCTGAAGGTCCCTCTGCTCTGCCGATGGAGACCAACGGCATCATTTTGACCTTGGTTTGCACTTGGACTTTCCTCACCCGGACACCCTTGGGCATAGAAAATCGGCCCTGTTTTTTTTTTTTTTGTTTTAAGAAAAATCTCAGCCTTTTAAAAAGTTTTTAAAACCTATGGCAAGAGCCACAAACGTGATCAAGACTGAATTGAAAGCATTTTGCAACTGGAGAAACTGAGGCGCTGAGCTGGGCACTGCAAGGGGACAAAGAAGAATGAGCCATACATCCCTACCTCCAGGAGCTCCCAGGCAGGAGCGGGGGGTGGGAGTGGGAGTGGGGTGGGGCTGTTATCCATCGACTCGTGCCCCTCCTTAAAGCTGTTCCAGTTCTCCGCAGCCTCCTGGACTCATCTTAACCTCCTCAGGGTGGCATTCAAGGCCCTCAGCTCCTCTGAGATGTGATGGCTTTGACCTCTTCGTTAATCTTTCCCCCTTACTCCACCACTTAACCCACTGCTCTGCCTCCGCCAGGCTGTTTCCTACACCTCTGTACTAGCATCCGCACTGGGCAGTCCCTCTACCAGGAGCTCCGCCCTTCCTCCCTCCTCTCCACCCGTCTGCCTCCTCCCTTCCTTCAGCCTCTGAGTAGAGTCTTCCCTGTGGTGAACTCTGCCTTCCTGTCCTCACTGCTGGGCTATTTGTGCCTTTTGATTTCCATGAACTCCCTGATGACAGAGCCTGTGTCTCCGTCATCCTTGAGTCTCCATGCCTAGCACAGAGCCTGACACAGAGTTGGCCTTGCGATGTTGGGTGCATCAAAATACGGTCTGGGCAGAACATGACTGGTTCAAAGGAAGGGAATCATTGCTAGTGGGCCCAGGAAGTGGCCCCAGCTGAGGGTCTTCGGGGGCAGGCCTAACAGCGATTCCCCACTCCTTTCCTGCTCCAGGCCTGCATGGCATCAGTCCTGCCCTCGCCCCGGGCAGAATCCGGCACGGCGGGCGTGGACATGGGCACATGATGCAATCCTAGCCAGTGAGGCAGAAACACAGGTCTCCTGAGGACTCTGGGAGAGATTTCCTCACTCTTAAACTGAGACATGCGAGAGGAAACTGACCCTTACCGAAGGTAGGATCCTGCCCGGCCGGCGTGGTTCAGGGGTTGAGCATCGACTTATGAACCGGACGTCGAAGTTTGATTCCTGATCAGAGCATTTGCCTGGATGGCAGGCTTGATCCCCAGCATGGGGTGTGCAGTGCAGGTGGCAGCCGATCAATGTGCTCTCTCATCACTGATGTTTCTCTCTCCCTCCCCCTTCCTCTCCGAAATCAATAAAAATACATATATTTTTAAAGAGGTAGGGTGCTATTACTACCTGTGACGGTTGGATCTGCAGCAGCCACCTTGGGCCATGAGGGAGGTCAATCTGAGAGGACATAAGCCTGGCCTCGTGAAAAGACAGACAGAACCACACTCCTGCTGTTGCTGTTGAGTTGCTGTATACATGTACCCGGTGCCACCAACCTCAACAGTCTGCAGTGTTTAACACATGTGAGTTTTCTGTTACTTGCAACCCAAAACATCCTAGTCATTGATTGCAGTTTTGAAGAATGGAGAGTGGGGAGGCAGGGAAGAGGTACATAAAGAGGGTGGGCCATAGGGCCCGTCTGGAGGGCAGCAAGCCTGGGAGTCCAGCTCAGGTAGACACACTGTGGACCACTGGGGAGAGGGCACTTCTATCTCCAACACTCACTGACTTCTCTCCCCAACACCACTCCCCGATTAGATCAGTTTGGAACATGTCAATGTGGTGCTTGTGCCCTGAGGTGACTTATAAAGGATGAGCTTTAAAGGCAAGGAAGAAAAGGCCGAATAGATAAACCAAGCTTCACTCTTGGCCTTGGACAACAGACCAACCGCCCTAATTTCTTGTTGTTAGAAGAGAGCTAATCCAATAATTAGGGCAGCAAATAGCATAACCCTGGCTAAAGCTGTAAAGAACCATCTGGCTTGAATCATTTAGGCTTATCCCAGGGATCTGGTCGTCAGAGCCAAGAGGCCACAGTGGCCTGGGGTACTGGGTGGAGAGCACTTCTGCCCCAGAACTTGGTCCCTCAGCGGACCAATCCAGGAGCCAAGATTTCTGTGTTCCCATGCCTGGCATGTTTGCTCAGCCACTGATGGTGGGCTGCCCCTTGAAGGGGATGAAGGGGCCCAAGCTGGCCCTGGCTCAGCCACGTCCTCTCCTTCCTAGCTCTTTCCAGCAGAGTGCCCTGGCGATAGGGGTGTGACCAGCTCACAGTTCAGGCTGGCAAGGCGGTGTCCAGGGCCGCCTGGGACCGCTGACCCCAAGTGAGTCTGTCTCCTGCCAGGACACGTGGGCTCTCTGGGCCCAGCCCCAGCCCCGTTGCCCCTCTGCTGCGAGGACAGTGCTCTGAGGAGTGCTGAGTTTGATGGACTGGAGATGTGGCGGCTGGCCTGAGTTTGGAATTTTCTGGTCCCCACCTCGCCTGTGGGTTCAGGAACAGCGAAAGGAACCCAGGTTTCTCACCTCCATTGTATGTTATCCAGAGGACCTTGTGGCACTTGGAGGGCTGCCTGAAGCTCAGGCAGAAGCCCTGCCTGCCCCGCCCCCCTCCCTGGGAGTGGAAGGAAAGATGCTGCAAACAGAACAGGCTCCCCATCCCTTCTTCCCGAGGTGACTTTGGATTCAGCACATCCAAAGGGGGGACTTGGGTCCCAGTTAGGACCGCCTAGAGGCACAGCAAGTGAGGGGGTGCGGGTGCACTTTGCCCAGGGCGCCAGGAACTGGGAGTGGGGAAGATCCAGGCACAGCACCGAGGCCAGTAAACTCTCCCAATTCCATTTCCCCAGCTGGCAGAGAAGTGGGGGAATAAGACTGCTCCCCTCTAATGCGGGAAGTGGGGGCAGGGCCTCAATACGCCAGCCTCCGGTGCAGGGCTGTGGTCCAGACCCAGAGAAAGTGCATAGAAGGCAGTTTTCCCACACAGGCCTGGGCTCTGAGCCGCCTCAGCTGATGGGCTTCTGGGCTCACTCTATTGGGCCTCCTAGGTAGGGCGATGGGAGACCGCCGCCCCTCCCCCTCGCACCCCGTAGGGCTGATACCCCCCACCATCGGCGTCAGAGGCACTTTTTATGCTGGAGGGCATGCCAGCCCCCCCAGCCCGAGGCCCTAGTGAGCACCCGAGCCGGGCGCAGCTAACCTCGCTGCGCTGCGCGGGGGGGACGGGGCCCGGTGGGCCTTGGCGACGCCCGCGAGCGATCCCTGCTCGAAAAGGTCCACATCCCGGGCAGGGCTGGCGTTTGACGCCGGTTTTCCAGGCTGAGAATGACGTGGCCGGGCTACAGCGGGGCTGCGGGCCTTGCGAACAGCGCTCCCCACTCCCCACTCGCGTCCGGCTCAAACCCACTGATCTGAGCACCGGGTAGCGACCTCTTCGGCCTCCCTGGCCCCTGCAGCCCGGGTCGGGCGGGGCAGGCACCCTCAGAGACGCGAAAGGCGCCAGAAGCGGCCCCGCCGGCCTCGGCCCCGGGGGCCCGGGTGCTCGCCTACTCGCTGGGGCTCAGGGCTCAGTCCCGGAGAGGGAGGCGCGGGCTGGGGGGCCTTTCCTGGCCGGCGGGGGTGGGGAGGCGGCGGGGGTGGGGAGGCGGCGGGGGTGGGGACGCGGGCGTAACAGGTGGGCGCAGGCCGGCGGCCCTGCGCGCGCGGCGGCGGGGGTCCACGAAGCCGGAGGAGGAGCCGCCAAGGTTTTTCCAAAGGACAAGCGGCCCCGCAGTCCTCGGTCCTCGGCCCGCGCGCCGGCAAAACCGGCAGAACCGCCGCGCTCTGCGGGCCGCCGGGCTCTCCCGGAGGCCCGCCCGGCCCCGGGCCCCCTCCTCCCGCGGCCCCGGTCCAGCCCGCGGCCCCGAGCCGGCCCGCAGCAGGCTCCCGGCACAGAGCTACCGCGCAGGCGGCAGCAACTGGTGTCTCCCAGGGCGCAGCTCCGCCCTTCCCGGGAACAAAAGCCGCCGCCCGCGCCCGGGCTCCAGCCGAGACGGGGTGCGGCGCGGGCTCCGGGGAGCCGGGCCTCGGAAATGGGACACCCCCAGGGGGCGCCCCCAAACTTCCCACCCCTCCGGCTCGGGGGAGGGCGGTGCCGGGTTTGGGTCGGCGGGGCGCGCGAGGACCGGGCGACGGGCCGAGACCCGGCGGGGACGCCTGCCGAGGGCGCGGGGACCGCAGGCGGCCCGCGGGCCCACGAGGTCGGAGCGCGTGGGGCGAGGAGCGGCGGGAGAGGGCGCGAAGGCGGCGACTTGGAAACTTACTGCAGTCGTCGGACTCGTAGCCGTCGGCGTCCGGCTCCTCCTCGGGCGGCTTGGCGGGCGGCCGCGCGGGGCTGGGGCCGGGGCTGGGGCCCGGGCTGGCGCCGTAGGCTCCGAAGAGCTGGTCCACGTCCTCCTCGTCGTCGCGGGCGCCGTCGGAGGGGCTGCTGCGGCCGGCGCCAGAGGCGGCCGGGCGCGCGGGGGCGTCCGGGGGCGCCGCGGCTCGGGGCCCCGCTTCCGGGGGCAGGCCCCGCGGGAAGCGGGGGAAGTAGTCGGAGATCTGCTTGATGGGCCGGATGGGGCCGGGGCACACGTCGATGGCCATATGCTCCTGGATGCTGATGGTCGCCTTCTCGCCGCGCCGCCGGAGGGTCATGCAGGCAGCGCGGTCCCGCCCGGGCGCGGCCCGGCCTGCTCTGGCGCAGCCCGGCCGGGGGCGGCTCGGCAGCCGGCGGCGCGCGGCGCGGGTGAGGGCAGCGCCGGCGGCGCCCCCGGGACGGCCCTGGCGCGGCGGCTACCTGCTCGGCGGCGGCGGCGGGCGCGAGTGAGTGCCCGGGGCCAGCAGGCAGGGGGCGGGCCCAGCCGCGTCACCGGGCGGCAGCCAAGCAGTGCGAGTGTGCGGGCGGCGCGGGCGGCGCGGAGCCGGAGCCGGAGCCGGAGGAGCCGGAGCCGAGCGAGCCGAGCGCCGCACTCACTAGCGCTCACACCGCGCGCACGCCGGCCCGGGACCCCGCGCGCGCACACCCGGGGGGCAGGGCCACCCGGGAGCCTTCCACTCACGCGCGGTCGCAGGACAGGCGGGGAGCTGAGCAGGGACACGCAGGGTGCACACCCGCCTGTTCCTGCCCGTGCCAGCCCTGGCTGGGTCCCGTTCCTTCTCACAGGACACGCGCAGCCGTGCAAGGGCATTGCAAACACACAAACGTGGGTGGACACTTGGCGGGAGTGTCCACTGGCTCATATCTCTGCAGGACACACACACAAACATGTGTGTCCACGCAGAGTTGGTAGAGTACACCTCTAACATAACACACCAACCCATGGGCACAGAGGTAGTCAGGGGGCTGGGCACAGTCCGCCTGCCTCCAAGCACACCTAACAGGGCACACAAACACACCATAGAGGTGATGAAGGGTTCTGCGCAGACATCCTCCTTCCCCCAACACACACGCACATCTAATGGGATACACAGCCGCCCTCCTAGGAATGTGGGCACACACTGCTCACACGCTAGCGGGGCATGTGCATCCTCCGCTCGCCAAGGTCATTGCTGGCAATCTGTTCACACTTCCTCTCAGGTCTCATATGGACATCCTGTAAACTCAACTTAGCTCCTGGCTTAACCCGTGAGTAAAGGGACGCATGGGAACAGGCCGGGGAGAACCTTGGTCTCCAGCTGTGGTCAGGAGGGAGGTGAGGGCCGGTCAGAGAGCCCTTGCCAAGGAGGGATGGATGAGGCAGAGGTGGGGAGGCAGGGTGTGGCCTGCTCATGGTCTGGGCCTCACATGGTCAGATAACTAAACAAATCCCAGACAGCCCAGCCCTGGCTGCTGTCCTGCTTTCCCGGAACAGAGCTCTGGCGGGGGAATGGCTGCTGCTCATACAGGTGTGTCCCGGGAAAGCCCTGGGCATGGATGGAGTTTACTCGCTCGTTTCTAGCAACAAATCAGAAACACTATCTTCTTGGCTGGGTCCTTTCCCTTGAGTCTGAATGAGAGGCCGTAAGCCTGTGCCCCCATCTCCACCATAACCCCCATCGAGGATGGGGAACAGAGAGAAAGGAGAGGAGGCCTTGTCTTCATCACTTCCAGCTGCATCATTCTGGCAGATCATTTGATCTCTCTGAACCTCAGTTTCCTCATCTGTGAAATGGGGCTAATTCAAATCTCATAGCCCACCTATCACCGAGTGTGGCAGATAAGAGGTGCTCAACAGGGTTGCTTTCTTTTCTCCCTTCCCTTGGGAGATGAGGCTCTGGTGAGAAATGATGGAGAACCATACGTTGTTTCAAGGCAAGTTCTGCATTGGGTAGTGATCGTTATTCTCTATCACTGAAAACTACTGTATATTGTGTGTCAAGAAAGTTTGAAGATGTCATCTCATAGATTCCTTATACTACCCCAGGATGTAGGCAGGGTTTCCTATTCCCTTTTCACAGTGAGAGGGGTAACTTGCCCAGGGTGACTGCTGGCTGGTGGCAGAGGTGGCATAATGATCCAGCTGTCCTGACATTTTGAGGCTTCCACTCCCCCTCTCTGGTGTCTCCCTCCTCACCCTTACAGAGCTCCGGAGATCAGAGCACAACTGGAAAACTGGGTAAAACTTTGTTCCCTAAACCTTCTCCTTTAGCTTATTGGATGGGGACAGTCCAAAATGAGGAGGAGGAAAAGGGGAAGAGAAGGAGGGCCAAGAGTATTCAGGGGTCACAGTGGGAATGAACCAGCTGGAGGGCTCCCTGAGGACAATCTGGGATCCTGATGGGAGAAAAATTCAGCTTTGCAGGGGTCAAAGGCCAAGGGAAGGACAGGCGAGCCTGGATGCCAAACGCCATGGGTTTCTCATTTCCAGGAATGCTTATGGGATTAGTCCTTTAATAGGCACAGAATGACTTCTTCGGAGCCAGAGGTGGCTGCAGCACTGAGCGATTATGTAATGGCACAGGGTATTAAGATCCAGACACTGAGCCATCATTTCATAATTCTTTCACTTGGGGAATAAGAGAGTGTTGTCATCTTCTTACAGATGGAGAAACCGAGGCCTCGGAGCCTGAAGCGACTGGGAATGGGAGCATAGATATTCTGGCCCCTGTCCCTGCGTTCTTTTTGACATCAAAGCTCTACCCAGGTTCACTGGGGGTGGGGACAGAAGAGGGCTGACAGCTCCATCCTGGCCTCCTGTGGGTCTATTTTTTTTGGAAGATCAGACTCTTGGCTCTGAAGGTGCTGGCTTTTGGGAGGATCTAGAAGTTGGATAGGGAACTGAGACTCCAAAGCACAGAACCAGGGACCCTAGGATCCCGAGGGCTGGCAGGTGTGGAGTTGAGAGCCACTCTGAGGCCTGGGCTTGTCCAGCTCTGAGCCCTGCTGAGATGGGGTAGGGCCCCTGTAGGGGTGGGATTGGTGTTAGCTGGGCAGGTGTGCAGTTTCTAGAAAGGGTGGGCTGTGGAGGCAGACTTGATTCAAAAGCCAGTGCCTCCCTCCTGCTGTGTCTGACTTGGGTAAGTCCCTTAACTAGGCCTCAGTCTCACCTGTGGAACGGAGGGGGCCATGAACAACCTCATGAGACCTGGAGAGGGGGATGGAGAGAGAGTGCATCGCGCAGTGCCTGGCAATCAGGGAGTTGTAGTTCTCCTGCCTCTGCCTTCCCGGTGCAAACCACCCTCATCCGGCCTGTGCCTGCCTCAGTTTCTCCACCAGTGAAGTGCGGCTGGCTGCCTTCTCCCTGGCTGCTGCCAGGACCAGGTAAGGACGAAGGGGGAAAGTGCATGGAGAAGCGGAGGAACTTGCCAAGACTGGGGCACCAGTCGGCATGTGTGGGACCTTTAAGCAGCTGGACATGTCCAGACCCCATCAATCATGTCACCTCTAGTCCCCCTGAGGGGTGGGCAGCTCCGAGTGTTGGAATGGCCCTGGGCAAAGTTAAGTGAGTAGAGTCTGCTCTTGGTCAGATTCCTCAGGAAGGCTGTGCCCTCACACTAACCCCCCCCCCCCCCCGCCCCGCTTGCTTCTCTCACAGGCTGCTAAGCTCCCAGCAACACACAAAGGCTCTTTCTAATAAGGTAGAAGTGGGTTCTGAAAGGAAGGCTCCGGGTGCCCCTTATCGTGCACCCCTGGATTATTTTTATGCACAATTACTTTTATGAGAACAGCCGGGCCAGAAGGTGCTAATGCTTTAATACAGCGATTCTCACCTGTTTTGCTGCCTCCACGCTGTTCAATGTGCAGCACCTGGGATGTGTGCGTCAGAATGTCTAGAGCGCTTTGGCAAGTCCCAAAGGGGAGTCGGATACGAGCCGCTTTGGGCTTTATGACCTGTTTCCTGGCTAGGAACCACTAGGGAGAGCTCTTCCTTCCAGTAAGTGACAGGCATTTTAGAGGAAATGACCTTTACCCTGCACTCGGCTGGCTGTCCTTAGCTGGCACGTCTGGCTGGTGTCTGCGTGCTCTGGGAGGAAGGGCCTCCCTGGCCCTGGCCTAACATTCCCCCTCCTCCCCCCCTTTCCACCCTCCTCTGATCACACCGCTTTTGGCATGCTGTGCGGTTAGAACCTTCTCTATATTAACGGCTATTCCTAGCCCAAAGGCGGGGCCAGTGGCTGATGGAATGGGGCGCCTGTCCACTCATTTCTTATGGATCCAATTTAAACACATATTTATTGAGCACCTACTCTGTGATGGGCCCCCGACTGCATTCTGGAGCAGGCCCGGTGATGTATGAACCCCCGTTTTCCTTTAGATTCTGACAAAGAGCAAATCAGGAAGGGACATTGGAGCTACCACTCTGGCTGATAGCTGCCTCTTTCTTGGCTCAGCACAGGAAGCGTGGGGGATGCCAACGTCAGCAAGGCGATGTGAAAGTTTGCAATATAGCCGATGGCAGCTGAGAGGCGAACTTGATGTATTAAGCGATATTAAAAATGCAGCTCTTTCTGATAATTTATTATGCACATTCTCATAAAGACATTACACTCGTCACAGTACATTTACTAGCAGTAGTTCCTACCATTGGAGAGAAGTTCACACTTACTCAGTGATGCTATTCTGCAGAAGGCAACTGCTCTTGCAGCGGCTCTGATGAGCTAAATGGCTCCAAGAGATGCTCATCTTGCCCAGCCGGTGTGGCTAAATGGTTGAGCATCAACCTATGAACCCGGGAGGTCATGGTTTGATTCCCAGTAGGGGCACATGCCTGGGTTGTGAGCTCGATCCCTAGTGTGGGGTGTGCAGGAAGCAGCCGATCAATTATTCTCTCTCATCATTTATGTTTCTATCTCTCCCTCTCTCTTCCTTTCAGAAATCAATAGAAAAAAATGTTTTTAAAAAATTGAAGAAAATTACCCTAACCTGTTTGGCTCAGTGGATAGAGTGTCGGCCTATGAACTGAATGGTCCCAGGTTCGATTACGGTCAAGGGCATGTACCATGGTTGTGGGCATATCCCCAGTAGGGAGTGTGCAGGAGGCAGCTGAATCGATGTTTCTCTCTCATCGATGTTTCTAACTCTATCCCCTCTTCCTTCCTCTCTGTAAAAACCCAATAAAAAATATTTTTAAAAATTGAAGAAAATTGCCTTTATTAAAAGAAAATAAGAAAAAGAGAGATGCTCATCTTCTCCCCACCCCCATACCTGTCCAATGGTCTGCAGACCACAAGCCTGTGACACCCTCCCTCCTCTGCTCCTCTGGCTTTCCAGGTGAGGAAACTGAGGCCTGTTGACATGGATGACCTGGCCCAAGGCCACAGGAGGCAGAGTGCAAGGTCTGTGCTCTCTCTCCCACCACTCAGGCCATGGGCAGAGCTGCTGGATTGAAAAGAGGCCAAGGAGAGAGGCTCACCTGCCAGGAGGGGCTTAGCCTAGGATCAGGCGGCCTCTTCCTGGAAATCAGAGGCCAGGGAGGGAGAATGCTGGGTCCGAAGCTCCAGAAATAACCTGGTGGAGGACAAGAGGATGTGACCTTGGATGAGGCAGTGCCCCTGCCCTCACCCTGGAAGAGGCCTGGAGACCACTGGGGTCTTGTTCAAATGTCTTCTGAACTGGGCTGCACATCTCAGTGTTATGAACGGGTTGGAATGGGCAGGAGCTCTAACTGGCAATTTTGAAAGCCAGGACCAACAGCCACAGATGTTCCCTTAAATAGCTTTGAATTACTGATGCAATTCAGAAGGTATTAACAATGCAAATGGTGGCTTCTAATTTTAACTCATTTTACTTTTTAAATTTATGAAATATTTCATTTATTCATTAATAAAAAAAGAGAAAGGCCTAGGGTATGATGTATTCTGCCCATACCCACCAACCAGCTTAAAAAAGTAAATTACATGTCCCCCTAAAAGCTAAGCCTAGAATTACCATGTTATACAGCAACTCCATTCCTAAGTGTATCCCCCAAAGAACTGGAAGCAGGGACTCCGATACTCTTTTTTTTATTTTTTTACTTTAATGATTTTTTACAGAGAGGAAGGGAGAAGGACAGAGAGCTAGAAACATTGATGAGAGAGAAACATCCATCAGCTGCCTCCTGCATGCCCCCCACTGGAGTGTGCTCATAACCAAGGTACATGCCTTTGACTGGAATTAAACCTGGGACCCTTCAGTCTGCAGGCTGACGCTCTATCCACTGAGCCAAACCGGTTTCGGCTCTGATACTCTCATACTCATGTTTACTGCAGAATTGTTCACAATGGCCCAAAGGGAAACAATCCAAGTTCTCCAAGTGGAGAAACAAATGTGGTATGTGAGTTCAGTGGAATATTACTCAGCCCTGAAAAGGAATGGCATTCTGATATATGCTACTATCTGATGAACCTTGAAGACATGAAGTGAAATAAGACAGACACAAAAGTACAAAACATTGTACTGTATTATTTTACTTATACGAAATACCCAGAATAGGCAAATGTATAGAGGCAAAAAGAGCAGAGGTTGACAGGGGCTGGGGTTAGGGGAGGAGAGAATGGGGAGTTACGGCTTAACAAGTACAGTGTTTCTGTTAGGGGGGAATGAAGAGAAAGTTTTGGAAAGAAATAGTGGTGATAGTTGCACAATATTATGAATGTAAATAATGCTATTGAATTGTGTACTTGAAAATCATTAAAACTGGGCAAAATTTGTGTTATGTTTTACCACAACTAAAACAAAACATACAAATGCATTTGAAATCCCCTAATATTCCTCTTCCATCCACTATTCTCCCCAGAGGCAATCACTATTTTTTTTTTTTAAATGTCTTCATTCATGGACATAGACAATAGTGTGGTGAAGGCCTTGGGCGAGGGCTGGGTGGAGGGGAGAAGTAGGGGGTAATAGGGGACATCTGCAATGCTGTCAACAATAAAAATAAATTTTGAGAATGTGTTTTTATTGATTTTGAGAGAGAAGAATTCAATATAGTGACTGTGTCCTGGCTGGTGTGGCTCAGTTGGTTGAGCATTGTTCCATGCACTAAGAGGTCACCGTTTCGATTTCTGGTCAGGGCGCATGCCCGGATTGTGAGTTCAATCCCTGGGTGGGGAGCATGCAGGAGGCAGCTGATCGACGATGATGTATTACTCTCACATTGAACTCTCCCTCTCCCTCTCCCTCTCCCTTTCCTTTTCTCTCTCCCTCTTCCTCTCCCTCTTCTTCTTCCTCTCCTTTTCCCTCTCCCTCTCCCTCTTCCTCTCTCTCTCCTTCTCTTTCTCCCTCTTCTTCTCCCTCTTCTTTTCCCTCTCCCTCTCCCTCTCCTTCTCTATCCTTCCTTTCTCCCTACCTCTCTCTAAAAATATCAATAAAAATTTTAAAAATTAAAAGTAGGAAAAAATAAGCCCACAATGAAAATAAATTTTTAATTGCGCCATTAAAAATAGTAATTCAAATAGATCTTAGAAGTTCTCATTACTGGTGACAGATGTTAACTAGACTTACTACAGTGATCATCTCACAATGCATACTAATAGCAAATCATTGCTACACACCTGAACTAATACATGCCAATTATTCTTCCTAAATCACGTCTGCAGTGCAGGCAGGGTTGGGGGCAGGCATTGGAGAGGGGCACCCAGTCCATGGGTCCGAACGTCACGCACTTTCTCCTGCTGTAACTGACCGCCAGGCGTCTCCACTGCCCCAGCCACCTCCCCCCTCCCACCCACCCCCCGCTCCAGGAGTCCCGGGTCTGAGGAACAGTGGGACACTTTTGGCCCCAGCGAAAGCCCCAAAGCACCGCTGAGCCGGACCCTCCAATGGCCTCCCCCAAGCTTGTCACCCATGATCCAGCTTCTCGGCTGAGACCTGCATTGTTGTTTACTTAGTGCTTCTCTTCAAAATCCCCTCACTTAAAAATGCTTTAATATTCAGGTTAGCTTTGTTCTAATAATAATGTCTGAGGATCGATGTGCTGGTCACATTTCTCTACTGCACATAGAAGCAAACATAATTATTACAACAACAACAAATATATATTTACTCCTCACCTGAGGATACTTTTTCCATTGATTTTTAGAGAGAGTGAAAGGGAGAGAGGAAGGGGAAGAAAGAGAGAGACAGAAAGAGACAGAGAGAGAGAGAGAGATGTGAGACCCTTTGGTTGCCTCCTGCATGCACCCCTACTGGGGCTGGGGAACCTTCCTCTCTGTGGCCCTGGAGCTGTGGGTCCACCTTGAGGTTCCCGGGACCTGCTTCCAGAAAGCGCGTGGGGTCTGGAGTGAAGCTGCGGGAGGCAGGCCTTCCACAGCACAGCACTTCTTTGTTACCATAGAAACCTGGGCCATAGAGAGGGGATCTGACTTGTCCAAGGTCACATGGTAACAGAGGTGGGGCAGGGCTCAGGCTGTGCTTTCCCATTGGGGGTTGGGGAGAGGGAAGGTGGGTCTCCCCGCTCCTGCCATCTAGGAGTCTTAGAGCATAGCCTCTGGCTCAGGGCGTGAGGTCCACCCCAGCTAAACCAGCAGGCCCTGTGGTGGCTCCCTAGGCCTTGCCTGGGTTCTGGTGGCCCTGGGGGTGACTGCACCATGTCCCCTCCCCCAGGGCCTCAGCAGGGGGGACCTAGCCCTGAAGAGGAACCTGCCCAGGCCCATGGATGGAGGTCTAGGTGTCCTCGGGCCTGCGCACCGGCCAGCAACGCCTCCAAAATATTCTTGCACCAAATCATCTTAGAGGGGTCATTCTCACCTATTTTATACACACACACACACACACACACACACACACTAGCATTTTGATTGATTTTAGAGAGAGAGGGAAGGAGAGGGAGAGAGAGATAGGAGTATCAATGAGATAGAAACATCCATCGGCTGCCTCCAGCAGGCCCCCCCACCAGGGATCGAACCCACAACTGGGGCATGAGCCCTGACTGGTTCATGGGTCGAGGGTCAACCACTGAGCCACACGGGCCAGGCTCATTCTCACCTTTCAGAGTTCAGCTCAAGGTCATCTCCTAGAGAGGCCTGACAACCCTACCAGAGCAGCGGTATTTCAGGACCTGTTCACTGTGTATGTCCCTGGGGGCAGGCACCTAGCACAGTGCCCGGCCCATGGCTGGCAGCCCTCAGGTCCCTTCAGCAGTGGGTGAAGGGAGGAATCTGAGCACCTAGCAGCCCGGCCCAGCTGCAGCTGACGGGGAGGGGGGTATGGGGGACAGAGCTGGGGATCACAGGTGGGGCAGCTGGAGGAAGCAGGGAGGGAAGGCCAGCGGAGGCTCCGCCAGCCACTCCTCCCCGCCTTCTCAGGCTCCCCCCCAGGCCGGCGGGCAGCCTGGGAGACAGCAGCATTTAGAGGGAGGAGGTGGGGAGAGCGGAGGGTCATCCGTCAGCCAGAGACGTGGAGAGCCTGGTAAATCAGGGAAGCTGTCTGAGGCCCCTTGGCCAAGTGTCTGCCTGGTGCTCTGGGCGTCTGGGAGCCTGGGAGGCAGGCTGAGGGGCCCTTCAGCCCAGCTCCCGCCGGGGGGCTGGGGCAGCCCAGGCAACTCCAGGGACACCCTGGTTGGAGAGGGAGAACCCAGGTAGTGCTCCATGCCCACCGCCTCCCTTTCCTTCAGGCACCTCGGCATGTGATCCCAGAGGTGGCAATTACCTTACATAATCCTCACCTCATCTTGCAAGGGATTTTGTTTTAATTACTTTGAATTTCAATATACAAGAGTATAGAGACGAACATAATAAACCCAAAACCATACGCACCAAAATGAACATTTCCATCTTTTTTTAGAGAGGTGTTTCAGCTTTAAAAATGTGAATTATAACATAGGAATTTGCATAAAACACAGATGCACAGGGTAATGAAGAGTTACAAAGCAAACACCAGCATAATCGCACTATATCCTCACAGAAGCCGCGCCAATAGGAAGCTGCCACCCCCACCCGAGCCGCCTGGGATACCGCTTCTCTTTCACACCCTTCCCCTGCCCTGCATATTCTAATTTTTATGACCCTATTGCCTAGGTTTTCTGGTCTTTTAAATATATAAACACAGCCCAGCTGGCGTGACTCAGTGGTTGAGCATCAACCTATGAACCAGGAGGTTAGGTTCATGCTGGTGTTGTGGGCTCGATCTCCAGTAGGAAGCATGGAAGAGGCAGCCGATCGATGATGTTTCTCTCTCATTGATATTTCTCTCTCTCTATCCCTCTCCCCTCACCCCTCTAAAATAAATAAAAACATGTTTTACAAAATATAAATAAAAACACACACACATAACAGATAAAAATTTCCCTTCCTGAGCACAGCCCCATCCCAGGGGGAAGCTTAATGATAAACTGATGTATATCATTCTGTGTTTGATATTTGTACTTGTCTTATATGGTATAAAACTTTTAATAAATGGCATCAATACTGTACAAAGTATTCTGCAACTTGCTTTCCCACTTAACTCTAAATGCTTTATAAAAGCAGCTTTATTGAGGTATAATTTATACACCATAAAACTCAACCATTGCAAGTGTATGACTTAATGATTTTTAGTCAATTTGCAGAGTTGTGCAACCATCAACACAATCCAATTCTGGAAGGTTTCCATCCCTCCTAAGACGTTTAAATGCTTTTTTGTTTTCTCTCTTTTTCTCTAAATGCTTTTTGATACACATTTTAATAACTGCCCCACATAAACCTCTTGCTTTGTGCCAAGCATTGTTCTCAGAACATTCTGTAAGTCACGCATTTAACCCACGTCGTTAAGGTGAGTGTTCTTAGAGACATTTGGCGGGGGTGGGTGGTGGGGCACTGGGAGGGTGAGCGACCTCCCAAGGTCACAGGGCTGGAGGCAGCAGACCGGGCTAGGAACCCAGCCCCAGGACGCCAGCGCCCACGCCCGAACAGTCTCCTGCCACGCCGCTCTGAGTCTGTGCATCGTGCCTGCTCCGAGATATGCCAGACAACACCTTTATCCCCCAGAGGGGAAACTGAGGTTCAGGGAGGCCGAGAGACTTTCTCAGTGTCCCCGGGAGGGGATGTAGCAAAGCTGGGGTTTGAATCCAGATCTAAGTGACTCTCAGGCCCTCTGGCCCTTTCTAGTCCCCAACTGTTGCTTTTCTTTTTCATCACAGAAAAGGGAAAAAGGGAGAGGCAGGAGGAAGAGGGTGGGTGCAAAGGGAGAGAGAGATGGAGGATCCACCTTTCAAATCCTTTCACGCTCATCATATACACACGAACACATGCACATCCACACAGGTGCACATCCACACAGGCCACACTCATGTGCACGGTGTACATATGCACAGCTGCACACACACTCAACCCTCCAGAGTTGGTGTTCAGAGGCCCTTTGTTGCTCAGAGTGAAGAGACTGTGTGTGTGGGTATGTGTTGTGCGGTGGGGTTCACCTGGTGGGGTCCCTGGGGGCCCCTTTGTCAGAGTCCAGGCCTGGGAAATGCCCTGTCATGGCAGGGCCCTCCCTGCTGGGAGGGTTTGACCTCCGGTGCCCACAGCCTGTCTTTGCCCAGCGGCTGAGGGCCTTTGCTACGTAAAGTTTCAGCTCTAGGGAAACAGCTGGGTGCAATCTCCTGGGACTTCACTGAGAAGCTGGGACCAGCCCAACCCTGCGTGCCGGGAGCCGAATCCATACGTCTCTGCTCATTGACCTGGATTCTTCCTGTCCCCAAAGGTCATTCCTGTACCCAGAGCCATTTGAACCTATGCAGACCTGTGAGGGCCTGTGGGAGCCTCACCAAAGAGCAATAGCAAAATGCTGGGCTGGCGTGGCTCTGTGGCTGAGTGTCGACCTATGAACCAGGAGGTCAAGGTTCAATTCCTGGTCAGGGCACATGCCCAGGTAGCAGGCTCAATCTCCAGTGTGGGGTGTGTAGGAGTTAGCCGATCAATGATTCTTTCTCATCATTGATGTTTCTCTCTCTCTCTCCCTCTCCCTTTCTCTCTGAAATCAATTAAAATATATATATAAATAGCAATAGCCAATAAGGAGTGAGCACACTCTGTTTGCCAGACACACGCCCTCACCACAGGTCCGTGAGGTGCACAGGGTGACCATCACTATTTTAAAGATGGGGAAACAGAGGCACAGGGGCCTTCTGCAGGATCCTGCAGCTAACAAAATGTGGGCTCCAGGTTCAAACTCAGGCTGTGTGTCTGGGCACCTGGTGGGAGAAATACCTTGTCCCAGCCAGTGCAACTGCAAGCGGCCACCTTGAACTTGGAACCCGAGAGTCTAGCATCCAGCCCCGAGCCTTGGTGGTTTGTGAAAGCTGGTAAGTGGACAGGCTGGTGATGAAGTCTTTACCCAGCCATGGCAAAATGGGGAGAGCAGAGGACAATGTTGTCCGTTTTTCACAAAGTTAAATTTCCTTAATTTAGAAAAGATGGCCTTTTTTTAAATTCTTTTTCTTTTCTGAAATGAGGGTGATACTGTGTGATGGTTACAATTTTATATTCTTACTTGGCAAGATAAGAATATGAGGCCCAGTTGGCGTGGCTCAGAATGTGAGCGTTGACCCATGAACCAAGAAGTCACATTTCGATTCCTGGTCAGGGCACATGCCGGGGTTGTGGGCTCAGTCCCCAGGGGGATGGGGGGGTGGCATGCCAGAGGCAGCCGAACAGTGATTCTCTCTCATCAGTGATGTTCTCTCTCTCTCTCTCTCTCTCTCTCTCTCTCTCTC
>JAAGEH010000016.1:27781367-27872565 GCA_011751065.1 Lasiurus cinereus | reverse complement strand
CCATCCATTCACCCACCCATCCATCCATCCATCTATCCACATACCCATCTATCCACCCATCCACCCACTCATTCATCCATCCATCCATCCATCCATCCATCTATCCATCCACCCACCCACTCAATCATCCATCCATCCACACACCCATCCACCCACCCATCTATCTACCTATTCATCCTCAGGACAGCAGTCCATCCTCTGTCCATCCTCTCAGATGTCTTTCAATACACTGGTCCACATATAATACCCAGTCACCTATTTCTCCACCCATCTGCTCAGCACTATCAGTCCATCATCCCTCCCCACAATCCATTCCCTCACCCTACTCCCCACCCATCAATTAATCCAGCAATATTTATGGACAGTTAACCAGGGAGTCAAAGATGAATGCGACATGACTCCTGCCTTTAAGGAGCAGGTAGGGAAGGACTCCAAGGGACCCAGCTGTGCCCGCTCCCCCCTCCCTGCCACCCCTCCCCTCCCCGCTCCAGAAGCGGAGCCAGGTAGCAGGTGCAGGGCGGGGATCTGGCAGGCCCCTGCCTTGGGGACAGGGGATGATGCCACTCAGATGCAGGTCCCTTCCCCACGAAAGAGCCTGGAGATAAGTGGCAGAGATGGCAGAGGGGAAGGAGGGAGGCGGGGAGCGGCTTCACTTGTCACAGCTCAGCAGGTACAGTCAGACTTAAAATGTCCCCAAAGAGCATCTGCTGAGAGGCAGGGGGTGAGCACACGGAATTATTTCTCCGGTAATTGGCGCTGAAGAAGCTGCAGACATCCTGGGGTCCGCATCAAAGAGCTCAGAGCTGCCGTCTGTCTCCGTGAGGACTTGGGGGCAGCTTGTCTGGGCTCCCCGCTCTCCCAGCTCCCCCTCCCACCGCCTGCCTGCCTCCCCCTTCACCTCTTCACAGGTACTGATGGGCGAGTATGATGGGCAGCCATGCTCTCCTTGGCCCTGGGCGGGGGGGTGAGGGGGGAGAAGGAGGAGGACACGGGGGAGGCCTGTGCAGGTCAGAGCCCTGTCTGTGGGCCAGCTGCTGGGGAAGGGACAGGGAGGAGGCACGTGGAACACGGAGGCCCCTCTCTGCAGGGACAGCTGGGCGGGAGCCCTGGCTGACACTCCTCCCAGCACAGGCCCGGTGGGTCCTTCCCCCAGTGGTTTGGGCTGCGGCCAGCACCAGGTTTTCCCTCGGTCCCGCCCCTCCCCTGTGCTGAGCAGCCTTTCCTGGCTGGTGGATGAGCAATTGGAACTGACTGGTCACACACATTTAGTAAACAGTTGCACCTTTCTGTGTCTGTGCACACAAGGCTGCGTGTGTGTGTGTGTGTGTGTGTGTGTGTGTGTGTGTGTATGAGTGTGTGTGTGTGAGTGTGTATGAGTGTGTATGAGTGTGTGAGTGTGTGTGTTTGAGTGTGTGTATGTTTGTGAATGTGTGTGTGAGTGAATGTGTGTGTGAGTGTGTGTGTGTTTGAGTGTGTGAGTGTGTATGAGTGTGTATATGAATGTGGGAGTATGAGTGTGTGTGTGTGAGTATGAGTATGTGTGTGTGTGTGTGTGAGTGTGTGAGCCAGTGTATTTCTGGCTAGGAGCGGGGGCACTCTCCCACAGCTGTGCCTCCACCTGGTTACCTTCTGCTGGAGGCTTCTCCCTCCCCAGAGGCAGAGTGCAGGGTGGGGCAGCCTGAGGTGGAGGATCCAGACAGGCCGCGTGTCCATCTGGTCTTGGCCTCCTTCCTGCTGGGGATCCCAGTAGAGAGAGTGGGTCAAAGGGGAGCCAGCCTCCATGTTGTAGTAGAAAGGGGATGGGTTCCAGCTGCTCCCTGGGACTCCCCATCTCCCCAGCCCCACCCACAGAAGCTCTGGGGAACAGAAATAGAGAACTCTCTCCAAAGCCAGACCTTCCATCTTGTAGATGGGGCGTGACAAACGCAGAGCTGGCGGCCGCCCGGGCCAGCATGAGGGCCTGGGTCCCGGATGCCTGGCCAGGGGCTCTGGCCCTGCCCAGGCTGCAGAGCGTTGGAGGACTCTCCCAGTCAGGCCTTGACCATGGATCTGGCCACACTCGCAGCGTCTGCACCCAGACCGAGCAGCCAGGCCAGGCAGGATGACTGCATCATTCACGGGGCCCCGTGGGAAATGAAAACGCGGGGCCCAGTGCGATTCCAGCTATGGTGGGAGCAGCAGAGGCCCTGGGGGGCTGACGTCCCCCTGCCATAAACCACGGGAGGCGGGGGGCTGGGGTCAAAGAAACACAAGACAGCCTCTGCTTTAGAAGGAAAGACACAGACCCTCAGGCTCTGCTGGTGGGAATGAATAATGCTGCCGCCACTGGGGAAGCAGAACAGTTAGCCCTAGGAATACCACACTACCCAGCTCTCCCACTCCTGGTAGAACAGCTGCCCGGGACTGGGGGAGGGGACGTGGGAGGGAGTGTTCAATAGGGCAGAGTTCAGCTCGGGAGGGTGATCGCTCTGGAGATGGATGGCGGTGATGGTTGTACAACAATGCGCATGAGCTGCACTGACTGCCACTGAACCTGCACTGACATGCATGCGTATGTTACCGCGGCGGGAAAGCTAGAAGGAAGAGAGGCAGGTGTGTGGGTGGGAGGTGCTGGGGGCTCCTCCTCCTGGGGTTTAGGTGCGGCTCCCTCAGTCTTGGGAGCCAGACGCTGGCTGCAAAGGCCCTGAAAGGCTACCTGAGTGATGGAAGCTCCTGGAAACCCCTGACGCCAACTCCCGCACCTGCCAATACGTGGCCTGAAAAGACAGCGCCCCAGGACCTGCCCGGAGTCCCGATGAGGAAGATGCATGGGAGCTCGTGGTCTGCAGCTGGCACCCCCCACGGCGCAGACAGTAGCCACCATGGGGCCAACTCTCTGTGCAGGACCGAGATGTGTGCTCATGTGCCCCCTCAGCAGTGGGAACATGCCCCCGAGGGACAAGGGCTGACTTACCCCCCTCAGCTGTGCTGCCCGCCTGCCCTTCCTCTGACTGTCTGCTCCCAGCTCCCTCCACCCTTGGCATCCTGGCACGTTCTCACCAGCAAACCCCCACCCACCAATGAGCACAATCTTTGGCATCCAACTGCCCTGCATTCACATATGGGCTCTCCTGACCTCTCAGGGCCTCAATGTCCTCTTCTGTGAAATGGGGACAACAGGAGTATCTGTCTCAGAGGAGGGTGAGGATCCCTAGAGCCTGCAGCAGGTGCCTGCCTGGACAAACAGTGGCCAGGATGTTTATTACGCAGCAACATGCTGCGTCTCTCGCTGGCCTGGCTCAGGGCCATGGAGGACTCTGTTGTCAGCCCTCAGAGCTGGGAGGAGGCAGGCCCAGAGGCAGCCAGGGAGGAGCTGCCTGGAGCCCCGGTGGGCCCCCTCCTCATGGTAGCTTCCCTCTCCATGGCCCACGGTGCCCTGTACTGGGGGGAAGTTCACTGGAGAGGCAGGAACAGGCAGGAACAGAGAGGGAAGGCTTCGGGGGCCCTGAAAAGCAACGGCAGAGCAGGGCTGTTTCTTCCTCGGGAAAGACGGCAGCTCTCACCTTTGTGGGGGGAAGTGGCTCTTACCTGCTGGGCCTGTGGATGCTATTGGTTCCAGCACTAAGGAACAGCTGGGCAGCACATCTGTCCCACGGGAGACACAGCAGCAGCAGGACTCTGATGGTCCCCGCTGCCTGTGGGGCCGCGTGTTCTCTGCCAGCTGAGTCCTCATCCCCCACCCGCTGCTCCCGCCGGGTCGGTGCAGGAATGGCTGTCTCAGAAATGCAGGTGGACTGTTCGCACTAGCCCAGGGGTCCTCGTGTGGTCTCCTGACCGGGAACATCAGCATCCCTGGGGAACTTAAAAACGCACACCCATGCCCACTGGCATGGCTCAGTGGTTGAGTGTCGACCTATGAACCTGCAGGTCACGGTTTGATTCCTGGTTAAGTCAGGGCATATGTCCGGGTGGTGGGCTCGGTCCCTGGGAGGGGGCGTGTAGGAGGCAGCTGATACATGATTCTCTCTCATCAGTGATATTTCTCAAACATTTTGATTGATTTACAGCTGTGAGTACACATAACAATCAAAATGTATTTTAAAAACTGCACATCCTCTGCCCACGCAGGACCTCACAGCCAGATGGTCTGGGGTGGGGTCCAGTGACCTATGTCTTACCACCAGGCAGAGCAGGGGCCACATTTGTTTTGTCCACCGAACCTCAGCCTCCAACTCTCCACTGGGCACCTGGCAGCTGCCTGGTACCTACAGATGGACTGGGCACCATGCCACTGCACTTGGGCTTCCCCATCTCCCAGCTCCCAAGCCAAGCGCTTGGAGTAATAACCAATAGCAGTGGCAGGAGCTCTATGTGGGCTCTCAGGTTTGATTTCCACAGTAATCCTGTGAGGAAGCATGACCGCCATGGTACAGGTGTAGAAATGAGGCCCAGAGAAGTACCCATAATCAGGTTCTAAGTAGTGGAGCCGGGGGCTTCGAAACCAGCTGTCCGGCGTTCATGAGCTTTCTACCGCTGCCTCTTTTAGCAACCTCTTACTAGGCTCATCTGGTGCTTAGGACAGATTAAGTCATCTGCTGTCCTCGATTTTTTCAGACCACACAGAACATCCCCACCATGAAAGGCTCAGTTCCAATACTTAATGGGTAACTTGGTTGCCTGAGGGTCAGCATTTTTGTTAAGAAAGGATTTCTTGGTTCCTAGCCCAGCCCACAAAGAGCTCCTGACTCCGGAGGCGGGGGCATTCTTCCTGCCCCCCCAGAGCCCATGGCTTCCTGGGTTAACTCCGATGAAACTGCTTCAGAACCCACTGACCTGGGGACACATCTCTAGGAAACCATTTGGGACCCGCCCCAAGCAAGGGCTGGTGGGATTGGGTCCCTCCCGGACCGGGTCTGGCCCAGGCGCGGGTCCTGGGTCCTGGCGGGAGCTGAGTGTGGGGCCTGTTCTGCGGCAGGCCTGAGAGGCCCCGGGACTTTGGTCCCGCACAGGGCAGCTTTGAGTGCCCCGTACAGCAATGTATTGGCTAGAAGGCCCCGGGGTGATCTTTTCTCTGCCAGGCGGGTCCTCAGCCTCCCTACCTCCTCACCTGCTATGGGCTCCGGCTCTCACCTCCACCCCAGGGTCTATTCTGAGTGTGATATGTATTTCCCATGAAAAAAAACCTCATTGTTCGAATGTAACGTAGTATATAGTTTAAAAGGGGCAACTGTCCTAGAAAGTTTATGACAGAGGGTGGCAATCCCCTGTCCACCTCCCCCCCAACAAGTCCCTCCCAGGCACTCTTAGAACTCTTAGCCACTTCGGCTGGTGTTTACCTCCACATTGAAATCTCATGCTGATTCTCGCTTTTCCAGTTTTATATATTATACTAGAGGCCCGATGCACGAAATTCATGCAGGAGTAGGCCTTCCTTCCCCCGGCTGCCGACACGGGCTTCCCTCTGGCTCCTGGGACCCCAGGCCTGGGCCTCGGGCTTCGTAGGAAGGTTCTCTGGAAGGCCGTCCAGTCTAATTAGCATAGTATGCTTTTATTATTATAGCTACCATAATATATGGGAACCTATCATGATATCACATACAACCGCCCCAGCAGAGCCACTGCTGTCCGCCTGGGGACTCCCTGGGCCCCTCCTGTGTCGGCTCTCCAGGACCTGAGTCCCCAGATTCTCTTTCCTGGGTTTTTCCCTCGTTCGGTTGGAGCATGTCCTCTAATAGCCACCCGAGAAAGAAGGTATGGGCGGCCAATTGAAAAAATAGACACCCATGTCTGGAAATACCTTCCTTCTCCCACCATTGAGATGGGGCTGGCTGTCGATCTAGATTAGCAACCATTCCCTGTCAGAACCTAGAAGATGCTGCCCCACCGTGTTCTGGCTTCGAAGTCTGTTTTGAGAATTTCAGCACCATTTTAATCTCCGATCCTTGATATATGACCTGTTTTTTTCTTTTAGGAAGGTTTTTGGACTTTTTTTTCCCTTTTAGGATTTTTATCCTGGTGTCCTGAAATTTTATGATAAGAAGGCTTGCTTTAATTCCTTAAACTTTTTATTTTGCAATACTTCAGTCATATAAAGATAATACAAATATAATAAATATAGGAGTAAGCAAAAGTAGGTTTACAGCTGTGAGTACACATAACAATTTCTTCTTTCTTTCTTTAAAATTGATTTTTGAGTGAGAAGAAGGGAGAGAGAAACATTGATGGGTTGATTTCCTGCATGTGCCCGAACCCTCACCTTTGGGTGTCAGGACAATGCCCTAACCAACTGAGCTACCTGACCAGGGCCAAACAAAGTTTATTCTTGTATTACCTATTAATTACTGTATTATTTCCCATTCAAACAATGGTAAACCTACTTTTGTGCCCACCCCTGTAAGACATATACAATACATTACAAACCCACCTATTCATCAATGAGATTACTAGCACGTTAAAGTTGAAACCCCTCCTTAATTGCATGTCTCCTTCCCAATATGTATCTAGAAATCTGTTGTTTATCCTTCGTATGCATTTCTTTATTCTTTCACTGTATAAAATATATGGTAATATGTAACACAGTGTGTGTTTAAAGATCTCTAAATAGACCCAGTCATGTTGGTTTGCTTTTCTGCTGTCTGTTTCTATTCTCAGTGTGAGTCATCTGTGCTGAGTGTGGCTCCTCATGTTCATAACCCCATAATGGCCTATTGCTTGACTATGTCAGTTATAGATCTACTAGCAGCCCTGTGCACTAATCCCTGCACCAGTAGCTTGCCAGTAGTTCGATGCTGCCTCCAAGTAGCTCTCTGCCCACTGCCCTGACCTCCACCCCTGGCTCTCCCATCTCCCACTGCCCTCCCATAGCTTGCTGCCTCACCCTCCTGCTGATCTGTGATCTGGTTGTTACACAGTTGGTCCTTACGTCAAGGTGTTATGACCATTTGCGTATTACATCTTTATTATATAGGATTCTTCTGTCCCTGGTGTTCAGGCTGTTTCCAATTCTTAGGTAGTGAAAAGGTACTCTCCCAACATTCCATGCATGCGTAGAAGAGCTTCCATAGGGCAATGGTTCTAGGTTCTACCAGCACAGTGAGTCATCTGGGGAGCTTTAAAAATCCCGATGTCAGGGCTGTGCCCCAAAGCGATTAAACCAGAATCTTGGAGTGGGGGAGGGGGGAGTCGGCAGGAGTGCCTGCATCACCTCAGGTGACTCCCAGGAGCAGCCGGCACCTCTGCCCTAAACCGGCACTACTCAAAGCTGGTCCTCCAGCCAGCAGCAGGGCGCCACCTGGAGCCTGTTAGACGCACACTCTCCGCCCCTGGCCCCGACCTCCGACCTCCGACCTCCAGAGAGAGTGAGAATCTGTTTCAGCAAGACCTGGGGATAGGTATCCCACTGCGGCTGCAGGCCACGCGCATCTTCATCCACAGGTGCTGCCCGCAGTGCCCGCCATGGCGGCCGCCCACATGGCTGTGGCTCTAGTCACTGTGCCGGGCACCTGGTGGGCTTTGTCTTAGGGAGAGTGTCTCCTTCCGTCCCAGGAAACACTGTGGTATCATTTCTTCGACAATTTCCTTTCCTGTGTTTTGTTTCTTGGTTTGAAATTTCTATTAGTTGGATGTGGGACCTTGTGCACGGCTCTTATCTTTAGATTGTCCAATTTTCTTCTCCTACATTCACATCTTTGTTTTATGTTCTGGGGGATTTTCTCTTCCCTTCCATCCTCCTAGTGCATTTTAAAGTTTGTGCTATTGCATTTTACTCTGAGGAGCTTTAACACTTGGTTTTAAAAGGAACATCCCTTTTCCTGGCTCAGTGGTGACTCTCTGTAGAGGGCTGTGTGGAACGCTTTCCTCCTGTGCACTGGAGTCTCTGTATTTTGGTTTTGGTTCTGGTCAAGTGTCGGTGCCCTGGCTGTTCCCGGTGTGAGTGAAGCCCAGCAAAGCTAACCGGGAGCTCTGCTTTTGGGGGCAGGGCCAGTGCCCGGAGCCTCACCGTGGTGACTGGGCAGAGACTGGGGACTCGCCAACGTCAGGCTCTGTGCATCTTTCCTCTTTGGTCAGTTTCCCGGAGAGAACCTTCACCAACGTCCTGCCTTGGCAGAGGGTGGAGGGTGTTAGCAGGGGAAGGGCTGAGGGTCTCCCCATTCATCACAGCCTTTGGCTTGGGGTCCAACCTTGGCCAGCAGTAAAGCTGTCTTCTATGAGGCTCAGGGAATGGCAGGGAGGTCGCAGGCCACGCGAGCTGGGAGAAGGGGCTCGGGGGATCTAACCATGTCTTCCACGCAGTGCTGTTTTCACACCCATCCTGAGCTTCCACCTCAGGGATCCCTGGCCCCTGCAAGCTCAGAGCATTCGGGGGATTCTGCAGAGCAAATGGGCTTGGACTCAGCTGGCTTTCTGGCGCAGACACCTTGGGGAGTCGTCAAAGCTGCTGTATACAAGTGATGGGCATCTCAGAAGCACACATGATTGTGGTCTCCATCAACACATGGCTCAATGCAAATCCTAATCTTTATTTGTATTCTGAAGCATAACTTTTCACAGGGGGGCAGTGAGGTTTTGTTACCATTTGTCAGTGGCCATGGCAAAAAAGCTAATGCTGGGGGCCTGGGGAGCAGGCCCTTCGAGGGCAGGGCCTGGGGAGGGGGTTGGGGCGGGTGAGGAGGAAGGATGGGAGGACACAGACAACACCCATGCACACAAACACGCGATATCTCTTTCTTCGGGGAAGGGTTTTCCAGAAGCATTTGCCCGTGCTTTGAATTGAGTATTTTTCACGCCAAAGCGAACTGACTGAAGAGTTGTGAATTAATGGCTTTGGGGAGCTGGGGCTCAGCTGGGGAGAGGCTGAAGGCTGCTCTTCAGTGAGCGACTTCTCAGTCTTCACCAGAGCCCTTCTCAGCCCCACGGCGAGGAGAAGCTGGGAGCACTGGGGCCCGAGGAGGTGTTCCAGGAAACCACAGAGCCAGGGCCCAACAACAGCTCTGGGCCACCCTGAGCAAGGGGTAGGGGGTGCTGCTCCCACCCCCCGGGCCCCAGCAGAGGGAAGGGTGGGGCCTCCTAATCCCACCTGCTCTGGACTCCGTCCGGGGCTGGTCTCTCAGGGCCACGCTCAGCTTTGGAGGGTAAGGCTCTGGGCTGGACTTCTCCCACGCAAACGCCGTGGAGGAAGCCCACTTGGGTCCCTGAAACTGCAGTGCACATGGGGGCCCCACCGAGGGGGGGGGGTGATGGCCCATCCAGCCCAACCCAAGGTCAGAGTCAACTTGAAATAAACTCGGGGGGAGAAGGGGTCAAGGGAGGACAATAAATAAAGGTCACAGCTGAGTGAAATAGCTGAGGGGGGGGGGAGGGCGGGTGAGGGCTTCCAGAAGAAAGGGGGCAGAAAGGCACTGAGTGGGAGAAGCAGACTCGGCCCCAAACACTGGTTGGTTGAGTCGGAGGTCCCGTCCGATGGTGGGATGTGCGGCCTCCGGGACCGGTCAGGAGGAGCTGGCAGGGTCTGGCTCCAGCATGCGGGTGCGCTCTCTCACTCCTCCGACTGGAAAGCCTGCCCCGCGCACCACGCAGTCCTCTGCCCAGGGCAGGCGGAGGGCTCACGGGCCACGTCAGCAGCGGGGACTCGCCCAGGTGTGCCTTTTGCCTTTGGGGAGAGAAAAAAGGCCACTATAGGGTGAGCAGAGGCAGAGCATCTCCCTGGTGACAGCTTGACCTTTGGGGAAGAAATGGAGGTGAAGCAGGTGCTGGAATAGCCCTGCCCCTCTCCCCTCCATGTGAGGTAGCCTGCGGCTGCCGGCTGGGGGAGGGGGAGGTTGAGGTGGGGGGACTGGGCTGGTGCCCTGGGCAGAGCTCGGCTCCGCTTTGCTGCATCCTCGCAGGCAAGCGGTCTACTCCCCGCCCTTCAGCGTGTCCATCGCAGCCCAGGTGATCAGCACAGCGACCTTCGGACGCCAGAGGACACGGGAATACAAAACTTCCCTCCAGGCCGACCCTTTTCAAATGCCTCAAGCCCTGGAACACGCTATGCGCTGGCCGCACAGCCTCCCCCTTTATCACTGGCAGTTCCCAAGACCTGCGCAGGGCGCACACTCCACGTGGACCCTGCATTTTACCCTCCCCCAACCCTAGGAGGGACCTGATGTGGTCCCACGTTAGTGACAATGGGCACAGAGAGATCCGATATTAGGTTGAATCGTACCGAATTGCTGAGATTCGACTATGTTTGATCTACAAAAATGCAGTTTCATATGGCTCGGCCTGATGGTTTGCCCCAGTTCACGTGGCTATATGGCAGGACTGGGACGGGAACTCAGACTTGATTCCAAACTGCCCTGTCGAGGGTTTCAGGAGGCCAGAGGGCGCCAAGAGGGCCCCCTTTATGGCCATGCCCCCCGAGGCTCCCTGACCCTCAGGCCTGCCCAGCTGCTGCCTCTCTCTGGACTGTCCCCCTCCACCCAAGTCCAGACTAGGCACACTATGGGGCTTGGTGAGGACTGGGTTGCCTGAAGCATAGCAGGGGCTCTCAAAATGGGAGCTACAGCGACTGTCATGGAGATGGGGAGATGAAAGATCACACGTTTTATAAAGCTGAGGATGTAACCACCACTGTTGGCATTTCTGATGGACAGGGCAATGGTCACCATTATTAATTTGGGGTTCCTCTCTGTTCATTGCAGGCAGGGTGGGGCCTGGCACCTCGGTTCCCACAGTAGCCTGCCCAGAGCTCAGTAAACATATAGAATTGAGAACCTCATTGACTCCTTTCCAGTTTTGGGGACTGAATAGGAGAGGAGGAGGGCCCTGGGGGAGGTGGAGCTAAGCAGAGAGAGGTAGTAGGGGGTAGAAGAAGTGGCTGGGTACTCACTGGGGCCCTTTGGGTCCGGCCAGGGTGGGGTTCCCCTCGGTGGTTCTGCAGAGCTGGTCCCGGTCTCGCTGGCCAGGCTGCTCTGGCTCCCCGACAGGTGGCTGGGTGGGTGGGTGAGCTCCATCTTGGGGGATTCCATGTTGCCACCTGCAAGAGACCACGTGTGAGTGCAAGTCGCTCAGTGCTGGGCCCTCTAGACCTTAAACCTTAAACGGAGACAGGGAGGATCTCAGCCTGAAAGGAACGATGGGCAGCTTCTCAGATGGATCTGAGATGGGCGTCTGGGGCCTGACTGCCCAGGGCCCCTTACCCTGCAGGACTGCCCCGTTCTAGCGAGCCCCGAATGGGCCTGCGGGTGGTTGCCCAGAGGAACCAACATGAAAGTGGACACCAGGAGGACTTTCTCTTGCCTTCCCAGCATGCGGCGGGTGGGCCCCCCGTTTACCTTTCAGTGAACTCAGTGGGGTGCTCATTGCTGCCTTTACTAACTCAAGGATCCTCAGATATGTCTGTGGGTCCTTGCCCGGCCAAGGGAGCGGAGCTGGGCCTGTGCCACTGTATTCCATCTTTTCCTGTCCACTAGACCCACGGGTCATAGCTGGAAGGTGGTGTGAAGGGAGGGCACAGGAGCTCTGGTGGTGGGGGCGGTGGAGGGCGGGTAGAACCTGCCCTGGAAACCAAGGCGGTCAGAAAGCTTCCTTTACACTTTCCTGAGACAGAATCTTTAGCCTGAGGTGCCTAAGAGAGAACCTCGTCATCTTCACCTACTGACCTTGACCACTTGGAAAGCTGCCACACCGGGCCCTGTGGGAAGGCGTATCATGATCACCTAGTCACGCCTGTCACGGGCCCTGGAGTGGAAGTACAAGCCCGCGTGCCAGGCATTTGGCATCTCTGATGGAGCCCAAATTGTGGTCCCAGCAGGAATTCCTTCCACATCCGCTCGGGCAGGCCCCCAGCCTTGTCCCAGGGCAGCAAGAGGAAGCTTTGAGTTGCAGTGAGGGGCAGTCAGAAAGCTTCCTTAGGCACTGAGATTGGCCTCGGGCCCCGTCTTCAGAGATCCCAGTTCTAACCTCTGGAAGGATTCTGAATGAAGCTGGCCCTTTTCCCAGGAAGGCCCCTCGTGTGTTGAAAGGAGAGGGAGGATGTGCCCCAGCTCTTGTCTGCACCAGCCTCTCTTTCAAACATCAGGTCACAGAGGAGAGCTCAGAGGTGTGAAACTCAGAGGGAGCTTCGGAGACCACCTGCTCCCCCCATGGGTACTAACTAGTAGGAAACAGAGGCCCAAGAGGCCACAGTGTGTATTTGGGGTCCCACTGCAGTCCTACGGCAGAGCTGAGCTGCCCCAGAGAATGCTGTGCCTGACCTTCACGGTCTCATCTCACGGGATGCTCACAGGGAGTGGCGAGGCAGCCCCACTGTGCAGGCCGAGGTCAGGGCAGCCACAGGACCTGCCTCCCCGCCCCCCGAATATACAGCTGAGTCTCCTTTCCGCCTGGCTCTTCAGTGGTGCTGAGACTCGAGCTCCTAGCCGTCCCGCCCCGGGCCCACTGCTCAGCACTTCCTGACCCAGAGCGGCCCTGCGGACACCTGCTGGGGCGCAGAGGCCCACAGAACCAGCAAAGTCACCTGCACCCGGAGCTCCAGAAACCAGCATGCGCTTCCCACACTCACCTGATTCCCCCCAGGATCTGCCGCCTTTCAGGTCCCTGAGCCCAGGGGGCGGGAGTCTGTCCTCCAGGCTGGAGGAGCTGAGATCCGAGTCGCTGTCGCTGTCACTGGAAACCACTGGGAGAACAGACACCAGCAAGGAGGTCACCGCTACCGGCCACCGCCAGCAGGCACGTTGCATGGGGGAGTGGAGTGGGGGGGGGGTGGCGAGGGCCGGGACAAAGGGCACAGACCCTCAGCTGGCCATGTGTTTGGGGCACGGGGACCACGGCCGGGGAATGGGGACGGCAGGCTACTCCTTTCTGCCAGTCAGGAGGGCTCACCCCGGGGCCAGCCAGCTCCACACGCCACCCTCTCCCTGCAGTTGGAGCCCGTCATCCCCTCTGGTGAAGGCAGGCCCCCTGAGCCTTGCCCCCGGCCCTGAGGCAATGCTCGTAGTCATGGCAATGCCAGTCCTCGCTGACCTTACACAACACTCCAGGCATTTGTCACACCCTAACCCACTGAAGCTTCAGAACATCCCGGTCAGACAGAAAATAGTATTTCCCCATTTTACAGGCAAGGAAACTGAGGCACTTGCCAAAGGTAATAAGCGGAGGAGCCAGGATTGTAGCCCTGGCAGTCTGGCCCCACAGCCCGTGCTCCTAACCACTCCGGATTCCACTGGAAGAACGGAACTGGGAGCCAGCCGGCCTGGGCTCTCCTCTCAGTGGGGTCTTGTGGGTGCTGAAGAGAGCCGGACGGGTGGGCGGGGCTCCCAGGAGACGGAGGAGGAAAGCCCTCACAGGGAACACCACTGTGGAAGAAATCCTCGTTTCTGGACTACTTGGGACCATATTTGGCTGGGGGAGTCCTAATACAGGATATATTCATATGGTAAGCATGCTGTTTTCATTTGAAGCATAGAAATGTACATCCATGTGTCAATGTTTTGATGGAGAGTTTGGGTGCTTCTTCAGGACTGGGTCCACACGGTCTCTCGTGTATAACCTGCACGCGTGTGTGGCTGTGATTCCCAGGTTCAGAGTCTACACATCGCAGCAGAGCTCAGAGACAGGGCAACGCAGATGAGGGCAGAATCCCCTCCTCTCCTGTTTCCTTCTCCGGTTTGCTACCGTTGTCCTGCCCACATCTAATTCAATAGCTATTTTAAGCGAGTGGCTTCTATCAAGGCTTCCCAAGGCCCTGGCTTTTATGAGACAACTGTTTGTGTTTCTTTCTGACTCTTTTCATCGATTTACATAACATTTCATTAAATGATGTAATTTTAACAAGTACAACTGCACAGCAAGGTTTGGGCTGACAGGGCAGCTGCTCTCACAGGCGACTAACTCAGCGGATGGGGTAAGCGTGTTTAATCCAGGGGATGCAACATGCTGGTTAGGAGGGAGGTTAGGAGGGGTTGAGCTCTTTCTGCCAGGCCCTGTGCTAGCTACCTCGAGAGTATTATCTTAGTCAACCTGCCAAAACAGCCCTGTGCCATAGGGACCCATTTGATGGGAGATGAGATTGGAAACAAAATTGATCTACACCAAGGATGGCTAGGCGGTTTTATCTGACTGGCCAGGCCCCTCCTGGAGTTCGTGCAGAGGAGAAGCCTGGGGTGGTGTTAACACCCAGCAGGAAGGAGAGCCCAGTCTGGCAGGGAGATACACTTGTGGGCACTGGAGGGGAAATGGCAGGACCTGAGTCACGTCATTGGAATGATCTGGAGCTTTCTGGAAAGGCGTCATGCCTTCAGCCTGTGTCACCTGCCAGCTAACGGGAGGCACAGGTCACACACCAAGCAACCAGAGCTGGAGCTGACCGACCATCTCAGCTCTAAGAGATTCTCAACCTGTGCTTCCACGGCAGAGTGGCTGGCACACAGTAGGTGCTTTGTGAAGCTCTGATGACCAATCAGCTCTTCTTGCTCCCTTATCCCCATGTCCTGACAGTTTCACCTCCTAAATCAGCGGTTCTCAACCTGTGGGTCGAGAACAGCTAGCAGGGTCTCCTAAGACCATCAGAAAACACAGATATTTACATTAAGATTCATAACAGTAGCAAATTACAGTTATGAAGTAGCAACAAAAATAATTTTATGGTTGGGGATCACCACAACATAAAGAACTGTATTAAAGGGCTGCAGCATTAGGAAGGTTGAGAACCACTGTAATGGTCCTCTAATCAATGCTGAGCTCAAAGCCTCACTGTCTCCAGCCTGGGTTCCTGTGATAACCTCCCACCTGGCCCCATGCAGGCCTCTCCCCCCACCCCCCTGTACAGCCAGGGATGCTCCACTAACACACAAGCCCTAGTTACCCCTCTTCAAAGGATCCTCATCATCAACAGGACCAAGCCCAAGCTCCTGACCGTTGTCCACTTGTCCAACCAACCTCCTCCCATACAACTTGCTCTCCTGCCCCAGGCTCCTCCAGCCCCACCGGCTCGGAGCTCCTGACAAACTGCCAGTGAGCCGATCCTGCAGTGACTTACTCCCCTCTGCCCAGGATGCCCTGCCCATGGCATTTCTCCGGGCTCAGATGGACACCACCTCCTCCAGGAAGCCCGGCTGGCTGCATGCCTGTGCGTTCTGCTGCAACGACACCAACCACTTCTGCTGTCTATGCAGCTGTTTCCCCAGCAGAACCGGGGCTCCTGCGGGCCGGGGGCAAATTACACCCGGAATCAGGCTGGTATGCTTCTCCCGGGGGCAGAGCCTGATCCAGGTGGGTGGGGCAAGAGTGATGCTAACCTGAGTGTCCCAGTGGGTCCTCCTGTGTCTGCTCAAGGATTCTGCCTTTTCTGCCCCGTTTCTCCTCTCCCCCCACCCTCCCCTCACCTCCGCCCCAAGGAAGGCATCTTGGGCTTTTGTGATACAGAATCCAGAGACAGGGCCTGGGAGGGGTGGTGGACCGTATGCTCCTCCCATAATATTTGAGAAAAGCCAGGAAAGGCCTGTCTTACTTTGCAATTGCTTTTCAGGTCTTGGACTGGGTTTCTTTGATGGTGATTCCACTGAGACCGGGCTTAATTGGTGTTGGTTCTGTAGGCATTTAAGCATCTCTAACTCACTGACTGACTAAACACCAGCCCTGTGGGTCCCCTGGCATTGAGGCCCCTGCCTCTGACAGGGAACAGGCCCAGAGAGAAGCCCTGGGCAAAGGGCTGGACTCAGGTTTTTAAACTATTCACAGGCTCCCCCTGACGGAGAGGCTTACGGACCGTCGAGTCACCCTTTCTGACTCGGAGTGCTCCATCCCTTCCGCACTTGACACACAGGGTCTCCAGAAGCCCGGGGCAGGGGGACACAGGGCACCATGGCACCACATTAAAATAATGCCAGGGTCCTCTGGCGTTAATGGGCAGATGCCAAAAAGCACAAAATACCAGTAACAGAAAAGAGACCACGGGAAAGGCTGTCCCAGGACCTGGGTGACTGTGGCAAGCTCACTGATCTCACGTCTTCCCCTCCGCCCCTCCTGTCATCTGTCGCACATGGTCAGGGCACTGGGTTGGGAACAGCGTTGGACTGGGAATGGGTGTGGCTTTAAATCGCAAGAAGCCTGTGCTGGACTAATCGGGGAGCAGATTTTGTTGTGAGGGGTATGTCTTACCCAAAGCACCAACCATGGAGGTGGGTTTGAGTACACAAGGCTTTGAAAAAATAAGCCCTCCTCAAGTTCCAGTCCGTGGGCTTATTCTCTGTCTCCTTTTATGGACGCCAAAGGGCTGCAGACGTGGAAGGGGCGGAGGGCCCCGGATCACAATGAGCTCACAAAGGCATCACAGAGCAGCAGCCGCCAGCTGACAAGACCCATTCCCTTCGGATGCAGCCCCCTTGGCTCAAGCATCCTTGTTCATTGTCTGGGATTTCGAGCCGGGCCAGGTCAGCTTTGTAAAACCCAAACCTTGGCTCATTTGCCATTCGATGGCCGTCACGACCATTCCCCCTGCACAGCAGCTGCTATCGTAAATCTTCCAGGTCTATTAACAAAGCGTTTAGGCTCATAAATCTCTCGGCCCCTGCTCTCTCATCCTCAACAAAACACTCTGTGTGTCTGCAGGCTGATTCCCCCCTCCAATTCCCAAAGGTTGAGTCTAGGATGGCTGGGTGATGGATGCTTGTATTCTGCCCACGCCTGGTTTTTCAGATTGGAGACGGGAAAACACCAGGAGCAAGACAGCCCGGGAGCTTCCCTAGGAGGCATCGCCAAATGGATCCGCCTGGGCTTTGCCATGAAGCAGGGAGGATGGAGGGCCTTCCCCTCCGGTGGCCTGAGCCCCTGGACCACTTGCTGGGGGACCTGACATCTCCGAGATTTCCCCATCATGCCTTGGAAGGGCTGTCTGCTGCTGAGGATGAAAACCAGCACCAGCCATGCCCACTTCTCTGGGGATAGGCCAGCTTCCCTCTCCCCCACCCCCCACTCTTGGATGGATTTGCAATTTGACTATCACCATGGAAACTCTGAGTTTTGGCACATGAAGGTGGGGGGAAGTCCTCCTTTTTGGAAAGTCTTCCCAGGCTGCCTGAAAGGACAGGTGTGGCAGCTGCTGTGGGTCCAGTGGAGACACCTTGCCTGGGCTGGTCCAGGGGACTGGCAGGATACTGGCTCAGCCACCCTTGGGATTTGGGGACCTGCTTTCTGGCTCTGCTGTGCCACCACCTCTCTTTGTGACCCTGGGCACCTCACAGTGTCCCATCATACACAAAGAGACCAACCCGGACTGAGACTCTGGGTCTGAATTCTAGGATTCATCTTCAGGTCAGGTTTGTTCATTAGTGGAGAGACCCCAAAGCCCCTCTCCGGTGGAGAGGTGGGGAGACGTGATGTTTGGGCCACACGACACCCGCCTGCCTGGCAAAGGGACCGCCGGCAGCCTGTGAGCTCGGGAGGCACTGGCGAGCTGCTGCTCGGCTTGGAGGCTCCCAGAGCCCCAGAAATTATGGGAATTAGGGAGGAAGAGAGATATTTTCAGCAAACATTCTGCCAAGGCAAAGCAGATGGTGGAAAATTTTGCATACTAAAAACAACACTTTTTTTTTAATGTATAGGAAAGATAATAAGGCCCCAGGGAATGCACAGAGCTCCCAATTAGCCTTCCCAGCCCCCCAGGCTGGCATGGCCGCGGAGAAGGTCCCAGAGCTGTCTCCACAGAGACCGGGAAGGGCCCGGCCTGCAGCCTGAAATCCTCCCCAGATGCCTGGCACGTCTGGGGCTCCATTTGGTGGCAGCAAAAGGGAAGTGTGGGGTGGTGAAGAGGCACCGACTGAGTCAGCCTCTAGCTACGTCTTGGCTCTGCTTCTTCCTGGCTGGGTAATTTGGGGCCAGTTTCCTCACCTCTCTGTGGCGGATGGGCCCCTTTCTGTGTTGTGAGCATAAAAGAGGTCGCCCGGGCACCACCTGGCACATAGTAGGTGCTTGATAAACGGGAGCTATTTTACCTGAGGGGCATCCTGAGCTCACAGCCCACACCTCCCCACACAGGGCTTGCCTCCAGGGCCACTGTGTCCGGAACCCAGGCCAACCTCACGGGCGTGGACTCACATTTTCCTGGGGAGCATGTCTTCGCAAGCTGTGCCTCACAGGATGCTCAGGGCACCAGACGCCTTCAAAGGCCATTTGGAGGCTGAGCTGGGACTCGAACCCAGGCCTCTCTCTCGCTGGAACCCTGCTCTTTCCTCTGCAGCTAGTAAGCAGGGCACCCGCGGTCCGCACCCGAACAGCCCTGCTCCTTCCGAAGTCCTCCCCAACAGTCAGGCCAGCTCATTCTCTGTCCCTCCTACATGCCCTTTGCCCAGGGTTTCTCTCTGGGCTTTTCCCACCAGAGGTCTCCAGGTGAGAGAGAAAGGCTTCTGTTCACTCCCAACACTGAGGGTTCAATTCTGGCTCTGCCCCGGATGCTCCTGGGCAAATACTTTCATCTCTTTGAACCTCAACCTTCTCTTCTGAAAAATGGAGACAATAATAACTACCAATAAAGTAAGATCAAGGAGGACAGAGGGCACTGTATCTTTAAAAAGCTACACAAGCCTATAATTTTACGTATATTTTAATCTTCCCCCAAGGATATGATTTTACTGATTTTAGAAAGAGAGAAAGGGAGGGAGGGAAAGGGAAGGAGGGAGAGAGAGGGAGAGAGGGAGGGAGGGAGGGAGGGAGAGAGAGAGAGAGAGAGAGAGAGAGAGAGAGAGAGAGAGAGAGAAAGAGAGAGAGAGAAACATGGATCGGTTGCCTCCCATATGCACCCACACCGGGGAATCGAACCTACAATTTAGCTATGTGCCCTAATCAGGAATCCAACTCGCAGCCTTTTTGGTGTAGGGGATGATGCTCCAACGAACTGAGCCACCTGGTCAGGGGAAGTCTGTAAATATTTTAAAAATCTGAATCCAGTTCATCCCTCAGGGACCCGTCCAAATTGTGCCTCGACTGAAAAGTCTCTCCAGCCCAGGGAAGTAGTGGGGGAGACAGGCTTCGTTCGCTCTCCCCACGATACCACCTGGCATTGAATTTCTTTTCCTAAAGTGCCTGCCTTGACTTCCCCACCTGTTCCTGGAACTACTGGAGGGTGCGGCCACATCTTCATGCAGGTCCTTCCCTCAGCCCCCAGCGCTGGGCCCAGGCCCAGCAGGCACTCAGTACGGGTTGGCTCACTGCTCTCTGAGAACGCTCCCCAGGAAAGCAGGGCCCTGCGTGGAGACGGGAGGACCGGACGGTGGTCAGCGTGCTGGTGGCGAGCCAGCTCCGTCTGCAGAAGGGCTGGCCTGTCCCCCACGCAGGCGCCTCCTCCAGCCTCCCTCTGAAGGACACTCCAAAGGGACGAGCAGACAGCTGGTGGCCTCGGCCGAGCCAGGGACGGCTAATGGGGGAGGGGCTGTCTGAGGCCAGTTGCCATGGACACGGGATGAGTGGGCCCTGGGGCGGGGAGGGGAGAGCCCTGTGCACAGAACGCCTGCTCTTCTTCCAAACCCAAGCGGACGCCCTGCCAGAGGAGCAGGCTTTTCCTTCGTTTTGGAAACTCGCTTTAGGGCCCTGGACCAGGAGAAAGGTGGCCCCAAAGCCAGGGACCCTGTCCCTGTAGCAATGGGCCGGGTGGTGGCCCGAGGTTAGAGCCTCCCTTCCTGCCTGACCACCCAGAGCCTCACTGCTTTATCTGTGAGGTGGGGAGGGTCACGGGGAGCCCTCCTTCCTCGGTCCCCCTTCCAGGCTGTCAAAGGGCACAGCTGCAGGGTCAGCCCAGACCAGGCTGGGAATTAAGAGCTGGAGAGTAGAGGGTTTTCTGTGCTTGTTTATTCATCCACCATTGATTTTAATTAACTCCCTCCTTTGGGCTCCCAGACAGGAGGCACCGGATAATGAAGACAAATCCTCAAATCAATAGTGATGTGGTCGCCAGCACCAAAATCCTGTGGTCCTGTCCTTGCTTGAGGTGCTCCAGGCAGAACAAGAGATGGATGGATGGAAGATAAGAATAGCTCCTTTCAGAGAGAACATCCTACTCTGAAGGAGAGCCAGCCAGTGTTCAGGGAGAGGTGGAGTCAGGGAGGGCTTCCTGGAAGAGGTGGAATTTAAGGATGGGCTTGATTTATAGGTCGAGATGCTGGCGCTGGTGTGGGCCCGGCATCTCTGACAGAGAACAGGAAAAGCAAAAGCCAGAGGTGGGCTTCTCTGGCCGGGACAGCCCTGCTGGCTCGAGAGAAAGCTCTGGGCTCAGGCCCTTCCGGGACGAGGGGCCAGTCTGGTGTAGGTGTGCTCTGCACTGTTTCTCTCTGGCAGATCACTGCTTCTGACTGAGGCTGAGGGGAAAGCCGGCAAGTGCACACCCCCTGTCTATCCTTTCGCTGGGATGCAAACCGTGTCCTCATTACCTCCCCTACTTCAGCTCTCTCTCCTTCTTTCTGTCCCCAGGTATTTGTCTTTTCGTTGGTCTCTCTGTGCTTCTCTTGCCGATTTCTTTTATTTTCTTTTTAATTCTGCCTTTGCGTCTCTAGTCTTATTTTCCCTCTGGTGTGTCTGGGTGTCTCCATGAGTTCTGCAACATGGGTCTTGGTCTCTGGGTTCCTCTTTCTCCGTTTTTGTCAGTTTCTCTCCCTCTCCGGCCTCCTCTCTCTGTCTCACTGTCTGTGTGTCTCTGTCTGGTCTCTCTCCCCATCCCCGGCCTCTCTGGCATATGACTTCAAGGTCTGGCTTTCTTGGCCTCATGGTATGTCCCTGAGGTTCCCTCCTGGGATGGAATGTCTGCCCCGGCTCAGGCCGGTGGGTATGGGAATGGGCAGCCGGGGTCTGCCTGGATCACGGGGCAACCAAGGCAGAGGAGGCCTGGCCCCTCCCTCCTGTGGGGAGGTCAGCGGGCACAGGGAACCGCACAGCCTCTGCTGGGGCTCCCAGACCAGTGGTGGGAAATTAGCTCAGCCCCATCTGAGCGCCTGCACCCTGTGATTGACAGGAGACCCCGGGAGGCAGTCTCTGAGCTGAGTGGAGCTGGCACTGCTGTCTCCTAAGGCTTTATTGGAGTCAGACAGGGCAGGCGGGTCCAGGTTTATTCACTTCATTCAGGTCCCCAAAGGCTGAGGAATCTAGAGTGGGCGGAATTAAGTTGTAGGTTTACTTGGTGAGACAGGTGAGTGGCCGGGGAGGGCGTGCCCTACTGCCCAAGGCGGAGCCCAGCACAGGCCTGGCACGCCTGAGCTGGACCGAAGCCAGAGGCTGACTGGGGAGGGGGTGGGGGTGCTGGGCCCCGCTTTCCTATTTCAGCTCAGCCCAGGGGCAAGGAGCCCCCAGACCTCCAGACCGTGGCAGCTGGAATCAGCCCATCAGCCGAGGCTGTCACCGGGTTTGGACAAATTTGAAGCGACAGCCATGGCCCTGGCCTCTGGTGTGGCTAATGAGGGCCTTCTGCTGCTCTTGGGAAATGAATTCCCAGGCAGCCGAGACAGGCAGGAGGGCTGCTGGGGGCAGGGGTGGGGCGAAGGCGGCTTCCTGAAGCCCAGGGCTTCTGGTCTGGGGGCGGCCCCTCTCCTCACACCCACCAGCACTGGGCTAGTGTTTGGCTTCACCAAGGGCTCCAGAGATCAAGACAAATGGTACGCCTGGGCTTCTTCAAAACACGGCTACACAGGAGGTGGCCAGGCCTCTATTGCTGGGACGTCCGGGAAGGGCAGTTTCCTGAAGGTTGCAGGGTTTCTCTTTCTGTCCACGCCAAGACTACAGGGTAAGTTATTGGACCTCAGTGATGCCTTGGTTTCCCCTTCCATAAAATGGGACAATAGCCTGCCCCCTCCCTCAGGTGTTCAGGGGATTACCTGAAATATAGATGCACCGCACCTGGCTCAGCCTTCAACTAGCCACCCTGCGATCTACCGCAGCTGCTTTATTTGCTGTTTTGATTTGTTATTTTGTTGTTAATCCTCACCTGAGGATATTTTTCAATTGATTTTTTTTAAGAAAGGGAGTGGGCTGAAACCAGTTTGGCTCCGTGGATAGAGCATTGGTCTTCGGACTGAAAGGTCCCAGGTTCAATTCCAGTCAAGGGCATGTACCTTGGTTGCGGGCACATCCCCAGTAGGGGGCGTGCAGGAGGCTGCTGATCGATGTTTCTCATCGATGTTTCTAGATCTTTATCCCTTTCCCTTCCTCTCTGTGAAAAATCAATAAAATATATTAACAACAACAAAAAAAGAAAAAAAAGAAAAAGAAAGGGAGTGGAAGGGATGGGGAGAGACGCACAGAGAGAAACATCAGCATGAGAGAGACACATCAATTGGTTGCTTTCCGCACATACCCCAACCAGGGCCAGGGATCTAGTCTGTAACTGAGGTGCGAGGTACTACGTGCCCTTGACCGGAATAGAACTTGATACCCTTCAGTCCATGGGCCGACGCTCTATCCACTGAGCCAAACTGGCTAGGGCAAATGTTGATGTTTTGATTTGGCCACTCAGCATGGGGCTTCCCTCCCCTGCACAGACCGAAAGGCAAACGGTACCCAGGCCTCAGCTGGGCCTGAGAAAGGCAGCGCCACGAGGAGACCAGGACCGAGAAGACCAAGGTCAGTGTTCATCCCAGGGGGGCCCACGCTGGGCTCGGGCCGCCCATGCCCTTCTCCTGCCCCTGGTGGGCTGGCTGGCATTCGGGTCCTCAGACGACTGGCGAAGCCACAGAGAGGGCTGACTCTGACTTTTCTGTTCATTTCTTTCCTGGACCCAAGCGGCAGACCTACGCCATGAAGTCCCGAGTCAGCGGTCGCAGGTACTATGCCAGGTGGTCCAGTCTGGACACATAGCACCCTCACAGAGGGCTCAGAGACACGCTCCCTCCCTCCCCCCCACAACAGTCCTTTCGGGCTCACGTGTCTCTGTGTGTGTATTTGGTTGTTTCTATAAAAATACATATCTATCTATATCTATCTAAATCTATGTCTATGTCTGTGTCTATGTCTATGTCTATGTCTATGTCTATGTCTATATCTATATCTATATCTATATCTATATCTATATCTATATATCTATATCTCAGGTACTTCCTCTCCCCAGAATTCTAGAACCCACATAGGGAGTAAAACAGGAGGCTGCGAAGGTGATAATGAGGCATGAGAGCCGATCCCAGGGATAGGACTTCACGGGCATTAGCAGACACTTACCACAGGCACAGTGTACGGGTGGGGGAGAGGGAAGGGGAGCAGGGTGCTGGGGAGTTTGATGGGGTTTCGCTGGCAGCGGACTGCCTGTGTGTGGGCCTGTGTGACAGAGGAGGGCGGCGGGTGGGAAATGGGGCTGCTCTCTGCAGTAGAGGCAGCCTCAGAGCATGATCGGGGAGCAGCTTTGCCACCTGCCAGAAGTTCCTCCAGCGTTCCGTCCTGTGGCTTTGGCACGGTGAGATACGAGAGCTGCAAGACAGCAGACTCTGTCCCAGCCCCCCAGCCCCATCCTGCTCATGAGAAAACCAAGGTCCAGAGGGGAGGGACAGTGTTCCTGACGCTGAAGTGCTTCCCAGTGATGGCGTGGAAGGCGTAGAGCCGCTATGGGCGGGATTTGTGGTTCAGGGTGGGAGTCCGGACAGAGATGTGATGGGCAGCCCCTGCCTCCTGCTGGTCAGGTGGGGCGGGGGGGGAGGGGTAGTGGGCTGGATGGGAGAACCCTTCACTGCCACAGAGCAGCGTGCCCACTTTTCTAGCAACAAGTGACCCTGTGGGTCTAACCTCTGTCTCTCTCTTTTCCTAGGGATGTGGAAACACAAACTATTTTGTTTTTTTCTTAGAACCCCATAAGGGTATCCGAAGAGTGTCAGAAACAACAGGGAGGGGCGGGGACTGTGGCCAGCCACAGACTAATAGCCCTGCGTGAAATGAGGAAGCTGCTACTTAGCCTGTCCAATTTCTCTGGGGAGGGGCGGTATTGGCAGACCTTCTGACTGCAAAAGAGCAGCCAGAAATACTCCATATTCTTTTATTTTTAAAAATTAAAAAAAACAATTTTTATTGATTTAAGAGAAAGAGAGAGAGAGAGAGAAACATCAGTAATGAGAGAGAATCATCGGTCAGCTGCCTCCTGCACACCCCACACTGGGAATTGAACCAGAAACCTGGGCATGTGACCTGACCAGGAATCGAACTGTGACCTCCTGGTTCATAGGTTGATGCTCAACCACTGAGCCACGCTGGTCGGGCTACTCCAAATTCTTTTAAATGAGAATTCTCCACATTTAAAAAAGTTGTCAATGAATTTAAAGATCGAATCACTGCCCCACCGATTTGCGACCTATGACAGCGGCAACGGTCCAACCCTCCTGGCAGATGGGATCCCACCTCCCAACCTAGAAGCCCTCCTGCTCCGCTCCGCCGCCGCCTCCAAGCCTCGGCCAGCCTCTCTGCACACAACACACACTCCCGGCTGCTCTTAGGGCTGCAGGAAGTTCATGCACCACGTCCAGGCGGACGTGACAGAAATGGCAAGTCCCGAGCCCGCTGGGGAAACACTGGGGCTGCGTGGGGATGGGGGGAGGGGGCAGCTGAGTGCTCTGAGGAGCTTCAGAAATGCTAACTTCTCAGGAGCAGAGAGAGGAGGAAAGTGGCTTAGCAACAGCTGGCTCTGGGCAGTGAGCAATCCTGTCTGAAAATAAAACATTTTACAATCCACAACTGTGGCTCATTAAGAATGAATGGATCTACTGGTATAAATAGCATGCTGCGTTAAGAAGTCAGGAAACAGCATATGCGTTTGATGGAAAAACTGCTGCCACGGAACTGCTTATTAGCCCCTTCGGCTGCAGCTCGGAGCGAAATAGAGGCCTTGGGTTCAAAGCTTTTGCGGGCCATGTGGCTTTCTCTATCTTGGACCGGAGGGTGTACCTCCATCCCCCAAGCCCTGTTTACAATATGGGGGTCTAACTCTGGACTCACATTAATAACCCCAGAGTGAGTTTCTCCACCCACTATAGCCGGCCTCTGCTTGAAAGTTCCCAGTGACAGGGAGCTCACTCCCGGGTCAGCCACTGAGCACCCAATTCCGTGGTTCCCCGGCTATTGAGCAGACAAAGTTCCCCTGTCTGCCCCAGCTCTCATTTGGGGAAAAGCAGCCCTCACTGGTCATGCCCTCTATTATGTCTGCCAGGATACAGGCTGGATGCAGAAAAAGGCAGCATAAGCAGAAATGAGCCAAGCCAATCTGCTCCCCCCTGAGCGGGGTCCTGAGAGTGGGGCAGATGCTGAGGCGGAACGGCATGCAGACTTGCTGAGCACAGGCTGCTGAGCAGGCAGAGGTGGGGAGTGGAGCTGATCCAAGAGTTCCCCGAGAAGCTGGAGAAGCTGCTGCCATCCTCCTGTCCCCACAGGCCTTGCAAGCCTTTGTCTCAGTCCCTGCTGCTGGGACACCGTCCTCAGCGGCCTGGCAGCAGCCCCCTTGCCTGAGCTGGCCTTGGTGGCTGTTCCTGGCAACCACACACCCTCCCACCAGGTCCGAAAGAAGCCAGCCAGCCTGTGGGGCGATGTGGGCAGCAGCTCCACTCGGAGCTGCACTCAGAGGGAGGCCTGCGGGCCAGGATTCAGAAGCCTGGTGCCAGGCCCTCCTGGCCGCAGCCTGCGTGACCTTGGGCAGACTTCCCCCTCCTCATCCATCACTAAGAGTCAATTTTGCCGTCTGCAGCTGCCCCCGGGGCTGTTCTGAGCGTCAGATGAGATAATGACCGTGAGTCATGGAGCTCTGGCTGGGGCCAGCGCAGCACCCAATGACTCGATTTCTCCAGGGGGCAGGAGAGGGTGGTGTGGGAGTGGGAAGGTTAGTCCACGGGTGATCTGGAAAGACGACCCCAGGTACACATTTGTAGGCCTGGCAGAACCAGACCGCTCCACCTGAACAACCCCGAGGCCTGCTTTCACAGGTCTGCAGACAGAACCACAGTTTAGAATGTTAAAAGAATTATTTAAAATCTACCAGACCAGCGAAGTGATAATGAAACTCCCATTATTTTTAAAAACGACTCAACTGGAACAAATCCAAGACTTAAGTACTTTTCCAGAACGGCCCTTGAAGTAAGCCAGTACGTAATTCTGTTCAAATGCCTCCAGGAAGCCTGGCTCTGCTCAGGGAGCCGACTGAGCTGGGGTGGGGGTTCCCACAGAGGGCCTGGGAGGGCCTGTGCAGCTGGCCTCAGGGGAGATGGGAAAGTGAACCTGCCTCATGGTGGTGGTGGTAGTAGTGAGGGGGAGGGGGGCTTTGGGGTCCAGGGCAGAGGCTTTGGGGTCCAGGGCCAAGGACAAAGTGGAAAGCACCTCCCAGTCCACCAGGCACAGGGCATTGATGAAGGCTTTGGACACTACCCCCTGTTCCCGGCCTCAGGCTCTCTGGGAGAGGTGAATGAGGCAAAGCCTCACTGACCCAGGCTCAGTCTCCCTGGAACCTCAGCTCCGCTCCCATCTGAGAAGAGGACACCCAGCCTAGAAAGGCCACTAACTCTGTATGGATGCCAGACTTGGGGCTTCAGTCCCGACCCCCTTTCCATTCGGATGCTCAGCCTCAGTTGGGGAAGGTGGGCAGACCAGCCAGAGAAGACCCAGGCAGTGTGGCCTCGTGGTCCCAGCCTGGGCTGGAGAAAATAAGAAGCCCATCATCCTACTCCGCATCCCTGGCACTGGAGGTAGAGGAGCACAAAGTCCTACCTGACACCAAATTCCACACGCAATGGCTTCCATCAGATAAATTCAACTCCAGCTCTCACTGGAAATCAGGGTCCTCCTACTAGTACTTACCTCTTCCTCCCCTTGCCTCCCCCTGTTCCCCCCGCCCCCCCGGCCTGCTTCTATCATAGTAAATGGCTGCAGAAACTAAAGGCTTGATTTCCAGCCTCCCCTCTGACCTTCCTCGCTTCTGATGGCTGAGATGGCAGCAACCATCATGAGACCATGAAGGAAAGAGTAAGACTTGTAGAGTCATTGGTCCTGATGTCACTGAGCTGCTGTCTAAGCTTTCTATTACGTGAGAAAAAAATGTAGCCTCTTATTATCCAAATATGCAAGATCAATATGATAACCCCCCTATTCATCTTCTAACAAATATCTTTCTAGCACAACACAAGGGTGGGAATCCAGATCAAAGGAAAGAAGCCCGTAGAAGAGGTGGGTCCGGGATTAGGACCTATGAGCCCGAAGTACTGGTTCCACCGTTTCCACCCGGTGTTTCCCAGGGGGACAAAAATACCCGGGAGTGTGCAAAAGCTGACTTTATTTCCTGCTGCCATAAACATGGAGCAACGATTGCCAGGAAAGTGGCATGGAGCAATGGGGACTCACGGGGATGGATGGGGTGGGAGGTTGGGGCCCAGAGGAGCCAGGTCAGGCCAGGGCCAGTCACAGGAGGAACTCAGGTCACACAGTTGCGCACCCGGTTTCGAAGAAAGAATGACTGTCCTACGATGAGCAGGCTGGGAAGGAGCTCACCAAAGGGGCCTGCAGGCAAGTCCTTGGTCCAAACCAACACCCAGTGTCCAGAGGAGGGAGCAGCGCATAAAGGCAGCCAGCCACCTGTCCCGTGGGTGCCAGTGTGTGACCGGCTCTCTCTGGGACAACACAAAGGAAAAAAGCACAGCTCATCTTTTTCTAATACGTTCACGGTGTTATTTTTAACATGTAGAAATTGAATCTATCTGCAATGTGTTTCTGGATGCACATGGGATGGGATGGGAATCTAATTATGCTAGCTCCAGTTGTTAAATAAAACCTGTTCTTTTTCCCATTGAATTGAAAAGCTACTGATATCCAGCTTCCTTCCTTAGGTCTGTTATTCCTCTATCAGGTTCCACTTATCTATTGACGTCTTCTATGTGTTCTGGTGTCAATACCCTACTGTTTCTATTGATTAAAGTAACTTTCTAGGAAGCTTTAATACCTAGTTGGGCAACTCCTCCCACTGCCCTTGCTATTCTCTTTTTAAAAACATGCTGTTAAACTATTCTTTAACTTCTTCAGGAAGGTTTTTATTGAAATATGTATCTGTACCATAAAATTCAACCTCTGAAAGCACACAAGTCAGTGGCTTTTAGTATATTCATAAAGTCGTGCAGCCACCCCACCATCCAATTCCAGAACACGTTCATCACTTTTAAAAGGAACCCTGCACTCACTCGTGGTTCCTCCCCATTTCCTCACATCTGCCCCAGCCCATGGCAATCACTAATCTACTTTCTGTTTACCTCTTCTGGATATTTCCTATAATTGTACACAATATGGCCTTTTGATTCTGGCTTCTTTCCCTTAGCACACTATCTTCAAGGTTCATCATCCACGTTGTAGCATGCGTCAGCACTTCGTTCTTTTTAAGGCTGAGTATATTCCATTTTTGCTACTTTTTGTTTATCCTACAATAATGATAACATCTGAATTCACTTCTTCCCAAAAACTCCATTGGGCATCAGATAGTTGTTATACTTCACTAATTTGGAGGGATCATGATTCTTATCTGTCTCTCTGTTCTTGTCTTACTTCTTGTCCTATGACAAGATTGTATAATTTCCTTCATGATGGACCTTTAATTAATCCTCTTATAAAAGTTGTTTCTGCCAAAACCGGTTTGGCTCAGTGGATAGAGAGTCGGCCTGCGAACTGAAGTGTTCCGGGTTTGATTCCGGTCAAGGGCATGTATCCTGATTGCGGCACATCCCTAGTAGGGGGCGTGCAGGAGGCGGCTGATCGATGTCTCTCTCTCATTGATGTTTCTAGCTCTCTATCCTCCCTTCCTCTCTGTGAAAAATCAATAAAATATCTTTTTAAAAAAGTTGTTTCTAGGCTTGTTATAATGTTTGTTGCAATTATGAATGGATTTTCCCTATTTCTACTTCTAATTAGTCAGTAGAGAGTAAAACTATTGATTGCTTGTGTATAAACGATTGAATTACTTTGTGTCCTATCACTTTCCCAATTTTCTTATTAATCTTAGTGGGTTGTTTTAGTAGACTCTCTTGGACTCTCTTGGTATAGCATCAAACCATCTGCAAATAAGAGAATTTCTTCTCTTTTCCAATAGCAAGGGTTTATTTTATTTTTTGTGCCTTATTACATTAGTTAAGTACTATACAAGATCAAGAATGATTGTGATGTGGGGTATTCCTGGTTTGCATTTGCATAGAACATGGCTTCAGTGCTTATAATATTTGATTTAGATTTTTTCTCTTTTAGGTAATTTTATAATTTTAAAGTAATTTCCTTTTATTCCTATAATACTTAAACTTTTAATTTAGCAGGTATTTTTAACCTTGGAGAGGAAGACATTTCAAAGGAAAGTAGGAAACCTAGAAACCACAAGGCAAAAGACATGCTTAAACTCACAAGAATTAAGGGGGAAAAAAGGTTTCTGAATGGAAAAATGTTATATAAAATGTAAAGTCAAGGAGGAAAATATTTTCAACCCATTTAGTACCCCAACATATCAATAAGAGAAAATCATTTAATAAAAAGTGAGCAATGGATTTAAAGAGGTAATTTTTAAAAGAGGAAACCTAAATAACCAATGAATAAAGATATGAAGAGATATTCAAATGTACACATTAAAATAATAAAATATCTTTCTCCATCTAGTATACTTGCCAAAATGATAAATACCAGTACTATTCATGGCAAGCAAGGATGCAGGATTAAATGAGTAGAAAAGATTGCAGCACTTTTGGAATATAGTTTGGCAATGTCTATTGAAATTTAAAACGCACAAACCTATCTCCTGGTAATAAGAGCATCAGATACACAGAAGGGTGTTTCAGTTTTGCCTGCAGTGTGAAAAGCCAGAAACATTTGGAATGTCCATCAATAGGTGAATAATTAAATAGCAATATAGGATATAATGGGATTTTACTAAGCCATCAAAAATAATACAGTAAAATCTATATCTACTAATCTGGAGGGATGCTCATGATATTCTTTTAAGTGAAAAAAAAGCAACATGAAGAGTTATGGGTAAGAGCCTATTTTTGTTACTAAAAACAAAACAAAACATAACCCAATGCCAAATATGTGTTTATAGGAACAGGGAGAAAGAGCAAGGGGTTTGTTTGAGATGATGGCAAGAGGAAAGATTTTAATTTTTTTTTAAATTAAATCTTTATTATTCAGATTATTACATTTGTTTTTCTTTTTTCCCCTCCATAGCACCCCTCCACCCAGCTCCCACCCTTCCCTCCCTCCCGTTGACCTCATCCATAGGTGTATGATTTTTGTCCAGTCTCTCCCTGTACACCCCTCACCCCTTCCCCCCTGAGAATTATCAGTCACGGGTGGGTCTGGAGCAGCAAGTCCTCCGCGGGCTCCGCCGTGAGTGACTCTTCAGTCTGCAGGCCGATGCTCTACCCACTGAGCACACCTCCTCCTGCTGCCACAGCGGCAGCACACACACGTGGGGGGACGGGGGGCCGCGGGGTCGCAGGGGTTAAGGGAACCAGCACGGGCGCTCGCTCCTTCAGGTCCGGCCCGGCCCGAGCCGGGTACCCTGGCGGCTCTAGAGCCGAGGACGCACCGCTCAGCCTCAGCCTCAGTGCGAGGGTCTCAGCGCCTCAGCCTCAGCACGAGGGTCTCAGCGCCTCAGCCTCAGCACGAGGGTCTCAGCGCCTCAGCCTCAGCCTCAGCACGAGGGTCTCAGCCTCAGCTTCAGCACGAGGGTCCCAGCCTCAGCCCCAGCCTCAGCACAAGGGTCTCAGCGCCTCAGCCTCAGCACGAGGGTCTCAGCACCTCAGCCTCGGCCTCAGCACGAGGGTCCCAGCCTCAGCCCCAGCCTCAGCACGAGGGTCTCAGCGCCTCAAGATTTTAATTTTTCATACACTTTTGAATTAATTTGTTAAGATACATGATGTATGCTTATGTAATTAAAAATTAACAAACAAAACTTAAAGGAGGATGAAATGGAACCTGCCTCAGAAACATCAATACATTTCATCTGATATTTTGTGGATTGAAAAGTGCATGGCTTGTATCTATTGATTACCTTTCTTCCTTCCAAAGGGCAGGAGCAAGAAAGCAGGATGGGCTGGAATGGAAGGAGATGCTGGGAGCCACAGGTAGAGCAGCCCCAGGGCTGGGAGAGGGAGAGGGAGAGACATGGAGAAACAGGCGCTGTGTGGAGGGGAGTGGGTCAGAGAGAAATCGCTGGTATCAGAATCAGCGTCTGTGCCAGGGAGCAGAGACTTCGGGCCAAAGGGGGATGCTGCCCCTGGGGTCCCTGCAGGCAGTGGCCTGGGATGAGAGACTCCTCGGGAGAGTGGGGTGATTCTAACATCCTCCGAGTGTTTCCTGGAGCTGCTCAATAGACTCCTGGCCTAGAGGTGCCTGCAGGCCCTGATGAAAGCCCTCTGTAGGTCTTTCAAATATCCTGGAGCAGGTGGGTGGTCCATTCATCCATCTAATAACGCCCATCCTGTGCCTGTTCAGAGCGCCATGGTCCTGCCCACATGCAGCTTGCGTGTCGTGGGGAGACCACAGCCCAGTGCTGGTCACTGTTCCCAGCTGGCCTCAAGCTCAGTTTTGGCTGAATGGGGTGCTATGAGGGCTGGGCTTACCAGACAAGCTTTGACCTGGACCACACCTGGGCTGATGGTGGGGCTGAGGGCGGGGAAACACCAACTGGTTCCCCAGTCAGCAGTGCTCTGGAAAGGCTTGGTGATGTCCCTGTGCCCACTCCCATGGATGCCTGCTGGGAGCTGCCTGCTGCCAGGAGCCGGACAGCTTCGGGAAACAGGCATGAGAAGGAAGCCAGATGGAGGCAGCGGACCCTGGCAGCTTGGGGGGCTGCCTAGAGGCAGGCATGGCGAGTCTTGCCGGGGCTGCCACAGACTTGACCTTGAAGCCATGTGAACCAGGAAGCCACAGAACGGCTAGCAGGGGGCTGACCTCCTCGAAGGCTCCCCAACCCTTGTCCCCAGACTCAGAACTAGCTATAAGGCTGATTCCAGCCAGCCCAGGCCCATGGTCTCCCACAAGTATGAGGGAGCAGCCCGAGAGCTTCTGTGAGTGCACAGCCGGGTCTGGGATGGCCAGGGGACCAAACTCAGTAAAAAAAAAAAAAAGCACAGATCCTGGCTTCTGCACAGGCTCCTCAGGGAGGACCAGCACGGCCACCCACAATTGGGCTTTGAAGAGCCAGCTGGTGGCTCTCTGGCACCCTTCCTTGCAAACCCCTGACACTCTGGCTTCTACGTACTGAATGGCTCTGCTTGTCTCCTGCCTCCTCCTCCAGCATCTGTTCCTATCTCCTCCTGACTGTGGGTTGCCCCAAGTCCAGTCCTGTCCCCCACAGGCACCCCACACATTCCTGATGCACCCTGCTCTGGGTGGGTGCAGACACCTCCTAGCCTCCACAACCTGCCCCTTTGCGGTCCCGCTGCCTCTGGCGAGACACGGGGGCCACCTGTGGAGCAGAAGGCGGCCTCCTCTGCTGGGCACTGCAAGGATGACCACAGGCCTGTGATGGGGCTGGCACAGGCCAGGCCTTGTGCTCTGGGAAGCAGAGGGAGACCGAGTTCACAGAGGGGCCTCCACATGGCCTGGCCTCACTCGGAGGCCACGGAACCAAAAGGCCATCTGTGTCTGTGTGGCTGAGAAGGAGGTGGCGTGTGAGCATGTGCGTATGTGTGCACCATCGAGATGCTGGAGCAGAAAGGCACAGAGGGCCCCCTCTGGGTGGAGGCCTCAGGGCCTCCCCTCCCCAACCACTCAGACACATTCTAAACCTGACAGTGTCCAGCAGCTTCTGTTGCCACGGCTGCGTCTCTTCCCTGGGCCTCGAGGGATCCTGACTCACCCTGAGAGAGCCCAGCTCTGAGGTGCAAACAGGGAAAGAAGGGAGGAGGGAGCCACTTCTCCAACAAATTCCCCCCCGGGGGGGTTCCCCTCCAAGCTGGCCAGCCACAGCGCCCCTCACAGGCCAGTCCCAGCCTGCTCCCTTCACTGGGCCTCTCAGTCTCTGCCTACAGGTGGTCCCGACAGGGCTTGTCTGTGGCAGTGATGGCAGGATGGTGGACTCATGGGAATGAGAATGCAAACAGAGCCCAGCAGAACAGGCGGGGAAGGCCTGCTGCAGAAGGAGCCGAGCGATGCCGATGCCGAGGAAAGGATGCCCGGAGAACAGACGCCGAGGTGCTAATTGCCGTCATGTTTGGGAGGGCAGACTATAGGGAATTTTTGCCTGCTAAATTATGTCTTTTGACAACCTTCACAATTTTATAATAAACGTACTTCTTTAACAAGAAAACCCCTCCCATACCCTCAAATGGTATAAAGATAGGCAGCAGCCAGGTCATAATCCAAAGACAGGTGCTGAGGGTCCCTCTGAAGCAGCTGAGTGTCCATTTTCTTGGGTCTAGAAACCCAGGAAAACCCCTGCACCAGGATGGCCTTATCTCACTTAGCACCCTCAGTCCCTGGGTCTTGGGCTGAAACTCTTGGTCCCAGCTCTGCCATACAGAAAGGCCTTCCTTTTCTCTGGACCTCAGGCTACTCATCTCTAAAATGGGGCTACCAACCCCCTGCCCTGTCCGCTTTCAGAGCCTGCTGGGAGACCAGGACCTTTGACAGCATAACCATGAACAATAAGCATCTTGCACGCTGTGTACACACATCTGCCATGCCAGGTACTATTCTAATGACCAGTGGGCGGGGCTCCCCTTCCGAAAGCGAGTACCTGGAAGGCACCCACGCCAGGGCAGCCTCCACAAGGGCACAAGGCCACTCTCCTCACTAGGACCAGGGAAGCCAGGAGAGCCCTTTATTGAGACACAGGACGAGGGTTAAAAAGAGATGACACAGGCCAGCCTCGAAAAGACACATTTTCATACTTTGCCAAACATTTCAACCGACATCACATTTCTGCAAAGATCCAGCGCTGTTCACGGCACCCCCACCCCCAAGTTAGCGCCTGTTTGTGAAACAGCCCCTCAGGCTGCAAACAACCACTGTGCTGAGGTCCAGCCACCCACGCGGGTGCAGGCGGGGAGTCAGAGCACAGAGAGGGGTGAAACACCAGGAGGAGCCACGTGGAGAAGGTGGCACCGGCTGGCCCCTGGCCCAAAGGTCAGGTGCTCTCCTGGGAGAGCAGACAGAGGGTCTTACCTCTCCCACGGGCCCATGTGTAGACTCGACTGGTTTCCATGCTTCTGGGCTCTTGCTCAACTGGCTCCACAGGCAAAGGTCGTAAGTGGGGGTCATCAGCCCGGCCGGGGGTCTTCAGGGGCAGGATGTACTTGGGGAGCCCTTTGTAGAACCAGGCCCCAGATCTCTTCCAGACCTGAGGGGGGAGACACCTGCTTAGAGCCCGGATGCAGAGCAGCTCCCTGCTCCAGGCTCCCACGCAGGCCCCCCTCCCCTCTTAGTGCAAAGTTGGGATGCTCTCAGCAGGTGCGACCGGCTTCCTCCAGCCTGCCCCTTCCCCGGAGGCTCTGGTGGCGGGAGGAAGAGGCGGGCTGGGCCAGCAGGTACTGGAGTTGTCTGGACAGGGACTCCGGAGAAGACCATCCGCAGCAGGCACAGAGAGGGCCTGCATCTCCAAAAGAGACCTAGAGCAGAGTTCAGAGCAGCAACCGAGAGAGGCCCCTGCAGCCAACGCTTCTTCCAACAACAGCCAGAGCTCCCTGGTCTCCTTCCTGAGGAAGGAAGCACACCGCGCCTGTAGCAGGAGTGGGAGTGTGAAGGGAGGCTGACCCTTTCAGGCCAGAGGAGGCCTTGGCGGCTGGAGTCCTGGCACTATCGCCCAGCAACTGTGAGCCCTGCGCACACCCTGACCCTGATTCGTCATCACTGGGATGTAGGAACAGTTCCCGTCTCCCAGGGCGGCCACGAGGATCAGACTCGCAAATGAATGCAGGCCCAGGGCCCAGTGTCGGGCACCGAGCAGCCACTCAACAGAGGATGCTCATGCCTGTCACTGTCCCCCTCCTCCTCTCGTCTGACAAACATGGCCAGCTTTACAGCCAGGGGACCAAGCCCCCTCCTCAAAAGGAGAATTTAAAATGGGAAGGCTAGTGAAAACCGGTTTGGCTCAGTAGATAGAGCGTCGGTCTGCAGACTGAAAGGTTCCAGGTTCGATTCCAGTCAAGAGCATGTACCTTGGTTGCGGGCACATCCCCAGTAGGGGACGTGCAGGAGGCGGCTGGTCGATGTTTCTCTCTCATGGATGTTTCTAATTCTCTATCCCTCTCCCTTTCTCTCTGTAAAAAATCAATAAAATATATTTTTAAAATGGGAAGGCCAGAGTCTCCCCAAACTGCCTCTGCACCACGTTCGTTCTGTGGGCTGTTAACAGGGGCTACTCAAACTCACAACCACACTGAAACGAAAGGTCCTGGCGATGCACATGGGGAAGCACGGGCTGACCCAGCTGTGACTGCAGGAATCTCAGGGTCTTTACTCTGCCAAGTGCCCGGGTTCTCCAACAGGACCAACCACACACGCTTCCTACTTGAAACTAACCCGGGAAGTTGTCACAGAGAAACTCAACCCTGGCCCAGGGTCTGCAGAAAGTGAGCCCGGAGCTGTCCAGCACCGGCTGTCACTCACTGAGTGATGAGCACCTGTTTCTCCCAGGGGCCAGCAGTCACCTCTTTATGCTCCAGAGGCCAAACCCTGTCCCTGGCATGGGTCACTCCTCCCTCCCTCCTGGCTACCTTGTGCAGACGGCCTGCTTCTGTGGGCCCTTGAGTGACAAAACCCGTCTGGTGGAGGAATGCTTCGCGGAGCCCCCTTAACTCTCTCCGGTCCTCTCGCAGCCCTCCTACAATACGTAACTACTCGTTTGAATGGGCAACACATGCACGTGATTTAAAATTCACCAAGTACACAACTGAAAAGTCTCCTCCCCACTCCCAGAGGCATCTGGTGGGCTAACTGTCATGGAGGGCGTTCTTTTATTCTTCCCATGTTCCAGATGGAAAAACCGAGGCCTTGACAAGTGAAGCAACTTGCCCACGGCCAGTGGTCAGCAAACTGCGGCTTCGAGCCACATGCAGCTCACAAGCTGCAGTTTGCCACTCTGTTGACTAATGAGTTTGCTGACCACTGGGATAGGGGCTTAATCACAAGGAACAACAACAACTTATAATTATTGGAATCGAGAGTCTAGGTCAGTGTTCCGCAAACTCATTAGTCAACAGAGCGGCAAACCGCGGCTCGTGAGCTGCATGTGGCTCGCAAGCCGCAGTTTGCCAACTACTGCCCAAGGCTATCCTATCATTCTCTTGGCCTCTCCTCCGCACTGGAGGCCACAGAGTCTCCCTCCCCCCGAAAGTTTACAGATGCTCACTAAGAGGTGGCCGAGCGGTGATAAATCTTCCGTGGGTTCTCAGCATGGACACTGAGCGTCCTGCAGCATGGGCGCCTACAGGGGAGGGAAGTGCCACCGGGAAGAGAAAACGCACACGAGCAGCAGCTGCCAAGGCCGCCTGTTTCCGCAGAGCTGCTGCGTGGCCCCTGAGATCAGGTGCCCCCGCGGGAGGCACGGGGGCTGGTGAGTGACTCACTCGCCTCCCTCTGCTAAGCCAAGGCCTGCTCATCCATCAGCCCCGGCTTTGCCTGCCCCCCTGTCAAGCACACCAGCCTCCTGTCCCCCAACACGGGCTGGGCCTTGGGGGCAACAGGGGATTGAGTGAAGAAGCCCTTGAGAGCCATGTGTGAACGGCGGGGTTGGGTTGGCTTAGGACCTCCCCATCCTGTCCGTGGAAACTGCACCCCCCTTTAGAAGAGAAATAGACACATAGATTACAAAATTAGGACAATAACAAAAAAGTAAAATGAAGCCACTGTAGGTTACTGGTAACATTGCCACACAGAGGAGCCCCGGTGAACACTGTGCTGTGCACACTTCACACCCTTTGCCGGGCACATGCACTTTTTTTTAAAGACCTTTGTTTTTGCCCCCACTTACCCTGCTATCGTCACTGCTGTTCTGTGTTAATAGTGATGGTCATCACCATCCTGTTTCCATGGCTCCACAGTTCGGATTTGTTGAATATACACTAGTCTTCCCCCGCCCCCTGTGGACATTTAAATTGTTTCCAGTTTTCCACGTAGGAGCAGAGCTGCCACCGTCACTTGCACACACGTCATCCCAGGTGTTAGTCACCGCCTGGGAACATCCTGGGGAGTGGAAATGACGGCCGGGGCCAGGGGCGGGTGTACATGGTGATGACGTAGGTTTTTTTTCCTCCAGGAAGAAAAGCCGAGTCCCCAGTGAGGCGCTAAGTGTCAACCACACTACCTTCGCTGGTGGGATCCAGGGTCTAGTCTGAGGGCCTGGCTCAGGTCCTGAGGTCACCAGAGTTAGGTGCTGCAGGGGGATGGGTGATGGGGACTTTCTGCCACCTCTGGGGACCCCGTCTCAGGTGGAGGGCACACACCCCTCTTGCCTGGCCAGCCAAGATCCTGTTTGAAGGGAAGTGGCTGGGACCACCCTGAGGGTGACTCAGCGAGGTGGCTCACTCTTCATTCTTGTGTGGTTTTCAGCTTTCAAGTAGGATCATAGGTATATACTAGAGGTGTGTAGGGTCCCCTAGGTCTAACCTGCCATCAGGACCATGTCCACTGCCCCACAAAACCTTGCATGCCCTGCGGATGCTGTCAGCACCCCCCCATGCTCCAGAAGTCCCACCTGCCATGGGAACCAGAAGTCCCACTTGCCGCAGGACCATCAATGCACCTCCTGGTGAGTCTGGTAGTTGGTCATGATGCCCACAGGCCTTTTATGATATAGACTAGAGGCCCATTGCAGGAAGATTCCTGCAAGAATAGAGCTTCCTGCGGTGGTCTCTGCTGCCCTGCCTGCTTCTCTTCCATCTCTGCCGTCCTGCCTGCTTCCCACCCCGCCTGTTTCCCTCCTTCTCTGCCACCTTGCTTGCTTGCTTCTCTGCAGCTTCCCTCCCTTCTGCAGCACTTGGCTGCCTTCTACGCTGTCTTCAGTCTTCACTCTACACCCACCATCTTGGTTAGGTTAATTTGTGCAGTTGCTCCTGATTGGCTGGTGGGCATAGCAGAGGTAGGGTCACTTTGCATGTTTCTCTTTTATTAGATAGGATGCCCCCAAGGTTCATCCATGTTGCTACATGTGTCAGAATTTCCTTCCTTTTTCAGGCTCAATAATATTCCATGGTATGGATATACCACAGTCTGTTTTTCCTTGCATCTATTGCTTCTACCTTTTGTCTGGCACTTCTATCTTTATCTGTCTGTCCCACTAGGATCTACCACCCAGAGGGAGGGGTGGGGTGCTTCTGCTCACTCAACTGTATCTTCAGGCTCCCAGCACACTCCTGACATAGTAGGTGCTCAATAAACACTGCTGACTGGCTGAACTGGCAGTATGGGTTGTGTGCCTGAATGTGTTCCTTTCCATAGTCTGCTGCCTTCCTGGGGAAGGGGCCTGAGGGTTTCATCCAAGTTCTTACAATTAATCAAATGGATTTACCGTTTTAGGTGAAAAGAGGAATAGAGAGGAAGGGTATGCCAGTGCAGAGCAAGCTCTGACCATGAGCTCCAGAGCACAAGGCAGCTGCATGCTCCCAGTCCCTCCTCCAGCACCAGAGAGACCCACAGCCCCGGCTGCCCCTGCCCAACCTGGTGTATCAGAGTCAGGTCACGCCATCAGCCTCACCTCCTGATGCAACAGTTCATCTCCACTCCCCTCCCGCTTAAAAAACACTCCTCAGCCAAATGCTTTTGGAAAACAGTATAACGAGCACAGGATTTAAACGATTCGGTTGAATTGCATGGAATGGCTGATACACCATTCTACCTTTCTAATGGTATTCAACCACTTTTGACCTATAACCCCATCAACTTCATACAATTCACCCTGATATTTATGCTCAGCACAGGCAGGGATCCCACGGGTCTGCCAGCCTGCAGGGCCTCCCCAGGGCCCAGTGGGCAGGTCAGTTACTCCAAGTCCCCTGTAACAGGGCCTGCGGTCTGTCTGCTTCCCTCCTGTGAGCACTGAAGTCCGGGTGAAGGCCTCATGCCATCACCGTGGGCAGAGACTGCCCTGACCAGACTGGCTGGTGATCCTGGACCAGCTGGAGGAGCAGCAATCTTTAGTCTTCCGGCAGGGGACACGGGCACATCGCCTGTGTGGAGGCCACACCTGGGTGGAGGTGCATAAACACACTGTTGGTCGGTATTTGGGGAATGCCTTCCACATGGAAGAGCAGGACTGGGGAAGCGAGGCCTGAGGGGTCCCAGCTCTGCTGAGTTCGGAGCAGCCCCACTTCCCCCATGCCCAATCCTCAGGTCTTCTCTCGCCTCCACGCCCACCCTCACCCTGCAAAATGCACAACAGCAACTTTTCACATGGTTTCTGCTCCCTGCACCCAGGCCTGTCCCCCACAGCCTGGCACCCGTGCCTGGCCCCCTCCCCCAGCATAGTGGCAGGAAAAGCCCTCTGTGGGAGTTAACCCCTCCCCACCTCATCTTACCCCACCCCACCCCACCCCACCCCTGCGAGGGCCACAGAGCAGGAGGGGTCGCTATCTGGAGAAGCTGTGTGAGGCTGCAGAACCACTCTGCTCCCCACATGTGGTTTGCTGTGATAAGGCCAGCAAAGCTGCCGGCTTTGAAAATGCCATTTAATGAGAAAAGACCCTCACAGCCGCCATGGCACTCGCCTGGGGTGGCCAATGGCATCAAATCCTCCCCGTGGCACCGCTGTGTGCTCGGCTTCCAGGCTTTCATTACGATGTCAGGCACGACCAGCCCGGCTGCAGATACTGATGGATACCAGCCAAGCTTGCTCCCAGGGAATTTTAATTACCACGATAACCATCGCTAATCACTGGCATTTCCTCAACGGCCGTGGCTGGAGACGGTGGTAATGGACAGGCCCTCTTGGAAAGAAGGGGAGGCCTAGGGGACCAGCTGCCGGGGAGGCTGGGGAGGGGCAGCGACCTGCGTCCCTGTCCAGTGCTCCGCCCCGTATGTGCATTACCGTCTCTCCCGCCTCCCACGCGGTTAGGACTGCACCTGCATGAGCTCAGGTCCAGGCTCTCCGCCCCTCGCTCCACAGGCTGGAATAGGGGGCCAGTCTGTGGCCTTTGCACATGCTGTTCCTTCCACCTGGAGTGCCCTTCATCCTCGTCTCCATCACAGGGACATTTCCCCCAGGAAGCCTTCCGTGCCACCTGGTGCAGACTCAGGGCCTGGCCATGCTCCTGGGGGCCACGTGGCACTGCTGTGTGCCTCACCAGCTAGGAGGCTGCGAGCTCGTCAAGGGCAGGGCTGCGCCCCGCAGTCCCAGGACCAGCAAGGAGCCGGCATGTGGCAGGAATGTGACTGACGACTGACTGACTGACTGACAGCAAACGGAGAAGGCAGGCAGAGCAACTGTCCCCGGGGCACAGAACGTGCGGCTCGTCTTCAGGGAGACCACGTTCTGTCTGCCTAACAAGCTCCAGGCTGCCCGGTCTTGAAAGGCCACGGGAAATGGCATGTTAGAGAGGGGTCTTCTTGCTTATGCTTTGATCTCTTTAAAAAGAACCTCTTAATGGGTCAACCCACGTTGCCAGAGAGGCAGCATGACCCTCCCTACCCTGTTACCTGAACACACATGAGAGAGAGAGAGAGAGAGAGAGAGAGAGAGAGAGAGAGAGAGAGAGAGAGAGAGAGAGAGAACGCGCACACGCAAGCGTGAGCTGGTCTCCTGGCAGTATGGCCAAGAAGACCCAGCCAGGCCCTCATTTAATCACAGAGCTAACCAGCGTAGTCCAAGCTGGCCAGTTCCTCGCCGTTCAGTTCATCTGAAGTTGATAAATCAGGAAAGGCATGGCGGAGCAGCTTGCAAATGACAGCGCTTGGTCTGTGCACGACGGGGTGGGCGAGAGAGGGGCTGGGCATGCGAACGCCATCCTCCAGCATACCCTCTTCAGAACAATTGGACTTTTTTTAACCACATGCAGGTATTACTTCGATTAAAATGAAAGTTTAACAGATTGTAATTGGACGTCAATGTTACTAAATCCCAGGGCTGCATGGAGTTCGACGCATGGGGGAGTGGGGGCAGCCTGTGGCTGGTATATTGAATCTGGATGTGACTTCAGGGAGAGAAAAGCTGTATTGATGAAAGAATATCCAAATCTACAGAAAAGTTTCATAAGAGTTTATTTGAGCCAATTTTTTAAGAATATTCTCGAAAGCAAGAGCTAGAAGGATTGAGCAAATGCTTGAGAGAATGGCAGTTTTGCAGTTCCTTTAAAAAAATTTTTTTAAAGTATATCTTTATTGATTTCAGAGAGGAAGGGAAAGGGAGAGACGGAAACATCAGTGATGACCATGGCCAGCGTGGCTCAGTGGCTGAGCATCAACCCATGATCCAGATGACCGTGGTTCAATTTCCAGTCAGGGCATTTGCTCGGGTTGTGGGCTCGATCCCACACTTCCCCAATAAGGGGCATGCAGGAGGCAGCTCATCAATGATTCTCTCTCATCATTGATTTTTCTATTTCTCTCTCCCTCTCTTAACAATAAAAAATAAATATGTAAAAAAAATCAATGATGAGAGAGAATCACTGATGGACTGCCTTCTGTAAACCCACTACCAGGGATCAAGTCTGCAACCCGGGCATGTACTCTGTACGGGACTCAATCCATGACCTCCTGGTTCACAGTTTGACATTCAACCACTAAGGCACGCCGGCTGGGGCAGGAGTCAGAATTCTGACAATGGGAGAAACCTGGACGATTTTCAAAGGGAACCAGGGCTTCCAGCCACAGAGCCAGGCAGAGCTGGGTCGCTGGAGAACAGGAAGGTCCCTCCCGCGGTGCTGCTGGCTGGAAGGGATGCTGCTCTCCGGGCAGCTGGGCAGTGCCCCCGATAAGGTCTCGTGGCGACAAGCTGAGCGTGAGGAGCCATGATTACAGCCAACGACAGCAAGCTGACACCAAGCCAGGCAGGCAGGTGCGCTAATGGAACTCACACATCCCATTTTAGTTCTGGTTTATGCCAGAAATACATCAGTTGTTTGAAACAGACTGGGACCATCCTACCTTCGAGTTCTGAGAGACAGCTGGATCACCTGCTGCCCTATCTAGCAGGATGGGGACTCGAACTTGTCCCGTGTGTGGCTGTGGCATGGATGTGCCTGTATGTTCGGTCAGTGGGGCAGGAAGCAGGCATCTGTAACCACACAGAGGCAGCCCGGGAAGGACTGTGGCATCCGCCATCCTAAACGCCCACGAGGACACTGCCACTCGCCCGTGTAATACCGAATATGGCTGTGATTCTTATCAGCAAAAAAAAAAAAAAACAGAGGCATCCGTCCAGTCTTCCTCAAAAATTGCTCAAATTGACAAACAAATAAATAAAAATAAGCTCAAGAATGGGGAACTCATAGCATTAGAAAATACAGTGAGCAATGAACTAAATTAAAGACAGAATTCAGGCCGGCTGGCGTGGCTCCATGGTTGAGTGTCAACCGAGGAACCAGGAGGTTACAGTTCAATCCCTGGTCAGGGCACACACGCCTGGGTTGCATGCTTGATCCCCGGGGGGGGGGGGGGGTAAAAGGGTGCAGGAGGCAGCTGATTGATATTCTCTCTCATCATTGATGTTTCTATCTCTCTCTCCCTCTCCCTTCCTCTCTGAAGTCAATAAGAAAAATACATTAAAGAAAAAGAACTGGGAAAGGAAAGATCACATCTTCTTGTAGATAGCTGGCTCCGGTGAAGTCCCCGAAGGACTGGAGTCCTTGGCCCTGCGCTCTGCTCCCAGAGAGCTCTGTGTCAGGGCTGCCCTCTGGGCTGGTGTCCCTGTCTGCGGTGCAGGGCACCAAGAGCAATCCCTGGCACCAAGGGCTTTGAGAAGCACAGGGCCAGGCGGGCAGAGCTTCCTCCCAGTTGAGGGGTTCTGCTTCTCACTAATCCCTTCTAACATGCCAACTCAGAGTCCAGGTGTTAGCGGACAGCCAAGTGAGGCCCCTTCAGGGAACATTTGGGTATTTGCATTTTAATGAATATCAGTGTGTGTGTGTGTGTGTGTGTGTGTGTGTGAGCGCGCGCGCGGGCACGCCAGAGCCAGGAGATGGGCTGGAAATGAAGCCCCAGCAAAGACAGAGGGCCCCTCTGCCTCTTCTTCCAACTCCCAGGGCAGCACCTCCTGGCTCAGCCCAAGAGCATGATGGACGCGCCCTCGCCAGGGCCTGAGCGAATTTCCTCTTCGTTTTAAGTGGGTTTTGGAGCAGGCAGGTCAGTCTGGGAGGCAGGCAATTGCCAGCACAGCGGAAAGGAAAAAACACAGCAAGGAAAGCACCCTGCGGGCTTTGTTTTCTTGACGGATAGTTTAAACACGTTGGCCAGACTGTTTCAGAACCAGAGGGAACCCCTCGGCTTCCACGAACCCCGTGGATGGGCTGGATCCTGCGCAGCTTCTGCACCCTGACCACTGAGCAGCACTTGCAGCTTCAGAGGAAGGTGCCACTCGGTGATGGCCATGGCTCTCTGATGGCTCTCCGGAGCTGTGGGCTGTGTGCCCAGGTCAGGGACAGCCTCCAGTGTGCAGGCCAGCCTCCCACCCTGGCCTCAGCCCCTCCTTGTTGCCCATGCCAGGGTCTGTGCCCGGGGGCGCCACCCCCTCCTTGCGTTACCTACAGGCCTCTGCCCCCATGCCATCTTCTCCCTTTGTCCAGAAGTCTGGCAAGTCCCACCGATGGTGCAGGCTGAGGGCGCTTCCCCACTGTTCTTCTTCACTTGCTCTGTCCACCGTGCAAAGATGCCTCTTCAGACACCTCATTTGCATGCAGCATGGAATCCCTTTGAATCCCAAATATTTAACGAAGGTCCTTGCTCCAGCACATATCTGGGAGGGCAGACGTGCTTGGCGATGTTTGGCTGCGAGGCTGGCCTCCACTCCCAGCTGGAGTGGGCGCACACAGGAAATGAATAGGGCTGGATGGGAACATTGGACAGGCCAATTATCCCCGGCCAGGTCTTTTCAGAAGAGCTTTGTGATTTTGATTCAATTCCCAGAACAACAAACAGCCTATGTTTAAAAACAGTCTCAGCAATGCATCCCAGAGCCGACGTGAAACCATTTCGGGGCGGGCAGTGGTGGGAGTCAAACACGAGGAGCTGAGGGCATGTTCCTGATGGGCTGAGGGCTTCATTCAGGTGGGAACACTTCATCCCTGATCTCTTCTTCCCAAGGCCAAGGAGCCTCCTGGGACCAACCAGCCCTTCCCACGCCTGCTCAGAGGAACACAGGACCCCACGCTCGGGAAGTGGGAAGCCTCACATGGCGAGGGGTGTTCCCATCCTGAGCTGCTTCATCCTCAGAGCCACTGGCCTTCCCACTATTCTTACCTTCTCACATTTTTAACATTTACTTTAACATATATCTTTATTGTTTTCAGAGAGGAAGGGAGAGGGAGAGAGAGAAACATCAATGATGAGAGAGAATCATTGATTGGGTGTCTCCTACATGCCCCCTACCTATCAAGCCCTGGGCATGTACCCTGACTGGGAATCCAGCTGTGACCTTCGGGTTCACAGGCTGATGCTCCATCACTGAGCCATAGGGGGCGGGCAGTATGCCGTCCCTTTAAAATTGTGGTAAATGTATATAATCCAACATTCCGCCGTGGAGCCATTTTTCACCGGCAGTCCAGGAGCACTAAGTACATGCACAGTGATGTGCTACTGTCCCCACCACCGGTCTCTAGCCCATGTTCATCTTTCCAAATGGAAACTGTGCCCATTAAACAGTGACTCCTCACTCTCCCACCCTGGCCTCTGGCAACCACCATTCTACTGCCCTTCTCTATGAATGCGGCTCCTCTGGGCACCTCAGAGAGTGGAATCACACACATCTGTCCTTATTGTGACTGGCTTGTTCTACTTAGCATGGTGTCCCCCCTGCTCCTCCATGTTGTAGCAGGCGTCAGAATGTCCTTCCTTTTTCAGGCTGACCAACAGGAAGGGATCACATTTTGTCTATCCTGTTACCCAACAGCAGACGCTTGGGTTGCTTCCACCTTTTGGCTACTGTGAGTTAACGCTGCAATGAAGATGGGTATGCAAATAGATTTGTTTCGGTCTTGGTTTTCAATTCTTCAGAGTATTTACCCGGAAGCAGAACTGCTAGGTCACCCCTTTTTGGAGGAAATGCCACAACATTTTCCATTGTGGCTGCATTATTTTACGTCCCCACCAGCAAATTTCTCCACAGCTTCGCCAACACTTACTATTGTCTGCCTTTTAAATATTAGCCATCTTCATGGATGTGATGTGGTCATTGGTTTATGTTGAACACTGTACCCTCCTTCCCACACCCAACACACCTGATCCCTCTGCCTGTTCTGCTTTTTCCTCCTCCCATTCAGCATCTAACGTAATTATATACTTTGCTCCTCTAGTCGTTGGTTTATGTTTATTGCCTGTTCCCTCCCTCTTTCCCCAGACCCTGCCAGAATGTAAACTCAAGGCAGAAACATTTGGTTGTTTTGTTCATTGCAGTTTTCCAAGGGCCTACCAGTGCCTAGCACATAGTAAATGCACAATGATAATTATATGAAGGAAGAATGAATGAATGAGAATCCAAGATGGCGGCATAGGTAAACACCCACACTGCTGCCTCGCACAACAATTTCAAAACTACAACTAAAAGACAGAACGGACATCATCCAGAACCACAGGAAAGCTGGCTGAGTGGAAGTTCTACAGCTAAAGGAAAGAGAGGGGCTCACAGAAACCCAGAGGAGCTGCAAAAAGCCGAGGTACGGAGACGTGCGCGCTGAGAGAGCGGGTGCTGGAGTACCTGGCTGGCTTTCTCTGGCGGGAGGGAAACGGAGACTCCCAATGGCACTGAACCCCTTATCTTATGACACTAAACCCTAGATCCAGCCGAAACTCATACGGGGTGAGTTTGGACTGTGAAAAGGGAGAGGTGCACAGAAATTTAGGGGAGTCGCAAAAGTGGTCTGGTCATGCACGGCACTGCGCGGAGGACAGTGCCGATTGTGCCACTGGCTTTCAAGAGTGGGCGGGAGACAGACCCTCCCAACTGTGCCACTTCTAACTCCACTAAGCCCCTGTTTCGGGCGAAACCCTGGAGACCTAGACTCGTGTGGTCCTGGTGCGCAGGGGAGCTGGAAAGGCAGTGGTCTAGAGGCACTGCGGGCGCTCGGGCACAAGGACCGCTCCAGTGATTACCCAGTCACGTGAGACTCAAGGGCCGTGGAGGGCGGGGCCGACTGGAAAGCAAGGCGGTTCTTTAAGCCCTGAGACTCCACCCATCCCAAGCTCAACAGAGGCTTCTTCGCTTTTGCAAGTCTGCTATCATAAGGCTGAATTCAACACAGAAGTTTCCCCGGCATAGTGAAAATGCTGAGACAAGGGAAGGGATCACAAACAAAAGAAATGGAGGGAAAAAAACGACTGGATATAGAGTTCAAAACCATGCTTATAAGGATTTTCAAGAATATGCTAGAAAAGTTGGATAAACTTAGCAAGAGCCAAGAGGAGATGAAAAAGGACCAACTAGAGATGCAAAAGAGCCAACTAGAGATGATAAAGGTCCAACTAGAGATGAAAAAGGACCAACTAGAAATTAAACATACACTGACTGAAATAAAAAATACTATAGAGTCCTAACAGCAGACTAGAGAAAGGCAAGAATCAAGTCAAAAATTTGAAATATAAAGAAGCAGAAAACACTCAACTGGAAAAGCAAGAAGAGAAAAGAATCCAAAAATGTGAAGATAATGTAAGGAGCCTCTGGGACAGCTTCAAGCGTATCAACATCAGAATTGTGGGGGTGCTAGAAGAAGAGAGAGAGCAAGATACTGAAAACCTATTTAAAGAAATAATGACTAAAAACTTCCCACATCTGGTAAAAGAAATAGACTTACAAGTCCAGGAAGCACACAGAATCCCATATAAAAGGAATCCAAAGAGGACCACACCAAGACACATCATAATTAAAATACCAAGAGCAAAAGACAAAGAGAGAATCATAAAAGCAGCAAGAGAAAAACAGTTCATTACCTACAAGGGAGCACCCATACGACTGTCAGCTGATTTCTCAACAGAAACGATGCAGGCCAGACGGGAGTGGCAAGAAATATTCAACGTGATGAATCGCAAAAACCTACAACCAAGAATAATCTATCCAGCAAAGCTATCATTCAGAATTGAAGGGCAGATAAAGAGCTTCACAGAGAAGAAAAAGCTAAAGGAGTTCATCAACTCCAAACCAATATTATATGAAATGCTGAAAGGTACTCTTTTAGAAGAGGAAGAAGAAAAAGGTAAAAGCCAAAAATTATGAATAAGAAATACATACCTATCAACAAGTGAATCTAAAAATTAAGTGAATTAAAAATTTGATCAACAGAATAAACTGGTGAATATAATAGAATCAGGAGCACAGAAAGGGAGTGGACTGATAACTCTCAGGGGGAAAGGGGTGAGGGGTGTACAGGGAGAGACTGGACAAAAATCATACACCTATGGATGAGATCAATGGGAGGGAGCTAAGGGCAGAGGAAAGGGTGGGAGCTGGGTGGAGGGGTGCTATGGAGGGGAAAAAAGAGAAACAAATGTAATCTGAATAATAAATATTTAATTTAAAATAAAGGAAAAAAAAAGAATGAATGAATGAATGAATGCATAGAAAGAGTTGTTAGGAGTTTTGGAGGCAAACACACCTAGCTTCAACCTTTGGCCCCATCTATTAGTGTCTGGTATCTTTGGGCAGGTGACCTTTCTCTAAGCCTCAGTTTCCCCATATGTCACATGGGGGCAATACGGAGTACTCCACTGGGCTCCTGGGAGGGTGAAGCAGATATTCACTTCCTGGCCCACCGTGGGTGCCCAGTTCATGTCCACCACTCAATGCCAGCTGGCCCTCCTGGTGGGCATGGGAGGACAGTTGGCTCCGTGGGCTGGCACGCAATGGTGAGAAAGTCAGCTTCCTCTTGGATTGAACAGCATCTCAGAGAGGAAAGTTCTTTCTCAGATGAACAAACACAGGCTCCTGTAGTACACCAAACAGGGGAAGGGCGGGGTGGGAGACTGCTCTGCCCACCATGGGAGGAAAGGGGACTGGCTGGCATCAGGAGCCTATTCCTCCTGCCACTTTCACGGGCGTGGGAGGCCGGGAGCTGACGGTGGGTCTGCTTGGTAGAGCCGTGGCGTGTGGGAGGTGACCAACACACGAAGGAAGTGTGTCCATCCGGGTCCCCCAGGGACGCAGCAACAACAGCCCAGAATGAGCTAGACGCAGATGGCAAGGAGCTCGGGCAGCACCCGCCCGCCCACCCGTGCACCAACCGCCTACTCCTGACTGGGCTCACGGCCTCCGGAGGGGGCCCCCTGGCAAAGCTGTTTGCAGCTAAAATCCAAACTGCAAGAAACAGCAAGACCAGGAGAAAACCAGCGTGGGAAGCAGATGGCAGCGTGCAAGGAGCCCAGGCTGCCCGCCGGAGAGGCAGGTGCCACGAGGACGGTGGGTTCTGCTGGCACGGCTGCTCCCCGCTGGTGCTGGCTGGGAGTGGGGTGCCCCGGCTTCCTGGGCCTCCTGCAGGCCTGATCCAAGGCGGCCTCCCCAGGGGCCCTAACTAGGCTATGGGTCACCCTCCAGGCTGGGCAGCTTGGAGAGGATTTAAAGACCCACCTGAAGCCACTTCCCTACATCACAAATTCCTCCCACAGTCAATCTGCAAGGGGGAGAGAGGGGCCAGGAGGCAAGAATACAGACCTAGCGGCAAAGGGCACTGGGGGGACCCCAGCCAGGGCCAGCTGTGATAAGACCTCAGGGGAATCAAAAGCACTCCGTGGGGAAAGGTTCTAAAGGGATCTGAGCACAGAACCAGCTTTACTTTTTTTTGAAAATGTCTCTTTCAATCAACAAACATTCCCTGAGCCCCTTTGATATGCAAAGCACTGCAGGAAGCACAGTCATTGTTGGTGCAGCTGGCCGCTCCCCAGCCTCGGCCTCGGTTAGATCAGGAGGCCCGTGGACCTGGCAGGCTGAGCCAGTGCTGAACAGACAAGAGTTAGTCAGCATTCAATGACTTACAAATTGGCCTTCACCCCTCTCTATCCCTCCCCTACCCCCTCGAGAATGCCTGCATCCTCAGAGAAGCCTTCTTACTCAAAGATGCCTTTTAGAGGCTGGAGGAATGCTTTCTAGAATCCTGGGGAATTTTAGATCCCAACGAACATTTCCACTGATTATGGTGTAACTTTGAAGGAGTCACTCTGGTGTTAAATGAATGGGGTTAAAAGCTAACCAGCAACTGAAATGAGTTTCCAGGTTGCAGGGTCCTGGGTTTAGGAGCCCCTGACGCAGTCCCTCCCAACCTGCACTGACACACCCATCACAGTGGAGGAGGAAGGGCACAGGGGGGACCTGACGCCAGCCTCCAGCCAGTCTCGCCTCCACGAGGCAATGGGCTGCACGGACAGGGTCACTACCCACCTGGGCCTTGCCCACCCGGCAGGGATGCGGGGGGCAGAATCTGAGCCCCTTCCTCGCCAGCCTTCCTGACATGGCACATCTGTGGGTTCCTGGAACCACATAGGAATTTGTCCTTCCACCTCCAAACCTGTCTTTATTATTATTTTTTAAATGTTTTTTATTGATTTTTTTTAGGGAGAGAGATAGAAACATCAATGATGAGAGAGAATCAGCGATTGACTGCCTCCTGCATGCTCCCTACTGGGGATTGAGCCTGCAACCCAGGCATGTGCCCTGACTGGGAATGGAACCAGTGACCTCTTGGTTCACAGGTCAACACTCAACCACGAAGCCACACCAGCAAGCCGGGCCTCCAACCCTGTCTTACTTCTTGAGATAAATAAGGGAAAGGAAAAAAACAGGCGGGAGTGGGAAGGGGCTGGAATGAGGAGATGCTACCTGGGCAGGTATATTACTTTCAGGAAAGATTGGGAGGGGGAGGGTAGGAGAGGAGAGAAGAGCCAAGGAAACAGGCAAGCCAGGGGCTGCAGATTTCCCCGTCCCCCTAGTTCCAGTGGCCAGGGGGCCAGGTCACGGGAGGGCCGCAGGTGCCTCCAGGGGAGCGGAGCACCAGGGGTAAAACCCTGGTCGGAGGAAGGGGCTGCGCAGGTGCAGGTGCCGCCTCTGGTAAGCCCTGCGAATAGAGCTCATGGCTCCTGAAGGTACATAAATGTTAAATGCATGTGTGCATGCGCATGCGTAAGACAAACCCAGGAAACCAGCAGTCAGGGAAAAAAAAAAAAAAGGAATCCGTAATGTGGGGGGAAAAGCTTTAAGATTCTTCAGAAGGGAGGGGAAATTAAAGGAGGGAAATTGGGCAGAAGACGATGAATACAGAAGACAGGAGGGAAATGTGATCTTCAAATTAAAAGTACTTTGGAGAGAAGAAATGAGATTGTTGGGAACAAAGTAATAAGCAAAAACATAATTGAAGAGCTTTCCTGAATTGAAGAGCCAAATATGTTTGTTCTATATAAAAATCAATGAGAATGACCCAGGCATATCCAGATAAAAATTACGATTTCCATTTATTAGGGGGGAAAAGTAGGTTTACAGTTGTTTGTATGGAAAATAACACAATCATTAGTAAACATACAAGAATAAACTTTGTGTTTTGTTTAGGTGCTCATAACTATAAACCTATTTTTATTTATTTATTTTTATTAATCCTTGCATGAGCATATTTTTTTCCATTGCTTTCTAGAGATTGTACAAGGGAGGAAGGGAGAGGGAGAGGAAAGGGGGAAGGGGGAAAGAGAGACGGCTTCATTCCCTGTTCCGTTTCTTTAAATCTTGACCACATCTCAGAGTGTATTAATTTATCAACAACGAAACCAGGAAAGTGACTAAAGCCTGTACCTATTCACAGAAGGAATGCAGGTGAGCTGGGGTGGGGAGTTGGGAAAATGAATGCTTATAGAAGCAGCAAGTCGAAAAAAGGCAAGCGGCTACTTAGGTAAAGGGTGTAGTTTGGTGTGGTCACAAACACATCACATTCATGCCCTTCGGTGGCATGGCAATCAGGAACCAGGCTGTTGGGAGTGCCAACCAGGGATCAAACATAAAAACATCAATAAGATGTCCTAGCCAGTTTGGCTCAGTGGATAGAGCGTTGGCCTGTGGACTGAAGAGTCCTGAGTTTGATTCTAGTCAAGGGCTCTTGCCTAGGTGATGGGCTTGATCCCCAGTGGGGGGTGTGCAGGAGGCAGCAGATCAATGATTCTCTCCCATCATTGAAGTTCCTCTCTCTCTCTCTTCCTCTGCCTTTCTCTTCGAAATCAATAAAATTTTTTTTAAAAATCAATAAGAAGCCAATGAAAGGAAAGTACCTGTGGCTGTTCATGGGAATGACAAGGTTGCTCTAAAATTTACTCAATTGGGTTTTAAAATTCATTAACAACAGTCGTTTTCAGAAGTGAAAATGGTTCCTTTGTTTCTTTTTCAAATTTGCTCACTTTTTTCCAAAGGTCCTGTTTGTTGAATGTGTTTCTACTCCTTCTCTTCTCTCTTTTAATTAATTTACAGCCCTTATTTATCTCCCTTTCACAGTTTCACCGCCATCTCTGGTTCCCTGGGTACCGTTTCTCCTAGTGGCTCCATTTGCTGCCTTTCTCTCATGGTGGCTCTTTTCACGTGAGGTTGGTAGACAACAGGGGCAAAGCCACAGAAGTCTGGGTGGGAAAGATTATGATCAATTATATTACCCATCAAGTTGTCTTCTTTGTATAAAGGCAATAGTTATTGTATAGCAAAAGACCCAGAAAATCCACATGAAGGGCTCTTCTTAAAAAGATTAAAATAACAGACCAGCTAATTATGAGGTAAATCAACAGTGATAACTCAAGGGTCTATAAGAAAAGAGGGCATCTAAACATTGACATTTATTTTTCCCTTCTAGGAATCCATTCTGAGGATGAAATTTAAAATGTGGTCAAGAAACTATGCACATATATTGCAGTTATTAATAAGGAGGGAAAAGGAAATACTTAGGTAACTTAAATGAGCAGAACATCCACATGACAGAATGTTTGCAAAGAGTTATTGATTACACTGAGAACTGTTTATGATAAATGTTCAGCAATATAAAGAAAAAACACACGGAAGATCAGAAGTAAATATGCCAAAACATTAACAGTGATTAGATGGTTAGCTTACAGATATTTTGGGTATGTATTACTTAATGTTTTTTTTTACACATTGTGAATGTCAATGATGAGCCATGTTAATTTTATAATCAGAAAAGAGTATATGATATTTTAAGAAAATGAAAACTTCTAAGAGTCACGAACGTAAATATCTGGGGTAATATTAAATAAGAAAGATAAAATGTCATTAGTGACTCTGACATTATTATAGTCTACAATTTATTCTCAACGCAGCAGCCAGAGCATCCTCTAAAAAGACAGTGAGGGGGGAGACTCAGGTCATGTCTCTCCTCCACTCCCGACCCTCAGAGGCTCCCCATTTCACTCAGAGTAAAAGCCAAACTCCTTACCATGGTCAGCAAGGACCAACATGATCTGACCCCTGCCACGTCTCCGACCTCCTCTCCGGACCCTGACTAAAGCCACTCACGCCAGTCTCCTTGCTCGTCCTCCAAATCACCAAGCACACCCCTGCCCCGGGACCTTTGCATGCACTATGCCCTCTATTGGAATGCTTCCATCCCTATAGCTACATAGCGTGCTTCAGAGGTCTGCTCCAATGCCATTTGATCAGGAAACCCTTCCCCGCCTCCCCCTATAAAATAACAGCTGCCCCCATTGTTCCCAGCACCCTCTCCCCCTCTTCCCTGGGCACGTTATCACCGCCGGCGACACGGCAGCATTGACATAACGGTGTGTTTGTGTCTCCCTCCCACGAGAGGAGCGGTCTTGCCTGGTACACAGAAGATGCTCAATTGAGCACGTGCTGGGTGCCTGAATGAACACATGCATTGGACTGTTAGCCCCTTAGGAGGGTGCTTTGAGGGGCTGAAGCACCCCCCCCCCGACACACACACACCATGGACGTGCACCAAATAGGCAGCAATGCCCCCCTGGCAGCCCAGGGATGTGTAACCAGCATTCATCACTCCAGAAAATAAAGTGTTTAAAGCACAGCCAGAGATGATGGGAGTGAAGCATCACCCAAAGAAAGATAAGAGCGCTGGTGCGTGAGTCCCCATCAGAACATTCAAGTTCTCGCGTCAGGATGCGCTTCTCCTGCAGGACGGAGCGCCTCAGTCTTATCACGGATTCAGAACCAGCTGTAAGCGGCTCTTCAAATGACACTTTAAATGCTCTTTCTATTTAGCTATCTCTCTGCTGTGATTAGATCTCTTTCTAAGCAAAATTTAAAAAATAAAAGGCACTAGCAAACCAATTACCCTGTCACTCTCCCATCCCAAAAGTTGGCAGGAAAAGGCGGCACCTGGGCCTGGTACCCAAGGGCACCCGCACTCAGGACGCGCACACTGAGTGCCCACAGTTTGCCTGGTACTGCAGAGAGGGGACGCAGTGTTCTTCATCTTGCGAAGTTGTATTAGCCCCTGGAAATTCAAGGACAAAGTGATAGCATGATGCACAGCTTCATACTCGTTGCCTCAGAAAGATAAGAAAATTCATCCTAAGCTATTTCAGATTTCCCAGGTGCCACGAGGCTCTGGAGATTAGGACAGGCTGGTGGTAGGCCCCGCACATGCTACCCCAGGACTGTCTCAGGGATGCCAGGGTAGCTGGAGGTGGGGATGGGCAGGGCCAGCTGCCTCTAAGCCATTATGCCGGCGACATCCGTCTTGCCTCTCATCCAACTTCTTCTCTGTGACAGCTCCTTCATCTCTGTCCTCTGACAGCTCAGCTGTGACTGTCATTGGGTCCTGCGGAGGTGTCTCCCACAAGATGCCGTTTTAAGGAATGTCCTCCCTCAGGGAGAGCTGTGTCTTAGGGGAGAGGTCCAGAGGACCTCACATCCCAAGGGGGCACTTCTGGCTGGGAGAGAGGGGAGCCTCTGAGGCTTACAGAGTACCCGTGCCAGGCCAGGCATGTACACTTCATACATCACGTTGCACATCTAAGGACCTGGCTGGATTCTTACAGTGTCTCTAAGAAACAGAGATGGTCGTCTCCGCTGCAGGCTGAGAAACCAGGGCCCTCCCAGCAAGACGGAATGTCAGTTCACGTGTTGGGTGCCTTCCCTGTTCCAAAGACACGGCGGTGACAGAGGAGCCTGTTTCTAAAAACAGCAATAAAGCCATCTGCATTCAAGACCCAGATGTTTATCTCGATAGGTGAGAAACGCCAAACTGTGTACTATGTGGCGGAGTTCTGGGTCCCTCAGCAGGTGGGGGCAACTGGGAGCTCGGTCGTCTCGGGCACAGGGACCACGGGAGGTGGGGGACCAGAGCCAGAGCCACTGAAACTGGGGGCTGGTGACGGGATTTCCCATCTAGGAAAGGAGGATGAAGAAGCAGAGCTTCCCCTCCATCCCCGAACTAGAGCTCACCTAAGAATATGAACACGGAGGGGAGCTGGAAGCAGCACCCACACAGCCAGGGCCTGGCCAGGCTCCCGGAGGCTTTGATGATTGGCCCAGAAAATAATCCCATTATCACCAAGGACACAGCTCATCACCAGCCCGAGAGGCCTGGCTCTGCATTGGGCCCCCCAGGACCTGGGTGGAGGTGATTAGCAGGGAGAGCGAGAGGGGGACACCGACTCCCCTTCAGGACGAGCACACAGACCCACATTCCGAAGCACCCGAGGAAAGCTGACGCCAGGAGAGAACCAGCAGCACCAGCAGTGGGGTGACAGTCCCAGAGACGCAGCGGCCTGGAAGGCAGGACTGAACAGCGTGTGCAGAAAGATAAGGGAATAAACAAGGGCAGCGGGGGCCATGGAGGATGGGCTGAGAGGCCCTGCACTGTAGCTGCGAGGACTTCCGGAAGTGGAGACGTGGGACGGCAGGGACAGCCATCTTCGAGGACGGCCTGGCTGAGGATTTCCCACAACGGAAGGCACCCCGTGGACCCTCAGATTAAAGGCACATGCTGAGTGCCACGGAGGAGAGCAGTCCACATGTGCTAACCCAGGGCACGCTCCCTCTGCCAGGCCTGCCAGCCCCGCCCCACGTCCCTCCCCGGGAGCTCCTGCCGATGTCCTGCTCTGCTGTGGCCCCACTCCTGATCCTGGTACAGAGAGGAAAGCCTCTGGTAAAAAGTGAGGGGATGCAGGCTCCAGCCCCACACTGAGACTGCCGCACTGAGCTTCAATTCTTCTCCCGAAACGGGTCAGAACTAGTCGGACAGAACCTTTGCACCGGAAGGGACTGTGGGGTGGCATCACTTCCTGCACTTACTTCTCCACAGGAGCCAGCGGGGCGCCCACCGCCCCATCTCCATTTCCCCCTCAGTGGAAGGGGATAGAGACAGCACCCTCATTGGGGATTGTGAAAGGATTTAATGACAGCACAGTGCTAGGCTCATCATAAATGTTCAACCTGGGGCGGATGTTACTATTGCTATAATAATAGGTGTCCCCCCACCCCCAATGCCACGCAACCTACAGCCAGTGTGAGGGCTTCCCACTGAAGCCAGGACTCCAGGCAGAGCAGACCCAGGGCCCACCGCCACCTCCGCACTGTGAAAAGGGGCAAGCCAGCGAGTGGTCCCCCGCCCTTCTCCCTGGGCACCCCAGTAGCTCCTCCTTGGCCTCCAGAGAAGCCCCTCCCCGTGACCAACCATGAACTTCCCCCAATAGGATGGGCTCAGACCCAGCCCCAGTGCCCCCCTCCCATTGCCCTGGGCACCCTACCTCTCTCTGCTCACTGCAGATCTTACACAGCCACAGGGGCCGCTTCTGGCCAGGGGAGGCCTCGATCCCACACTTGGTGCAGACTTTCTATAAGAGAGAGGACACGGGAGGTCACCACTTGAGCTGCTTCCTCCTCGGCTGAGAGGCTGGGGAAACCGAGGAGCCCTTGGCCGTATTCCGAGGGACGGCTCCGGCTTCAGGCCAGCAGGGCAACTAACCCAGAGGGCACAGGTGGCTCTGTGGCACCCTGGACGAGCCCACCCATGAATCTCCACGATACAGATTCAGCCCCACAACCACATTCTCTTAGGAGCACATCACAATAAGCTGCTCGAGAGTCACAGCTGCATCATGTTCCACAGCAGAGAACTGGCCACCACCCAAACGCCCAGTGTGCGTGGAAGAGCCAAGCGCGGGCAGCAGAATACGAGGTGGCCTGGGCATAGCAGGCCGCGCCCCTCCCTGGGAAGGTGGCAGCAGAAGATGTTATGCAACAGAGAAAACACATGGGTGTATAATCAAGCAAAAAAGTCACGGATGTGAGAAGACCGGTTGCGAGAAAGACCAGTGCCTTATGGCATGCCCCGTCCCTTCATGGACCGAGCCCAGCTCCTGCTACCTCAGCAGCAGGCCCGTTTCGCAGGCGAGGCCTCTGGGGCTGGAAGTAGGCTGGGAATTTGCCAAGTTCACCAGCAAGTGGTGGGCGCAGGTCCGGCTCAAGAGCCATTATGTAATTTCCCCAGACACACGAGTAGCTGGAACCTCGTTCCTGCAGTGCTGACCTTCTATGCTGCTTAAGCTCACAAATTCCAAATACATATCTTGCTTCCCCGAAATGCACGGCGACATGGTGGTGGGCAAGGCCAGGTGAGACGCCCCGGAAGGTGGGGGACCTGGTGGGGCCGAGATGCATTGCCCATTAACTGGGTACAGTCTGCCTCGGCGACAGCAGGCCCTCCTCTGAGAACGGGCGCCCAGGGCTCCTCAATGTTTGTGTCATGTCCCTGCAGGCTGGGGGTTCTCCCCGCTCCCCCCCCAAACCTGCCCCACCTCTGAGGGAAGGCCGGATCTGTCGCCTGGCCTTTCCTGCAGGCTGCCAACCGAGCAAGAAGCACAGCCCTCTCCACGGAGAGGAAAATGTCACCAACTTGGCTTCCCAGCGCCTGTCGTCACCGCCCAACTGGGCAGCTGAGCCCAGCGCCGCAGGAGGGGAGCCAGCTCTCGGCGGAAGGAGAGCCGACACTTTCCTGGGGCCGGAGGGTATGCATTTGTTACCATCCAGTACTCAGGTAGGAGAAATGCCACTTTTCTTCTCTCTCCAAATGGAAGGTAATCTCCAAGCTTCCCGCTCTCTGGGCTGGCAAGAAAGTCCACCCCGTCACAGCGGGGCCCCTTCCCAGCTCTTGAGAAGGTCCTGGGCTTCAAGAGGGTCCCTGTCTGGGTGCTCACTGCTATGCTGCTCTCCCTCTGAGCTCCAGGGTCCCTTGGAGGGGAAGGGGCCTGGCCATTTCTGTGCCAGGCCTGGGTTTGGGATCTGTGCCAGCTGGGGCACGGCAGCCTGCCCCCGGGACCCTTGGGCCACCACCTGTGACCTGATCTAAATTCCCTCTTCTCCACTGGGACTGCCTCTCGATATCCCTCCCAATGCTCGCCCCAGCCCTTCTGCCTCTAGGACAGGCCCCCCATGAGCCCATAAGGTGGAAATACACACAGGCCCCTCCCCCAGGGGTAACGAGAGAGGACGGAGGTGTTGAAGCCGGCCGGCTGTTTCCTTCCAATTCCCACTACGGAACAAACAAATGGTGCACGGGTGAAAGCAGCGTGGCCCTTCAAGAGGTGAGCTTTTCCTGTTGAGTTTTCTATGTGCTTGTAGGTTCCATGCCAGTCGCCCTCCAAGCAGAGTGCTCTGCCTTCCCTGAGACCTTGGTGCCGGGAACAAGGAGAGAACACGAGACGGCCGCTACCGCTTCCTGAGCAATTGTGTGCGCCAAGCAACAAAGTATGAAGGGGCCGGGAGGCAGGCTCTCCATCATGCAGCTGAGGACACGGAGGCTCGGAGATGGTGAAGACCGCCGGAGGTCCCACCGCTAGGTAGAGACAATCAGGATTCGGGACCCAGAGAGCTGGGTAATGCCCTCCCCTGCCCAGCGCCAAGCTGGTGCCCATGGCTCTCCGAGGAGCCGGCTCACGTGCCTGGGAGTGTGGCTGATGATTCGCAAATGAAGGAATGAGCAGAGGAGACACGGCATGACCTCGGACAGGCTGTGCTGGGGATGAGTGTGCAGCTGCATATGCTTGCTCATCAGCTCCAAGGCACTGGTTCTGGGAGTCTGGCTCCGCCTTCCTCGGTATTTCTTTGGAGGGAGGGTGGCCGCTCCTCAAAGGAGAGAGGTTTCCCGGGCAGACAGGGAGCCCAGGCCCAGCGGCCTCCCCAGCAACACTCCATGGGCTCCCCCACAGCCTCCCTCCCATGCTGTGGCCGCCCCGCCCCACACATTCAGCAAAGGTTGGGGCTGCGACCTCTGCCCCTGACTCAGTCAGCTCGGGCTGCTATAACAAAACAAGTCCTGGCCTGGGTGGCTTACACAGCAGACACATGTTTCGTAGCTCTGGCTGACCTCCCAGACCGGGGTGCCAGCAGGCTGTGTTCTTGGAGAGGGCCCTTGCTCTGTGCCCCCTTTTGCTTCTGCACACTGGAAGCCCTCCAAATGGGCTCATCATCATCTGTCTCAACCTGGACCACTCAGAGCCCCCTGTCCTCCTGAGGTCCCCACCTCATGCTATCCTGCCCTGTCACCGACTTTGCTTTCCAGAAACCCTGCCTGAGCCCGTTCTGAAGCACTGCAGCTTGGTGTTCTGGGCACAGGCTTTGGAGTGAGGCAGGCCTGGGTGGGCCCGTGGGCAAGCTACACAACGCCTCTCGAAGCCTCAGATGTTCTCATCTGTAAAATGGGATCATATCTGTCTCCTAGGGGTGTCTTGAGGGTTAGCTGAGATTCACCTGAAGAGCAACCAGCATGTTCTAAGCTTTCCTGCCAGTTACTGTGACCAGTGACACCTTCGTGCCCTGTTCTGAAACCCTGCATGATTCGCCACTGGCTCATATGGTAGCTATCAGCCTCATGTGGCTCTCTAAATCAAAATTAATTAAGACTAAATAAAAGGAAAAGCCCAGCTCCTCGGTCACACTAACCATATTTCAAGTGCTCAATAGCCACACGTCACATCGAATAGCCCAGAAATAGAACATTCCCATCATCGCAGGAAGTTCTGCTGGATGGCACTGGGCCACAGGACCCAGGCCTCGGTCTCAGTGCCTCAACACTCACCACGGCCCTCCCTGGCCTGTTCCCATGGCTCCCCACAAGGCCTCACTTCCCATCAGCTACTGTGATCCAGTGCTGGCTATTCTCAGCCTATCTTTTGTCCTGGCCTCACCCCCTCCCAACCTTCCCCATCTGATGCCCACTCGCCTTCCAATTTATGGATTCCTATAACCATCACCTGCTGAGTGCCCACGGGCAGCATGGCACTGGGTGGGGCAGGCAGGGCCCAGGCCTTGTGTGTCCCCAGTGAAGTGCCCAACGCTCGGTCCCAGGTCAGCCTGCCAAGGCTGCGTGGCTGCCCGCTGCACTACTAGAGGAGATTTAAGCCAGGCTCGAAGGATGGGTGTGCACATACCCTCAATAAATATGGTCTGATTGATTAAACATGCAGGCTGGTGGGGAAGAGAGAAAGAAACCAGGAGAGAGTGCCCAGAGCTGTGTGCTGTCTTCTACCCACGGATCACAGCACACAGACTGCTTGGCCTGGGGACAGAGGTGGTGGGGGACCAGCTGCCCACAAGAGGCTGGGTGGTCAGCTCCCATGCTAGGGGGTGGGGTGTGGATGAGTGGCACCTCCCAAATGTTCCCTCCTCCCTTTGCCCTGTGGGGGTACTTTGAAGGGGTTGAGGTGGTATGACAAGGCACACCCTCCTCGCCATGCACAGCCTGTTTTCCGGCTGCCTGCCGTCACTGGTGGGACCCATGTCAGATCCCACCATCTCTCAGTTGTGTCATGTCTCGGCTGGGGAATCCAGGCCAGCAAAAAGATAACATGCTCCAGTTCAAGTAATACATAATTGCTCCCCTACTAAATCTCCAATCAGTAGGAGAATAATGAGCCTTTTCCCCTGCGGGCTTGGTCTTTATTCCCAGGTTGCAAAAAAGAAAATTAAGCAGGTAGTATTTTAAAAATGCAGTGAGAGTGCGAGCCAGCTGTGACATTAAGTCAGTACAAAGGGCACAATCCACAGCCGTGTCAAGGATAGCTTTGGGTCCGGGGGGTGGTCACTTGCTTCCCTGCCTGAGATGGGCTTCCATTGAGCGGAATTGCCTTGGACAAGCGAGCACTGGCTTCCCCGGTCGGTGGTCATGGCTGCCTCATGCTTCCCACAGCCTAGTATTGGGTCTGAGTGTCCAACAAACCAAGTCCAGCTCTGGGCCTCACTCAGAGCAGAAGTGACACACGTCCAGGCCTTCACTTGGCATGTACAATCTCCTCAATCCTGCCTCGGGCACTTCATGCATTCCTTTTGTCAACATATACCCCAGACTAGAGCACACACGGGGAAGGGGGTGGTTCAGGGCATAGCCCACAGGGCACAGACTTTGGGGCTGTTTAGATGCAACCTTAGACTCGTCACTAAACCTTCTCTGAGGCTCATTTCCTCGTCTGTCAGTGTTAACAGGCGGACTCATGCCACCACAGGGAGGATCAAGGCAGATGATTCATGAAAGTGCTTAGCACAGAACATGCGATAGAGCAGGCAATAACCACAGTTCTGTTCCACATGCCTAGATCCACAGGGATGCCAGCACCCATCAGTCATACAAGCCACAACCCAGAATCATTCTCCATCCTCACTCTCCCTCATCCCCACCCAAATAACCCATCTCCAAAAGCTTTAAATCTCGACTGTCAACTGCCCTCCATCACCCTTCCCGATCCACGCTGCCGCCCCGGGGCCCCCCAGCAGACCTCCTCCTTCCCACTTTGGCCAGCCTCCAGTTGGTTCCCGATATGGCAGCCAGGGTGATCTTTTCAAGATGCAAATCTAATCATGTTATTTCTCCATCCCTGCCAGCATAAAAGCTTCCAAAGACTTCCTGTGGCTCTCGGGATGCAGACAGCCTCTTTCGCCTGGTGCATGAGGCCCACTCAGGCTAGACTCTCCCTCTTTGCCAGCCCCACCCCCTGCCCGTGAGCCCCAGCCATGTGGGCCTATCTTCCGTCTCTGGTCCTCACTATGTTTTTCCTGCTCCAGGATCTTGGCATGTGCTGCTCTCTCTGTATGGGATGCACGCGGCCACACACTCTCTTCATTAACTTTCAGACCTCTGCAAAAGCACCACCTCTTCAAGGAAGCCCTCCCTGACTTCCTCCCTGGTTGCAGCTTGCCTTTTGTCCTCAGCTGTCAGGAATTTTAGCCTTGTTCACATGGCTCTATGACTGCCACCACTTCCTCTATCAGGCTGTCAGCTTCCCGAGGGCAAAGGCCAGGTCTGTTCTGTTCACCTTCCTATTCCCAGTGTCTGGCACAATGAACGTTTGCAGAATAAATGAATGAAAAAAAAAACAGCAGCTACTTTTACTATTGAGAAGGCAAGATGTGGTCCCTCTTAGAATGTGCAGTTACTGAGGAGACGAGACACAGGGAGATAAAACACCCACCTGGCAGCGAAGGGGAGGTAATGGGAGAGCCTGCACCCGGGGTAGGGTGTCCAGGGGTGGCAGGGCTGCTGGCCGGCAGGCCTCACTCTCAGGGTTCATTGTGTGACCCCAGGCTGGCCTAGACACCAGGAAAAGGACTCTAAGCATCCTTTGTTAAGGGTTGCACCCTACATGACCCCTCCTTGCCTGTCCTCCACCCTGGGGTGCACCCTGCAGGGCCGGAGAGGTCATGTGGGTGCGACCCTTAACAACAGATGCTCAGTGTCCTTTTCCTGCGTGCAGACTCCTGTCCCTGGGGTGCAGCTTCATCCTAATGTCTGAGGGGGCGCCCTCCTTGACGTCCTCACAATCCCGGCCACTTTGGTGACCCCTGGCCTCCCTGGAGCGCACACTGCCAGGTAACCCTTCACCCTCCCACAAGAGGCAGGAAGTGCAAGCGGACCTGGGAGGTGAGGTGCACCTGCGCTCAGGCCCTGGCTCCCAGGTGGGCCTTCACATCCTCACTGTGAGTCCCCGCCTACCTCAGCAGAACCCCTAGCGCCACAGGGGGTTCCCAAACTGATCTGATCAGAGGAAGGGAGCGGGTGCAGGGCCGGGAACAAAGCTGCTCGGCACACAGACGCCAACGCCTCTCAGGAACATTCAGTAACTGCGGAACAGCCGCGCACCCTCGACAGGCCCCGAAGGCGCGGCAGGATTATCATCCATCACACAGACAGAGATGTTGGCGACGCTCAGTCAACCAAAATAAGATGAAATTGTGCTCAAATGTTCCGTACAAGGAGGCCAAGGAAATGTACCCTGTGCTGCAGAGATGAATACTGAAGACGGTTAATTTGAAAATATTTGATGCTTTAATGCAACAAACCTTTTGTCGATACTGGTGCGAAGCCTTGTTCTAGGAGTGATGAGGATGAATGAGGCACAGCCACTGTCCTCGAAGATTGGTGGGAGGGGGTGTGAGGAACTAGCAAGACTCATGTGGAAAAGGACTTTCCCAAGAGTTTCAACCCACCGACAATGACCGCGAGCGCGTCTCTCTGTGAATGACACTGCAAATGATGCTCACACCTCCCCAGTGAAGGGCAGAAATGGCTGCATACAAACGACAGTGAAGACTGGACCCCGTACGTACGCATTTCACATCGCACGGTGTGTTCTTGTTGCCAGAAATCAAACCTTTGACAAGGAAACATCCGGTTGTGTGTTAGGGAAAGCGATGCAGCAATACAGGCGTCTAGAGGCAGCACTGCCACCTGGGAGCAGGCCCTTCTCTCCCGCACATGGCGCTGCTCCGGGGCCACTGCCAACCCCTGGCCTGTGAGGGCCCAGCCCTCGCCGCCTCTCCCAGAGGAAGGAAAACCTTGCAGATTTCAGTGAGAGTTTCTGACACCTCCTCCCTCCACCTGCCACTCACTGTCCTGGGTGGAGGGGAGGGCTGCAAAGGGAACAGAAGCAGCTCTTGGTTACGACCATCACATGTGTAACGAGAAATCACGCCTCGCGTGGGCCTTGGATCATGACTGCGCATGTCTGACGGGGGAAGGGGCACTTCAGGCAGGATGGGACCGCCAGGCGGGCTGGGGCTGGGGTGATGGCTGCTCACTGCCCCTCCACTGGGCCCACCCACCGGCCCCTGTTAACTCTTCCAAGTCCTGGTTATCCTCGCATCACCTCTGAGGCAGAAACCGTGTGCCCGCTTTTTGCCTCTTTTCCAGAGGACACGGGAAACAAAGGCGGTTTGAGCCGTCTTGACGGGGCGCACAGGGCGTGCAGCGTGGATGACGGGGCCTGGGTGGAGGCAGCTTCGGTTTCAAACAACAGCAGGGCCGGGGTGGGGTGGGGTGGGGAGGGTTCTTCAATCTGAAGCTGAGAGGAAAGTTCTAAAAACACAGCCAACCTGATAATGTCTGAGCAAAGGGGACCACAGGAGCCATGGCCCCCAGTCTTGATGAATTCACTCATTCATACAACGGCGTCTGAGGATGGCACGCTGGGCGCCAGGGATGTGCTCCGTGTCAGGTGTCAAGACGTGCCCACGACACAGCCCCAGCACGAGGTGCACCGCGTGGGCGTGCGTGCAGGAGCACTGAGTGTGACTAAGGTGCTGATGCAGGACCGTTGCACCAGGGAATTATGCGCATAAACATGGAAGGGACAAAGGCCTCTGGAGACATCCAGGGACGTCCCCAGAGCCAGCCCGGTCTCAGGCCAGGCCAGGCCAGATATGCCCCTGGGGCGGGGGGAGCCCCTCACATGCATGTTTCTGCGAATGTCACCCACAGCGACTCCGTCAGGGGTCCCTCTCCTCGGAGGCAGTGACAGACCCTCTGGGCCCGGGGATGGGACACGTGGAGTGGGAAAGCATGTTCACTATCACGTTCACTTTTTCAAACATAGGGTAGTATTTTGAGACTTCAAATAGTGTTATTAAAGGATGCGGGAAGAAGCCCAGGCCGTGTGGCACAGTGGTTGAGCATTGACCCATGCACAGGAGGTCAGCAGGGTGGGATTCCCAGGTAGAGCACATGCCTGGGTTGTGGGTTCACCTACCCACAGGGGGTGGGCAGGAGGCAGCTGACTGATGAAAGTCCGGACAGAGGAAGAGCCCCATAGCTCCTGGTTAGGAGCCCGCATAGGAACTCTCCCCACGGTTACGTGAGTAGAAATCGACGTGCATTGGAACTGGCCACTCCTCTGAGAAGGGCCTAGCAGGGGCTCTGGAACATGAGCCTCCTAACATCTCCCAGCCTAGAGTACACCTCAGGCCTCGCCCTGGCCCCGAGCCCACCTGCTCGGGAGGAAGAACAGGTGGAAGATGGAGTAGAGCACAATCGAGGGGACCATGACCCTCGTCCAGCTTCCCTAAGCCTTGCACCCAGCCTGCTCCACCCTGCTGGGCTCCCCCTGCTGGGACCAGACTCCTGGAGCCTTTCCTAGCTCCTCCCAGCCCTGAAGGAAGAAACCCTGGCTTCTGTGCCTGCCCACCAGCCTGGGCTCCTGGAAGTGACAGGGCCTGAGCGGCCCCCGGCCCCCAGACTTCCAGCCGCAGGTCCAGGTGGCCCCATCAGGATCACTGAGGGATGACAATCGGTCTCGCAGTCTCAGGGACGGCCAGGTCACACGCGGCCTGCCGCTCCCCACCTCTGCTCTGGCTGGGAGGGCGTCGGGGCAGGGAAGGCCCCAGGGGTGAAGGAAGCGGCTTACATCCATCTTGCCCCTCGCTGCATGATCGCTTAGAGTTACAACTCATAATAATGGTAACAGCTACCATTTACCGAGCGCTTGCCCATGCCTGGCACCAGGCTCAGTGCTCAACACACATTACCATGATCACATTCCATCTCGTTTACGCTCACAACGGCCCCTTGAGGAAGGGTTTATGGTCCGAATGTCGTGGGGGAGGCGGCTATTGGAGGCCCCGAGATGCTGGGGGCCTGGCTAAGTTCACGTGACGAGGAGGTGGCCGAGCCAGGGTGCCGCTCCAGGTCCTTAACAATAAAAACAAGGGCTTATATAACACGCCTGCCACGGATTATTCACTTAACAAGGCGAGACGGGGCAGACAGCTTAGGTAATTTGTCCCGGGTCACACAAGGGCAGTCAGTGGAGGGCAGACTGGGGTCCGAGTCCTGATCTGACCTCTCACCCACACTCTCTGCGACCCCCACACGAGCCGAGAGGGGCCCTGGGAACAATGCTGGCCTGCAGCTAACTGGCAGCTCGCTTCCTGAGACTGACACCGGCCAGACTGGGAGCGTGAACACGGGGAACGGCCAGCCGGACTACACCTGCTGCGGCCTCCCCAGTCCAGCCCTGCCTCATATCCCACTCTGCTTCCGGGGCCCTGGGGCCGGGCCTCCCACAGAGGATTTGCCCCCCGCCATCCCCTGGTCCGGCCTCTGTTACGGGAGCCTGCTTCTCAGAGTGACGGCCCAGGAAGAGGCTCGATCACGTGGGGTTGCTTCATCCTCACATCCAGAGTCCTGATAACGCCCTGCCCCACTCAGCAGCCCCTGAGCTAATGGCTGCCAGGATGGGGGCTCCTCGGGGGCTGCCACGAAGTCCCAGCGTGGAGGGAAGGCGCTGGCTGTGGTCAGATTGGCCATGCCAGGACCCCTGGGCTAGTTCTGCCACGGAGACGCTAGCTCTGAAGTTCGACAGTCCTAAGGCGTGTGCCCAGGGTCTCCACCTGACCTCAAAGACACTGATCATAGCCCTGCTTGTGGGAAGGCGAGGCAGAGCCTCCGTTATCCTTCCGCCACCCCTCCCCCTATAGTCTGGTGGGCAGCGACCTCACGGCAGGTCGGGGCGGATGATGCCAAGACCATCCAGCAAACACTTCCTATGCCCTGCTGCGGCCGGGCCCCAGACTTGGTGAGAGTGCGGTAAGGCTCACAGGCTGAGGGGCGGGAAGACAGAAACACGGAGGCACACAGAAGGCCTTGGCCCCCACTGGCTCTGCAGCCTCGCCAAGCCCCCGGTGCCCGCCAACTGTCACTGTCTGCTCCCAACACTCCCGGGATTCCCATGCCTCCCTGCTTTTGCCCAGCTGTGCCTCATGGCTAGGGCACTTCCATGTATCCCTCAGGAATAACACAAACGTATTCTCCCCTGTGACCCCGACTCCCACTCCCACCCCAAGCTCTAGTTACCCCTCACCCCCCACCGTGTGCTCCCACAGTGAGCGTCCAGAGCGGAGTGCTGATTGCATCCTACGGGTATCCAGTGACTGCACAGACCCCGCTGGCCCAGGTCTGGAGACCCCTCCCCCCCCCCGCCCTCTGCCCCAGCTCGGCCCCTGCCAGCTTAGCCGGGAACACATCAGCCTTTGGCAGCTGCTCCCGAGGTCGGCACTGTCTTCGCTGACTTCCAGGGTCATCATAACTCTTGGAAGGTCAGCCTCTGTGAAAATTTCCTCTCCCTTCCCCATGGCCCCTCTGGGGCCTGGGACAGCCAATTATCCTCAAAGCCAGTAAAGACCTATCGCTGGAACGGATTGTTTTATTTGAAAAATACAGCAGCCTAGACAAACACCCTCAGGCTCCTGGACATTCCGGCGGCAGCAGCACTAACGAGCAATTAGGGACCCTGGCGATGTGCAGGAGCTGGCTCCAAGGAGAGCAGTGACGGTCGGGCAGGTGTGGTCAGCCAGACCCTCGGGCCCTGGAACTCCCAGCCCGGGAGGGGGTTCATTTACGCTGCTGAAGTCAGCGGCCTGTGCCCAGGGAAGGGACTGGGAGCCCTGGACACCGCGTGGAGGTGGAGGCGTCCGACTTCATTCTGCGGGCAGCCGGGAGCTGGCGGGGAGGCCGTGCAGTGGCCCCAGGCGCTCAGGCCTCCCTCTCTCCCTGGAGGGCCAAAGCCCCCGCCTGTCTGCGCTGGAAACTCAGACGGCAGAGGTGTCTCCTGGGCAGAGGGCGCTCTGGTGGGCCCGGCAGATCATGATCCCGCCCAGGCTCAGTTTCTCCATCTGTAACCTGGGAGAGTCACCCCCACACCCCACCCCTGCAGAAGGCGGATGACAAGGAGGAAAGCGGTCGTGAGGGAGCGAGGGAAGATCCCCCAAGCTGCGTCAGAGAAAGGCCTGAACCTTTCTCGGTTTGGAGGCCGGGGCTGAGGGCAGCCTCTGAAGAGAAGCTGGCTCCCCCTTCCCTCTCCCCCCCACCCCCCACCCCCAACAGCTGCCCCAGCAGCAGGAAGGCACCTGCTGCCCACCCCCCACCCTCGGGGACAGAGGCAGGCTCCATCCACCCCAAGTTAGGGACCGCGAAGAGCACAGGGCCGCTTGGGAAAGGCTGCGGCAGGAGAGACGGGCGATTTGAGAGCAATGACGAACGGCAGGCCTTCCGAGGTGTGGCAGCTTGCAGGACGAGCAGCGAGGTGAGGCCCGCGTGAGTAGCACCCGGCCACACCGCGGACAAGGACTGGAAATGTCATTATCTGTTATTTACCACAACAGAGGACAAGAGGCTGCACAGAATTACCGTTCCTGGTAACAGCTGCTAAACGCATTTGCCAACACTGCTTCCTGCTGCCTGCGTTCTCTCGAATGTACAATGACCAGACCCAGGGGGAGGCCTCGAAGCTCCTCCGGTGGCAAGGGGCCCGAGGGGGCACCAGACAGCTGTCTCCGGAAGGAGCCCGCCCCCAACCCAGGCCTACAGACCATTTGCTCACTCCATGAGGGGCCTCCCAGTGACTCTCATCCATGACCCAGCAAACACAAACCCCTTGCAAACCCCCAGATGTGTCGGGGCTCCACCCATCATCCTGGGGGTGCGACAAACCTCTGTGGGGAGGTTTGCTTTGGGGGCGGCCAGGGGGCCACACACTACGTGGGTGGTCAGCACTAGGGCCTACAATACCTTCTCCAGTGTTAGAGGCACTTAGTCATCAATGGCCTTTGCACCCCATTGGCAAGCTGGCACCAAATATCACCTTCCTTTGGGCAGGGGGTGTCTCCTATGAGTGTTCATCTCTTTTTACCCCCCGAAGAGTGAACAGAGTTCTGAATTGAGATGTGAGGCCCTGGCTATGCCATCTCAAAGAACCTCAGTTTTTCCATCTGGAAAATGGGTTTAATCACTGTCTTTTGCCTGCCTTCCTTCTGGGAGCTATAAAGGGTATTTGGCATCCCAGAAACATCAGAGACAAAGGGGCGTCTCAGAAGCACAAGCCAATCCCCACACGGGCGTCCCCCTGCTAAGAGGACACCAATCCAATCCCAGCCTGAGACAGAGAGACTTGGAAAGCAAACCTGCCATTGCTTTAAAGTAACAGTATACCACACCCCGTCTCCTGCCCCCAAACCTGCTCCCTGGGCCTGCCCTGGCCTCCACAGGTCAGGGTGCGGCAGCGGCCACAGCTGTGAGCTAAAGCTGACGCGTCTGTGCCTCTGGAGTACAACCTGGCTTACTGTTTTAGAGCATCCAATAGGCTCTCTCACCCCAACACGCAGTCCCGCTCCAGTCTGCCTCTGGACCTGACCTCCCCAGAGACCCACTTGCTTCCTGAATAGAACCCTTTTTTTCGATGGCTCTGCCTCACTTCATTCACTCCACCCTCCTCGCCCTGCCTCCCTCTCCTGGCTGACTCCCCCACATCCCAAACCATTGGCTATGCCAAATGCCCCCAGTCTCTGTACTCCACTGTCTCCTGCCTCTACAGAGCTGTGCCTCCCCCTGCTCTGCCCTGCCCAGGCACCTGGGTCTCCTCCTCCAGGCCTGGCTCACACAGCCCTAGGGTGCCAGCCTGCGCCCTCTGCCTGGGGCCACTCCATGCCTGCTCCTACAGCCCTCCTCCCGCTGCACTACACTCTGTCACAGCGAGGAGCACCTGGCGGGCAGGGCGTGACACGCAGGCAGGCCAAGTGGACCGGTCTCCGGAGGGCTGCAGGAGACGTCATTGGGTTAACCTCGCTATTCCTAACAGAAGGAGCAACGAATAGGCCAACGCTCACAGCCTGTCATGTGGGCAGCTCTGCCCAGAAGCTGCAGCCTTACACTCCCCGGGGGCCTCCCATCTACTCCCAGCAGATGGTTGGGGGCGGGCTGGACAGGTGGGAGACAGACACCCAGGAAAGTTGGGGGTGACATAGGGAAGGTGCTTACTGTCAGTCACACCTGAGAACAGAGGTTATGGGCCAGAATGGGCGTGGCCACTGCAAGGGGGCAACATTTGGAATATTTAATTCCCTAAACCAGATGGGAACATCTGACCCGCAGGCTGTGTAAGGCCCACGAAATCATTTGGTCTGTCCCTGCCAAGGCATGAGGGGTGAGTTAATGAAATGTTTGGCCTGGCCAATGTGGCTCACTGCTTGAGCGTCGACCCATGAACCAGGAAGTCAGGGTTCAATTCCTGGTCAGGGCACATACCCAGATTGCAGGCTTCATCCCCAGTATGGGTTGTGCAGGTGGCAGCCAATCCATGATCTCTCTCATCATTGATGTTTCTCTCTCTCTCTGAAATCAATAAAAAGTATTAAAAAAATAAAAGAAATGTTTGGCCCAATACAGCAGGCTACTTTTTAAGCTGATAATTCTGTGATGATTCTGTATGGCCCCCGAATGATGCTGTAAGTGTCCACATGGCCCTCGGCAAGAAAAAGGGGCCGCCCCTCCCATGAAGGTGTGCGCTCCCAGCTCTCAGCCCCTCCTGATTGACTCCCGGCTTGTGGGGCTCTCACGCTCCTGTTACCCTACATTCGCCCCCATGGCTCACAGCTATGTGGGCCCTCCACACTGACTCATGGACTGTAACTAGCCTGGTGCTGAAACGCTGGATTCTGGTGTCGCTTTTAGCTTTACTGAAGGGATGCAATTCCTTGGAAAGAATGCTTTCTGCCGTATCTCATCCTCCGTGGGGCCTCTGGAAATCCTTATTCCCATGGCACCCCAAGAACCACTCCCACTCCCACTCCCACTGGGGAAAGACCACCCACACATTTCTCAGGTATGACAGGTTCTCATGGAGTCGCCATTAGGCTGGTCTCTAGGAAGCTCTGGGATTTGCCACCAGCGGGTCTCCAGGTTCCCCACGCCTACCCGGCTCTCGGCAGCTCTGCGGCTGCCTTTGACCTTAAGCTGAACGGCAGCGGCATGACAGGGTGAACAGATTGGTCCCTGGACTGCTCCACGTGGCAGGAAAGAAGCTCCTCTGGGGAGCAGGCACCAGAGCAGCAGGAAAGAAGTGTGCCTCACGGAGACGCTCTAAGCGTCAGATCCGGAGTGGGCACGTGTTCCAGGATGCCGTGTGGTGTCTGCTCCCATCCCCAGCCCCATACCAGCAGCCACGTCAAATCTTGCCAGGCAGCCTGGGAGACACGGCGGCCAGAGCAGGCCCTCAGAGGCAGGTGGAATAAGTGACTTTTTCTGGGGATTTAGGAAACATCAGTAGTTGAATGAAAAAAATCCATCCTGGTAACGAGGCACACGCTCACGTCTCCTCCATCTGATTAGGCAGAGGACAGGGGGCACGGTGCGGCCAGTCTGGAGGCAGCTCGGATGAAACGACTATTGCTCCAGGCTGCTGCTGCTCTTGAGGCCACACCCGAGGGACAGAGGCGCCGAGCACTGAGTTTGGAAGGGGAGTGGGGGACATGGGTGGGTTTCATTCCAGAGGGAGACCCTGCAACAAGCTGCACCCTCCTCCCCGTTGTGCCCTGTGGGTGGGAATATGAAACGGTGCAGCCGCCATGGGAAGTAGGGTGGCAACGCCTCCAAAAATGGCACAGAACGGCCACGTGGTCCAGCAATGCTCCTGGGACAAGCCCGGAAGAACCGAAAGCAGGGGCTCAAAGGGATATCTGCACACACATGTTCCTGGGAGCACCGTGCACAGCAGCTAAGATGCAGAAGCAAGCCCGGAGCCCGTCGACAGATGACCGGGATCAGGACAACGTGCTGTCGATATACCCTGGAATGTTAGCCTGACAAAGAAGGAAACTCTGACACCTGCTAACCACACGGATGAGTCTTACGACACGGTGTTACGTGAAACAAGCCAGGCGCAGAAAGACAAATACCGTAAGACTGTTGTATACGCGGGCCCTAAAGTAGGCAAATGCCTAGAAACAGAAAGCGGGAGGGGAGGTGCCAGGGGTTGGGGGAGGTGGGGAGAGGAAGTGAATGCTTTCTGGGGACAGGGTTTCAGTTCTGGAGGGGATGGGGGTGATGATAGCACAACAGGAATGTACTTCATGCCCCTCAAATGTAATGTATACTTAAAAACGACTGAAAAAGTAAATTTTATGTTATGTATATTTACCACAAGTTGAAAATAACTTTTAAAATTGTCTCCTCCTATTTTAGGGACTTGAGTTAATCCAGGGAGCAGGTGGAATAGCCCCATCCCACAGAGTCCGCAAGGGCCAGGCCTCAAAGCTCTGAAGAGTCACTGGTGGGGCCTCCCTGGGTGTCCTTGGCGCTCTTTCTGTTCTCACTCACACCCCATCCTTCCCAAGCCCGCACCCCGTCCACGCTACACCCTCTGCTCAGGACCCTTCCTGCCAGACCTGATGTTTTCTTATTCTGGTCTCAGCTCAAATGTCACCTCCTCATTTGAGGCCCTCGCTGTGTACGCAACATAAAATAACTGCCTTCCACTCCCTCCCCACTGGCTCTTACAGTGCCCGCCTCCCTCCTTTTCTCCCTCTCCCTCCCTCCCTGCTGTGTATGTTTTTGCCACTGGAAAGACTGTATGCATTTTCTCTTGTCCGTATTGCCTTTTCTTAGCATGTAACTCCATGGGGTTGATGCAGCAGAGCAGTTATTGGAAAAATGCTCAGAACCAGACCGCTTGGGTCCAAATACTGGCCCCACAACTAACTAGCTGAGTCACCCCGGGCAAGATTCTTTATCACTCCATGCCTCAGTTTACACGTCTGTAAAGGGGGAATGATCACAGGGCCAGCTTCTAGTGTTGCTTGGTGGACTGGATGAGTTAACAGGTGACGGGCCCTCAGAACAGTGTCTCGCAAAGTAAGTAAGAGAAGAACTGGCCCTTATGGTTACAGCGGCAAGGCCCCCTCCTGCCCTGCTCATCATAGTACCTCCTGGCCCCGGCCTATGGTCAGGGCCTGATAAAACGTCATAGCAGGAAATGGATGAACAAATTCTGCAGAGACAAGCCCTTCATGAAATTAAATTTCATTTGCAAGGATGGGCCTAGGGAGATTATCAGGCTCCGAAGGAAAGAAACGTCTCCCTCAAGGGGTGCCCACCCTCCCACCGCCCAGGCCCTGGACCCCTGAGGTGGGCCCAGCCAGCCCGTGTATAGCTTCTGGAGTGGGATGTCCTAAGAACATTCCGGCTGCTTCTGAAAGTCTCGGGAAGGACATTTTTACCCCCAGTGGTGGGGAGGGCAGCCAGCCCGCCACGGCCAGCACTGGACAGAGCGTGGGGGAGGGGTGGCCTCTGACAGGGCCTTCTGGATACTTCCGGGGGCCTCAAAGGCATCACCCATGCTGATATGGCACCCACTCCGTGGCCCTTAGAGCGGTGGTTCTTAACCTTCCTAATGCCACGTCCCTTTAATGCAGTTCCTCATGTTGTGGTGACCCCCAACCATAAAATTATTTTCGTTGCTACTTGTCCATAAAGAAAATAATTTTATGGTTGGGGGTCACCACAACATGAGGAACTGCATTAAAGGGACGTGGCATTAGGAAGGTTGAGAAGCACTGACTTAGAGGGACGCCTCCTGTGTTCGTTTCTCTCTGTCTCTCACTCTGTCTCCTCCAAAATATTTAGCATTGCCCTTTTCCTGTGTAAGTATGAAATCAGTGTGGAATTGACGTGGTGTGAGGTACAGGTCAGGATACATTCCTTCCATACGAATATCAAATGACCTCACATCACTTATCTCAAAGACCATTCTGTACCCACCTCATACCAAAGTTCTCTCTGGCATAAGTTTGACTTATTTTCCCTCAGTTTTGTCTTAGGTGTACAGAAATACCAATTTTCTTGTACACGCAAGTTGGATACAGCAGCCTTGCTGAAAGCACCTACTAATGCATTTAGGTTCTCTCAGATTTTCTAGTTACATAATCATGCTATTCGTGAATAACAACAGTTATTTGTTTTTGTGAATCCTCCATTGATCATTAGAGAGAGGAAGGGAGTGAGTGAGAGAGAAACATTGATTTGAGAGACACATCAATTGGTTGCCTTCCATATGGCCCTCACCGGGGTTGGGGATCGAACCTGCAACCCAGGTACTACCATGCCCTTGACCTGGCATCAAATCCAGGATACTCTGTGCAGGGGCTGGTGCTCTGACCACGGAGACACACAGAACAACAGTTCAGCTCTTCTTTTCTGATCCTCAAGCCATACATTTCATGTTCTCGCCTGACTACACCGGCTAGGCCTCCGGCACAGCCCTGGGGAGAGTGGTGATGAAGATGCATAGAGCTTGTCTTATTCCCGGTTTTAGGAGAAAAGCTTTCAATATTTCACTGAGTATGTTTCTTCTCCTGTGTTCATTTTTTAAAGCATATTTTTATTGATCTCAGAGAGGAAGGGAGAGGGAGACAGAGAGAGAAACATCGATGAGAGAGAATCATTGATCAGCCGCCTCCTGCACGTCCCCTACTGGGGACTGAGCCTGCAACTGGGCATGCGTCCTAACCGAGAACCGAACCGTGACTCCCCGTTCACAGGGAGACGTTCAACCCCTGAGCCACGCCGGCTGAGCTCTCCTGTGTTCTTCAGAAAGATATCCTGCTTTTCCAAGGAGGGAAAGCCCAACGGGTGAAGGGACAGAGGGGCAGACCCAGCTCCCCACCACCCAGCCAGGTGACCCAGAGGCCGTTTCCCACCTGGGCCTGGGGAACAGCCTCAGCTCCAGTTCCCTGACAGCTTTGTGCTGAGGAACAAACCGGTGATGGTTGTGAAAGCGCTGGGAGACTCTACAGGACACACACCAGGTGGCACCATGGCCTCGGTGGGCACTTTGGCAAGACCAGCACGGCCCGAGAGAGGGCGCAGGACACTCTGCCCTGGTGTGAGGGCGTGGGAGTGGGGACTCGGGGTTGTGTGTTGGGGGTGTGGGAGGTGTGGTGTGGTATGTGAAGGTGTGGGGGTGTGGTGTGAGGGGAGTGGGGTTGGGTGGTGCGTGGGTAGGTGTGGGGAGGGCCTGCCCCTCCAGGTCTTTCCCCACCACCCAGAGCTGGGCCTGGGGCGGGATCTTAGGGCAGGAGTTTTCAAACCTAAAGAGCATTGGAACCCCTGGAGGGCTTGTTAAACACAGATCCCACCCCACCGCCAGTTTCTGTTCTGTAGGTGTAATGGACTGAATGGGTGGGGCCCCTCAAATTCACATGGTGGAGCCCTAACCCCCAGGTGGGGCCTTTGGGAGGTGATCAGCATTCCCTGATACCATGAGGATGGGGCCCCTTGATGGGATTAGTGGCCCTCAGGTTACTGCCAGCTTTCCTGCTGAGGTCTTGGCTGTGCCCCCTCCCTCTCCTCCTCAGAGCCTTGAGCTAGCTGTGGGGCCCGGCTCAGGTCTGCCTGCGCCTTCCCTCCAGCACCTCCCGGTCCTGAGCAGGGACACCGACCCCTCACACAGCTGGACTTCTCAAAGGACCAGCTTAGAGCAGAGGGCGATGCTGCCTCATCCTCTCTCACTGAGACCACACTTCCTGGGCAGCCTCCTCGGCACCCACACCATGAGATACGGTTTGTCTGAAACCAGAAAAAAATCTGATTGCTTCCCTTGCATTGTGATAGCACCATCCAGGGCTTGGGGGCTTTCCTGCAGCCCTGCCCCCCCTCCCATCGATGGTGAAACCCGACTCGCAATTAAACTGCAAGCTGGCTGACTCAGATCCTGAGCAATTAGGAGTGCCAGGCCTCTCTAATTAACCAGCCCCCCGCCCTTCCCTCACAGCCCTTCCCTCCACAGCCCTCCCCTAATGAGGGCAGGCGGCCTGGGCGTGCGGGCCCAATTACTGCAGGGTGGCTGCCACAAGTGCCCGCATCAAGGGTTCCACCCACAGACTCCAGGCTCCTTGGCTTGTGGCTGCTGAAACCCGCCAGGGTCCTGCAGGGGCCGCCTCCGTGTGGCCAGGAGCCCCTGCCGACCTGCCCCAGGCCTGGATCCGGACACGCCCAGGTCCGATGGCCCCAGCAGCCTGCCTGTGGCCACACACCTGCAGGACACACCTGCCCACCGCTGCAAACGGGGAGGAGGTAGGAAGTGGAGATGGAAATAAAGAGAAGTGCCCCAGTAACTGGTGAACCCAGAGTGGCGGGACCCTGAGGACCCCTGATAGGCCAGTGCCCTGTGAAAGCTCTCTCAGGCCCCCAGGCTGCCTCTGTAACTACCACATCGGGAATGGATTACCCTCAGTCCCAGAGGTCGGGGCCTTGTCTCCACACAGCATCCCTGGGCCAGCCCCAGCCGGCGTCCAGGACATACTTGTGGGATGAGAGAATGGATGACACGGTCCTCCCCTCCCAGACACCAGTGCCTCTCTGAGGGCTAAAGCTTGGCCGGGGGCTCTCCTGATTGTCCTGGGATCCAGGCCCGGCAGCCGGCTGCGGGGTGTCTGTGTGACATCTCTGATCATCTCCCAGGGGCCCTGGGGCCTGTGGACCTGCCCACTCTGCTCAAATGCAGCTTGGCCCTCAGAGAGCTCTTCCTTCTAACAAGGCTCCTCTCCCACAAAGATCTCAGCTCTGCCCCAGGCCTTCAAGTCCCCAGGACCTTGCCTCTGTCCCTCCTCCAAGTTCCCGCTGCCCCTAAGTCAAATGGGATGTCACGCTGGTGCTTTTTCTTCTCTCAGTCCACTTCTCCCTGCCTCGGGCCTGCATCCTCACAGCCAGGCCTTGCCCAACTCGTTTCCACCTCCACCTCTCGGCTGTGCTGCTTTCCGTGCCCGGAATGCCCTTCACTCTACTCTGGGTCTCTTAGAAGGCTTCAGAGCCAGCGCCTCCAGGCAGCCCTCCCGAATGCCCTTCGTCCTGGAAACTTGCTCCCGCTACGGTCAGCATCACTCTGACCATCAGGACCTGAGGGAAATGACTGTTGTGGACACGTGTCCTTTGGGCTCCCCTAAACCACAATTAGCCCACAATGGCTAAATGAGCAGACTGACGGAAGTGCAATCCTAGCATGCGATTTGGCTCGGAGGAGAGTTGTATTTACTTAATAAAAACCAATAACATTTACTGAGTACTCAATGTGCCATATAAGGTTTTAAGAGTTTTGCATATAGTATTTAATCCACATAACTCTATAAGGTACGTAGTATGATTATCCCTATTTTACGATCAGGACGATGATAAAACACATGATTAAACACGTTTTCTGAGGTCATGTGGCTGGTGAGAGGCCCAGAGGTGCACTCCCCAGGGCTGGGCCTAGAAGCCAGGCCATCTGACCTTCAGACTCCAATCCCTCCCACCACGAAGCGTAGGATGCCATGTGCCTACACATGCACACACACATACGCATGCATGCACACACACACACACACATGCACATACTCCTGGGAGCACAGGATGCAAAGCCACAGAGGTGCACCAGCACTAAACCTGGTGCAGGCTGGGCAGCCAGAGTGGCAGGGCCTTACCTTCCTGCAGTCTTTGCAGAACACGGACGAGCTGCCCAGGTAGCCCAGCACCTCTCCACAGAGCAGACACTGGGACAGGCCGTTCCCCATCACGTTGCGCCTCATGGTGTCCAGCCGCTCCACCAGCCGCCTGCAGCACAGGACACAGTCCGATGGGAGGTACTTCCTGTCTCCATCCCGACCACTGCCTGGACTCAGCTGCTACCGGGCCCCACACGACACAGGCCTCATGGTCCCTGCCTCACGTCTTTCTCTGGCTCGAACCCCTACTCATTCACTGACTCGCCAATACTAATTGAGCATCTAGGAGGTGCTGGATGCTGGGGATATTGTAGCAAACAGGTCAGAGATAGGCATGGTCCCTGTTCTCACAAAACTTATTCTCAATAAAGGGAGAAAGTCCAGACACAAGGAAACAAGCAAGCTGTCTTCCGAGGGGAAAGCGTTCTGAAGTGAAGTGAGTGGGTGGGGGAGGGAGACTCTGAGGGTCAGGGGCACGTTAGACAGTGATGAGTGGGGGCCTCTCTCAGGATGCCATGTGCCTACACATACACACACACATACGCACGCACATGTGTAAGGGGCATGTTAGCTGAGAGCTGAAGGATGACAAGGACCACACCCCGTGAAGAGCTGGGGAGGGAAGCCTGAGGCAGGGGAGGCCCGGAGCGTCCCAGTGAGGAGGGCCTGCCATCAGGATGCTCAGAAGGCCAGGGTGGCTGTGCTCCAAGCACACGGGAGGGGGCCTGGGATGAAAGCAGGTGGAAGGGGGCGGGAGGCGGATTACATGGCTCTGTTGGTCACAACACGGAGTTCGGATTATTTCCTCAGATCAACGTGAAGCTATGGAGGAGTTTTAAGCAGAGGAGTGATTTGATCTGAGTGACATTTTAAAAAGCTCGCTCAGGATGACGGGGGGAGGGGGAAGTGGGGGGAGGAAGCCAGCAGCAGGTGGTGGAAGTCCAGGGAAGGGGGATGGAGACTGGGAGGGGCTGTATGTCAGAGGCAGCCTCAATGGCCCGGGGGTGAGGGGAGGTAAGAGAGACCCACGATGGCGCGAGGCCTTTGGTTTGAGTGACGGGGCAGGTGAAGCAGAGGGAGAAAGAGAGAAAAAGAGCCCGTCTGTGAATCTCTGATGCCCAGGAGCCTTCCCGGAACCCACTGAGCCTGGGGTAGCTGCCTTCCTCGGGGCCACAGCCCTGGGCTCACTGGGCTCCGTTTCATGACGCTTTGTCAGCAATGCTGTGACCGTGGAACTGGCAGCCACTTCTGTTTTGCTGGCAGCATCGTCGCAGTGCCCGGTGGACACTCAGCGAACATTCTTAAATGAATGAAGGACAGAGGATGGTCACACTATCTCCTCTAATTGTCACTCCCTCCACACCCCCGCAGTAAGGAAGATGCTATTCCCCCCATTTTAAAGACAAGAAGACTGAGGTTCAGCGATGGGATGTCACGTGCCAGGGCCACACAGCTCTGAAGAGGTGGAGCCTGGTCCATACCCAGGCCCCACTCCCACAGCAATTCCGTCTGCTCCCAGACTCTGCCTGGAGCCGAGGGAGAGCAGGCTGGGCAGGAGACTGCCTCTCCCCCTTGCCCTCGAGCAAGCACTCCTGACCTCCACGGGGTCACTGTCCCTTACCCACGCCTTACAGGGCCTCTGGAGCAAAGCCGGCATCAGCCCTGGCCTGACCTGCTTGTTCTCAGGGACCCCCTGCCAGTATGGCCTCGTGCCTCCCAACTCACGAAACACACGGGATGCACCCACCTCCTCCTTCTGAGAGTATGAACCTGAGGCACCGCCTTCTGGGCCATTCTGGGCCCCTGCCAAACCCAGTGCTCGCAGAGGGGATCACGAGGAACACCCCCCTGCTCCCCATACACCCTCTTGGGCGTCGGCTGGGGGTCTGTGGAGGCCTGTGGGGCCTGGGGCAGCACAGGGCCAGAGACAGGACGGGTGGGAGAAAAGCAAGACCAGGAGTCTGTCTGGTCCAAACCCTCCTCGTAACAATGACAGTGGAAGGCCAGGGTGACTGAGCCACACACAGGGAGCCGCTGGGAGAGCGCGGTCTCTGCGGGGTCTTTCATTGTCCAGAACCGGGTATGTGTACCGTGTCGGACTTTGTAAAGGATCAATCACACATTCAGTAGAAAAAGATAAACAGAAGCACAAGGACCTCTGCATCTGTGTTCTCCCACATGTGCTCTGCAGATTTTCCAGGGACTGTGAATGGCTTTTGTAATGAAACAAAAGGTAATCATCTGCCCTGAGGTGGGAGGCCAAGGCCGGGGCAAGAGCTCAGAACAAGGGGAGAGTGTCTCCTGTTGGAGTCTCAAAGGGGACGACCCAGGGGCAGCCTGGACCGAGATCCCTCGGTGCTGGGCCACCCGGGCCCTCCGTGTGCAGAGCTGAGCAGTCCCCAACACTGCACCACACTCTCACCCCACAGCCTGGCCCACACGGCGGCCGCTATCCCTTCTCACAGGCGGGGCACCGAGGCTTCGATGGGCTGGGTTACGCGTCTACACTGCAGGGTGAAAAGCCAGCCCTGGGACGAGGGCGCCCTGCTCTCCTCTCCCCGGTCTGCTCTGGCCCAGCGAGCGGCCCTTACCCGATCCTCTGCTGCTCCAGGACGTCCAGCCGCTCGGCCCTCTGGATGACCTGCAGGATGGCCTCCACCTCGGCTGGGCTGAGGCACTGGCTCTTCCTCTGCTTCTCGGTCTGGTAGGTGTGCACAGACCAGCCTGTCTGCAGCCTCGGGAGAGAACAACATGGGCCTGAGGCCACCCCAGGGCACACCCCCAACACCCCGAATAGACACAGACGCAAGAGGCTCGGGGAACAGGGAGGTGCCAGGCTCTAAGTGCTGGCTCTGCCACCCGCTCCCAAAGATGGCAGCACCATCTCAGCTCGGGGAGGCGGGAGCCCGGAACGCGCCCTGTACACAGGGAGAAGGCCACGGCCGTGTGTGTGTGAGGTTTTGAGGGAGGAGCATGGAGGATGATCAAGAGAAAAATAAAACCTAGATCTGCATCACAAAGTGAGATGGTGCTTAGTAAGGAACAGGAAAGAACTGTAATTAGGATTAGCATGAACCTTGAGGATAAAAGGAGATTGACAGCATTTGAAAAGACAGGGTTCAAGGGCAGGAGGGTAATGGAGCTGTGTGAGAGGAGAGGTGGCCGGGGCAGGCAAGGAGAGGTGGGCTGGGGCCTGGCTCAGCAGCTCAGCTGTCGCCACTCCACTGGGTGCGATGACATCTCCTCCGGCTGTGGCCAGGGCTGAGGGCGAGGACTCAAACCCCTCCTGTTTTTGTGGGTGGGCAGAGGGTGGCAGCTGCAGACCCAGCCCCCTGCACTCTGCCCTGGGTCCCAGCTTCTCTGAGACGTTCTGTGCCAGATGCTGGGCACAGAGATGGATAAGATGGCAAAGTCACCGCCGTGAAGACTAGAGTATGCTGGGGGAACAGCACAAACATTTATTTAATCGAAAGTGACAAGTGCTATTCATTCCAAGCACATTTGTTGGTGCCAGGCTCATAGGTGCTGGGCGGGATGCAGGTGGGTGTTAGGAGGCCGTATAAATAAGGGGAACTGAGCTAGTCAGAGGAGGCAGGGCACCAGCACCGCCACCTGTCCCAGCGGGCATGCTCCTACCCAGCTCCCTCTGGGCCTAGTGCCAGCCTGAGGCCCTGCAGACAACCCCCACTGGACCTTGTGTCAGCCTGCAAAGCAGGCCTCCCCATTTCTCAGAGAGGAAAGAGGCAGGGCACAGTTAGATGCCTCTAACTTTTTAAAGGCAAGTCAGGAGTCGGCAGGCCTCCTGGCCAGGGGAGCTCCTATCTAGCATCTAGTGGCTGCCAATGGCCCTGCCCGGCTCCCCCAGGGCACCCTCCGAACCTCTTTCCCCACCTCTATCTGCTCACCCACTGAACCCCGACCGTCTACGCTCTCATTGATTCCTGTCTGCTCCCTGTCCTGTCCCATCAGACCCTGTCCCCACTATGGGCATGGCTGGCATTGAGCATCGTGTTCCCCCGAGGTGCCCTCCTCAGAGCCAAAGGAGGCCACTCAGGGTGCAACCCCCGGGGAGGAACCTCTAGTGGTGCCCAGCACCCATCGGTACATCCCCCATAGAGTACCCCCATCCCTGCCCCCCTCCCCTGGCCTCACATGGTATGCATGAGCAGCGACTGTTCCCGTTCCCCGCGCTGGGCTGCATGCTGTCTCCAGGCCTTAGCTCATGCTGTGCCCTGCACCTGGGGAGCATCCCCCCTCACTAAGCCCCCTTCCCGCGGAGAACCCCTATGCTTCTGGACACGGTCTTCACCAGGAGGCTTTTCTTGATCCCCTACAAGCTGGTTAAGTGTCCGTTCTCAGTTTTCATAAGGCCTGGGCATAGCTCCAGGGAGTTGGGGGTCCCTGATATCAGATAAGCCTAAGCTTCATCTGACAAACTGTGTCAATTCCAGAGCCAGCATTTCCCAAATGGGACCGTGTTCAAAACACTGTGCAATTAGAGGCTGAAACATTATGTTGAGGCAAGTCAGGACCCTTGTTCTCCCCTCCAGAATGTGAGTCTCTGGAGGACCAGGCCCCGCCCCATCAGGCCCCTGCCCACCTCTCCATCTTCGTTTTACCCCATCCACGGTCTCACTCACGCTCTGCATTCCCCTCAACACTGGCTCCTTTTACCCCAGGGCCTTTGCACATGCCGCTCCTTCTTCTAGAAGCCCCTCCCCCATCTTCCCATCTAACAGTTAACCCTCCTCCAGGATCAACACAAGTATCACACCCTCAGGGAAGCCTCTCCAATCCCCAGATGAAGTCAGCACCCCTATCCCCCACTGTCACAGCACATGGGTAAGTGTGGGCACAGAGCTCACGCCCCTCCATTAGTGCCTGAAGACAAGAGACCATGGTGGTCTTGTTTGCTGCTGTGTGACCAGTGCCAGGCACACCGTCGGGGTTCAGAAAATGCCTGATGGTGGCTAGAGGACGAAGGACAGACCGAGCGAGAGCTAGGAAAGGCAATTTCCCCAGGCCTCCCGAGGGACCCTCAGCACAGTGCCTGGATGTGGAGACCTGTGCCAGGCCTTTACAGAACCTGGCGTTACCAGGAAGCTGGCATTACCAGGAGCCTGGCATTACCAGGAGCCTGGCATTATGGTGGCACACCCCGGGGAGAAGATAAAAGCATTTGCTCCTCTCAAAAGTGCCACTGGCTGCTGCTGAGTGCAAGACACAAGGTCAGGGAGAACTGACGGAAATGCTGGTGGGGTGGCCAGGGGTCACCCCGGGCCCTGGCCCCAGAGCACAGCTCTCCCTGGCTCCTCATGTCCTCAGGCAGGACACATCTTGCCTGGCATCAGGAGAGAGGGAGAGGGCTGGTTTCCTCCCTGGGACTTGCCCTGAGGGGCTGAGCCACCCCGGAGAGAGGGACAAATTAACTGTTGTGCAAAGATTCCTGCAGGTCATGCAGAACTCCCCTCTTCCCCGGCATTTCGGATTAATTTCTCTCCCCCTTTGATGTTTCGGTTCTGGGTCCCTACAGGCTGCTAACATCTAATTGCAAATTTTTTTTTGAACTCGGTCCCATTTGGGAAATGCTGGCTCTGGTAATTGACACAGTTTGACAGATGAAGGGGACGCTTAGGCTTATCCGACACCAGGGACCCCCCCCCCCCAACTCCCCGGAGAGACCGGAAACAGGAAGGCAGGAGAGGCATCTGTGAGCCCCTGCTCTTGAGCTGAAGGGGAACAGCAGGTAGAGGCAGTCTGAGCAGCACGGAGCTGAGGGGTCACCAGAAGGGGAGGCAACAGGAAAACCAGGACGCCAAGGGGACAAACGGGAACCGCAGGGACCGTGATGGGACAGGAGTGTGGAGGAGCCCTGGGCGCCCGAGGCTGGCTGTGTGTGTTTCCGCTCCTCATTCATTCTGTCCTCCTGTCAGTGCCAGGCGCTCAATTACAAAGTGGCCTCCAGCGACCCAAGGCTCCCGCCTCCCGGGGCTCAGGGGCTGAGGACGCTGTGACAGGGAGTTAGGCTCTCCGCAGAGAAGGGGAGGAAGTGGCCTGGCTCCCTGCAGCCTGTGGGGACGAAGATCACGGGTGTGGGAGTCAGGGGGGTCCGGTGTGGCCCTGGGCCTGCCCCGTACAAGGTAGGTGCCTTGGGCAAGAGGTGCCGGCTCCCTCTGCTCACCTGAGAAATGGAGAGAAATTCCACTGGCGGTTACATGAGTGAATAGCTGTTCAGGACCCAGCTCAGGGCATAGAGCCTGGTGTTCATCGAGAGGCACTTGTCTCCAAACCTCTCTCTGGGTCCCTGGGACTGAATCTTGCCAAAGAAAGGAGGGAACAGCGATGGCGAAGGAAGGGAAGGTACTCACTTGGCTCGCAGGGCAAGCTGCCGGTCATTGGGGCAAACCCACTGATGGCTGCCGCTGCCGAAGATGGTGTCGGCCATGCTCGGAGCCCCCAGCCAGCAGGGGGAGTCACATCTGGCTGGGGGGAAGGAGAAAAAAGAAAGAGCATGTCACTGGCTGGGGTGCAGATGGCAGGCAGGTCTCACAGGCTCCACACACTGGCACTGCCAACCTATCCCCGTACTCCTGGCACCTGGAGTCTCACCATCAGAATCACTCCTCCAGCCAAACACTGTTCCCTCCAAACTCCTCTTTCAAAAACCTGGCAAACCCCTGGGGGGCAGGGAGGAGGCCGATCCCTGCTCCCTCCAAGTACAGCGCCTGCCGTGCTTAGCCCACCACCTCGCAGGAGGGACCTGGGCAGAGGTGGGGGCTATGGCTAGACAGCCCCTCTTTGGGGAGGGGGTCCAGAGCAGTGGCCCAGGGACAGGGGGGGCTGAAGCCAGCTGCCTTCCTCAGCTCTGCTAACAAGGCTCACAGACGCTGCTCCCCAAGAGATTCTGCACAGCCAGCGATCACGGTGCCAGAGCAGGAAGGAGGCAGAGAGAGGCAGCTGCAGCCAGCCTGCCTCCCTGCACAGCTTCGGGGGACACAGTGTAGAGGGCACCCTCAAAATCTGCAGAGACGAGACCCTGCTCCAGAGCTCCCTGGTGGCTTAACTTCCACAGTCGGGCGTACTGGCTGTCTCTTTGCCACCAAGGATATGTTAGAGGGGAAAGGAGCACAGAGGAGAGTTTTGAGGGGCTCTTAGGACAAAGACGAGCGGCTGTGCTGAGTTGTCCACATTCCCCTGTCCAATCCCATCTAGCCCAGTCGCTTTCAAACCCAGGGCTTCTTTCTCTTTAAACACTGATGTGATGTGAGAGAGACACACCGATGGGTTGTCTCCTGCATGTGCCCCAACCAGGGCCAGGGACCAAGCCTGACCAAGCCTGCAACCCAGGGACATGCCCTTGACCGGGATTGAACCTGGGATCCTTCAGTCCGCAGGCCGAGGCTCTGTCCACTGAGCCAAACCAGCCAGAGTCACACGATTTTTCTTTACACTCTGAAAAATTACTGAGGCTGGAAATTAGTCTTGGCAGTTCCTCAAATGATAAACAGAGTTACATCTGACCCAGAAACTACTTCTAGGGATATGCCCAAGAGAACGGAAAAATACATCCACACAAAACCTTGTGCGTGAATGTCCACAGCAGCATTATGCATAACAGCCAAAGAGTGGCACCAATTCAAAGGTCCATCAACTGATAAAATAATAAAATGTGGCTTATCATACAACTATAGGCCTGGTGCATGGATTCATGCACATTGAAAGGAAATTAATTAGAAGGTAGATGGGCGGGGTGGGGTGGGAATAAGCGAGAAGGGCTGGACATGCTCTGGAGCCAACTTCTTACAGTCCCTTCCCAGCCAGCCACTCGTGGGGTGGCACGGGGGCTCAAAGGGCATCTGTGGAGTGAGCAGGGTCCCTTTGGCAGGTGGGGACCCTCAGGCTGGCCTGCAGGGAATGGGCAGAAATCGGCAGTCTGACATCCCCCTAGAGGGCACTCTGCAAAGTTGCTGTTCCTCAGCAGCTCCTGCATTGAGTGTCTGCCCCCTGGTGGTCAGTGTGCATCATACCTACTGGCCAGTCAGCCTGTCACTTAGCCTTTTATATATATATTAGAGGCCTGGTGCACGAAATTTGTGCAGGGAGGGTGTCCTTCAGCCCAGTCTGCACCCTCTCCAATCTGGGATCCCTCTCAAAATCCAGGACTGCTGGCTCCCAACTGCTCACCTGCCTGCCTTCCTGATTGCCTCTAACCAATTCTGCCTGCCAGCCTGATCACCCCCTAACCACTCCCCTGCCAGCCTGATTGATACCTAACTGCTCCCCTGCTAGCCTGGTCACCCCCAACTGCCCTCCCTTGCAGGCCTGGTCCCTCCCAACTGCACTCCCCACTGGCCTTCTTGTGGTGGCCATCTTGTGTCCACATGGGGCCAGGATCTTTTGACCACATGGGGGCAGCCATCTTGTGTGTTGGAATGATGGTCAATCTGCATATTACTCTTTTATTAGATAGGATAGATGGAATACTATTTGGCCATAACATGGATAAACCTTGAAAACATTAATCTAAGTTCAAAGAAACCAGACACAAAAGACTACTACATATTATATGGTTCTGTTTACATGAAATATTCAGAATAGGCAAATCTAGACACAGAAAGTAGATTAGTAATTGTCAGGACTGGGGTGGGGAAGGGAGAAAAGGAGTGGGGAATATCTGCTAGGGGGCTCGGGGTTTCTTTTTGATGAAAATGATCTGGAGTTAGTGGTGATGGTTGCACAGCTTTGTGGAGTACACTAAAACCACTGAATTCACCTTTAAAAGTGTGAATTTTATGGTATGAGAATTATTATCTCATTAAATTGTTATAAAAATTCTTAGGACTACCAAAACTGGTTTGGCTCAGTGGATAGAGCGTCGGCCTGCGGACTGAAGGATCCCAGGTTTGATTGCGGTCAAGGGCATGTACCTTGGTTGCGGGCACATCTCCGGTGTGGGGCGTGCAGGAGGCAGCTGATCGATATCTCTTTCTCATCGATGTTTCTAGCTCTCTGTCCCTCTCCCTTCCTCTCTGTAAAAAATCAATAAAATATATTTAAAAAAATTCTTAGGACTCCAAGTGATGTGGGCTATATCTATTGATATTTTTAATATTAGATATTAAACAGAGGAAACACTTAAAATTCATTAAAAATAATAAACCGCCCTAGCTGGTTTAGCTCAGTGGATAGAGCGTCGGCCTACAGACTGAAGAAGACATATTTCCAGATAATTGTGGCTAATCTTTCCCACTGCACCGAAACTCAACAGTTGGTTGTTTCTTAAAGATTAGTTCTAATGTGGCATCTGAAACCATATCAATAAACTCTTCACATTTGTGAGACAATGAGACCAAATGTCTTATTATTATGATGAAGATAATTTTGGTCTTGTAGACCTCCTAATCTGTTGGGGACCCCCAGACCACAGTTTAAAAAAGGCTGTTTCAGACCAATGTCACCCATTTCTGTGATGACCAGCAGGGGGCAGCGTGCAGACTACAACTAACTAACCCACACAGAGACCAAGTTCACGACCTTGACCGCAGGAGTCTCTCTATCCCTCTTAGAAAGCACATTTGGCACCTGCTTCCCACTGTGGACGACCTCAGGAGAGAGACACATGGAGACCCCACGGCCAGGCCCACGCTGGGGAGCACCATCACCAACGGCCTCCTCAGATTCAAAGTCTTGATCTCTCAAATGAGACTAACATACAATCCAGGAAAACACAGGTGGGGTGAAAAATGACACGCACAAGCAACTTTAAATGGGTGTCCCACTTCCAGCCTTTAGTGTTCTGTGGTTTGTTTTGTTTTTTAATTTGTTATCTTGTGAATAGCACAGTCACACTGCTGTGTGGGTGTCAAAAGCATTTTACCCTGTTCCAAGTAAACATTTAAAACATACTACAACTCAGTTGCCCTGTTTCTTTATTATTATTATATTAAAAATAAAGTGCCCACCCCTTATCCGCGGGGCATATGTTCCAAGACCTCCAGTGGATGCATGTACAATACCGATAATGCAGTTTAACTCATAAATTAGGCACAGTAAGAGAGTAATCACAATAATGTGCTCTGAAGCCATTAGTATGTGCAATAAGGGTTACTTGGACAGAAGCACCATGACACTGATAACGAGACACTTACTAAGTGAATAAACAGCACGGACACACGACACAAAGGGATGATTGACACCCCAGCCAGGACAGAGCAGGATGGCATGAGATGCCATTATGCTACTCAGAACGGCGCATCTTCTGTAACATGAATTGCTTGTCCCAGGAATTTCCCATTTAATATCTTCAGATGGCAGCTAACTGAAACCACAGCAAGTAAACCCGCAGATAAGTTGGGGGGGGTGGGAACTACAGTATTCTGGAGCTTTAAGGAATGGATGTGGTGGTCTCTCCTGGAGAGGCTGTGTGTCCTGGGTAAACTGGGTGCCCTAGCACCTACCTGTCATTGCCTCACAGATGCTGCCGCTCCTGCTTCTGCCTGCAGGGGCCGCCATAAATCAGGCCACTGCTCCCAGGACTGGAAGGTTCGGGGCCTTCCAGCCCATCCTGGGGCAGCTGGGCGTCCTGAGTTTGGAGTGCCCTGCCCTCTATGCCAGGTATCCTCACCGGGGCAGGGGGTGACCTGGGAGGGAGGGGCAAGCCAGGAACCTCAGGATGGGAAGCCCTTCTTCTACAGAAGCTTCTGAACCAAAAGGGTGTGGAGCTGGGCAGGGGAGGGGGCGGGAAGAAAGAAGGGATCCTGTGCTCTGGTGCTCAAACCTTCACCTCCTTTATGGTGGGACAGGTGGGGACATCCAGAAGGAAACAGCAACCAACACAGTTAGTTAGAGACACAGCAAGTCTGCATAGCCCCAAACAAAGCACCCCCAATGACTCTCTAGGGGATGAATCCCACTTTAACCCTTTGAATCACTTCCCAGAGTTTGGGGATCACTGGTAAGGGGGCCCCAAACTAACATCGATCTGTCCTCTGACCCATTGAGGGCAATTTCTTTTCTTTGTTTTTTAAAACTTTAGCCAAAACAACTCTGTGACCACCCACAGGGTATTATTCTGTTCCGTTCTTAAATCTAACCATTGTTTCTTCTGTTGCACAGAAGAGGAAGGGGGAGGTTAAGAAGCTGAGAAAAGCCCCGCGGGTGTGGCTTAGTGGCTGAGAGTCGACCTATGAACCAGGAGGTCACAGTTTGATTCCTGGTCAGGGCACATGCCTAGGTTGCAGGCTTGATCCCCAGTAGGGGGCAGGCAGGGGGCAGCTGATCAATGATTCTCTCTCATCATTGATGTTTCTCTCTCTCCCTCCTCCCTTCCTCTCTGAAATCAATAAAAATATATTTTAGATAAAAAGCAGCTGAGAAAAGATCAGAGCTAACTATGCCAGTCTACTAACCCTTAACCAATATTCCTTTCTCTGCACCTTGTGCTGGACGTGTGGAGGGAAGGGTTTTAGAGCAGCGAGGAAGGCAGAGAGAAGACTCAATTAGGAGAGAAAAAGCCATAAAAGTCTGGCTTTTACACCCTGGCTGGTGTGGGTCAGCTGGTTGAGCATCATCCCATGCACTGAAAGGTCCCTGGTTCGATTCCAGTCAGGGCACATGCCTCGTTTGTGGGCTCCATGCCCAGTAGAGGGTGTGCAGGAGGCAGATCATGGGTGTTTCTCACTCTGTTTCTCTTGCTCTAGAAATCAATAAAAACATATTAAAAAAAAAAAGAAAGTCTGGCTTTTATGAAAACTTACTGGAAGACCAGGGACAGCCTGGGCCTCATTTCCTCCTTGGTACCCGAGGCTGGAGGGACTGCCCTGTGCAATTGCAATGCCCAGTTCTGCCCTGCCAAGCTGCAGGAGGGAGGCACAGGGGCAGGCAGGGGACTAAGGTGGGAGGCTGGTGGCTGCTCCAACCTGGAGGCGGGAGCTGAGCCCTCATCCCAGCCTCATTGCCGAGTGTGAGAGGAGGAGTGCACCCCGGACCCCTCACCCCTCATTCGTGGAGCTTCAGGGAGTGAGCCCCTGGAGTCCATGCTGCACGTCTAGGCAGATGAGAGGACGCCTCCTCCCGGGGCTGGGCCATGGGCACTGGTGGGAGGGTTTCCCGAGGCTACGTCTGTGGCTGAGCAGGTTCATGGGGTGAGAGCGCGGCCTCACCCAGGGGCTGCTGGGCTGCGGCGGGCACTCGGAGGATACAGTGTCCTTCGACCACACCGAGCAGCCTTGGGATAGACGGGAGAGGGAGGGTAGCCTGAGGAGCCATATTTTAGAGAATTGCCAACGAAGCCAGCTTAGGTTCTCCAAACCTCTTCACTCTGAGCCAGCTGCCACTCCCTGACCCGCCAGCCAACCCGACCCAGCTCCTCACACCCCTTCGACCAGGGTTCCCTGTGCCCACCACCACCCAGCACCTCCCCCCCCCGGGCTCCGCTCCCCATCCAGTGGGTCTCAAGGAGGAGCAGCAGGGAGGGCCCCTTCCCACAGCTCTGCCGCGCCGGCCCAGACGCTCTGACCACTTCCAGAGAGCAGGGTCCTGTGCCGTGTATTAATAAATGTCCATCTGTCTTGGACAGAAATCAAATACGAGGGAAAACAGGCCTAAAGAAGCTGAGGGAAAGGCGGGGACGGAGCACACAGGTTCACAGGGAAGGAGGGGAACAGCCAGGGCCGGCGGGGCAGTGGGAGAGGCTGCACAGAGCTGGTCCTCCTCTGAGCAGGGGCGGGGCACGGGCCAGGCCTGCCGGAGTCCTTCCAGCCCTGAGAGAAAGAGGCTGAGGAAGAGGCGTGCGTGCTGTATAGTGTGTGCTGTGTGTGCTGTATAGTGTGTGCTGTGTGTGTGGTATATATATGTGTAGGGGTGGTCATGTGTGGTGTATGTGTCTGATGTGTGTAGTATGTGTGGTATGTGATGTGGGAGTAGTGTGTGTAGTATGGGGGTGGTTGTGTATGGTGTGTGTGGTGTTTGCATGTGTGGTATGTGCATGGTATGTGTGTGGGGTGGTCATGTATGGTGTGTGTGTGGTATGATGTGTGTGTGGTATGTGGGTATGTATGCATGGTCATGTATGGTGTGTGTATCTGATGTGTGGGCATGTGTGATATGTGTGGTGTTTGTGTGGTATGATATGTATGGTGTGTCTGATGTGTGTGGTGTGTGCGGTGTGTGTGATGTGGGAGTAGTGTGTGCGGTATGGGGGTGGTTGTGCATGGTGTGCATGGTGTCTGTGTACGTGTGGGGGTGTGTGCGTGGTACATGTGTATGTGGTCATGAATGGTGTGTGTGGGGTGTGATGTGTGTGATGTGTGTGTCTGATGTGCCTGGTGTGTGCGGTGTGTGTGTGTTGTGCCGGGGAAGGGATGTGGATGTTCCAGCTGAGAACCAGCCCCAGAGGCCTTCCTTCTGTGAAGCGCCATCTCTCCTTCCTGGGCAGGCGGTGGACTCCAGGCCCCGGGTCCTCTCTCTCCACCCCGCACCGGCCAGCTACAAGGAAGGTGCGCAGTGACTATCCGCTCAATCGAACGTTGTCATCAGAGATGGCCTTTCCCAGACAAGGAGAAAGCCAGACAACGAGCCAGACGTGCTCGAGCAGAAACGGCTCTACATACCTCCCCCTCCGCAACTGGGTTGCTCACAGGCAGCCTGCTCCTCGGGCTCCCCAGGGGCAGCCAGTGCCCACGGGCTCCGTCTAAGAGTAGAGGGCCCCATGGGGCCAGTGTGCCCACGAGCCCCAAGGTGCCGCCTGACCGCGGGGCCAGACAAGCCTGCAAGGCTGCATCCTACGTGCACCTCTACCCTGCAGCAGGGGCTATGTCTGTAATCTGTGAGGTGTGTCTGCTGCAGGGGCTGCATCTGTAATCTGTGTGGTGTGTCTGCAGCAGGGGCTGTGTCTGTAATCTGTGTGGTGTGTCTGCAGCAGGGGCTGTGTCTGTAATCTGTGCGGTGTGTCTGCTGCAGGGGCTGAATCTGTAATCTGTGCGGTGTGTCTGCAGCAGGGGCTGTGTGTGTAATCTGTGCGGTGTGCCTGCAGCAGGGGCTGTGTGTGTAATCTGTGCGGTGTGTCTGCAGCAGGGGCTGTGTGTGTAATCTGTGCAGTGTGTCTGCAGCAGGGGCTGTGTGTGTAATCTGTGCGGTGTGTCTGCTGCAGGGGCTGCATCTGTAATCTGTGTGGTGTGTCTGCAGCAGGGGCTGTGTCTGTAATCTGTGCGGTGTGTCTGCAGCAGGGGCTGTGTCTGTAATCTGTGCGGTGTGTCTGCAGCAGGGGCTGTGTGTGTAATCAGTGCAGTGTGTCTGCAGCAGGGGCTGTGTCTGTAATCTGTGTGGTGTGTCTGCAGCAGGGGCTGTGTGTGTAATCTGTGCGGTGTGTCTGCAGCAGGGGCTGCGTCTGTAATCTGTGCGGTGTGTCTGTAGCAGAGGCTGTGTCTGTAATCTGTGTGATGTGTCTGCAGCAGGGGCTGTGTCTGTAATCTGTGCAGTGTGTCTGCAGCAGGGGCTGCGTCTGTAATCTGTGTGGTGTGTCTGCAGCAGGGGCTGTGTGTGTAATCTGTGTGGTGTGTCTGCAGCAGGGGCTGTGTGTGTAATCTGTGCGGTGTGTCTGCAGCAGGGGCTGTGTGTGTAATC
>JAAGEH010000016.1:27764412-27781357 GCA_011751065.1 Lasiurus cinereus | reverse complement strand
TGTGTCTGCAGCAGGGGCTGTCTGTGTAATCTGTGCGGTGTGTCTGCAGCAGGGGCTGTGTGTGTAATCTGTGCAGTGTGTCTGCAGCAGGGGCTGTGGTGTGATCTGTGTGGTGTGTCTGCAGCAAGGGGCTCAGGGACCATACTGGGGCCGGTGGGTTGTGGGGAGGGAGGAGGAATAGGGACCTGGTGTTGATTTCCTGAGAAAACTCCTGGGGGAATGGAGGGTCGCAAGCCCAGGTAACATTCTGAGGCAGATCAAATGTGAAAACAAACATTTGTCCAGGGAGATCGAGTCCTGTCTCCCTTAAGTCAAAACGCTCGTCCCTGGTGTCGGTCACTGCAGGAAGTGCCGCAGTCACAACCGCTCTCCCGAGCAGCAGCCATAACACAGTCGCCCGTGGCTGTCTCCTGGGCACCGAGAATATTAGGAAGAAAAACAGCCTACACGCATTCATCAACCCCCGCCTCCCACCCCATGAAGACTCTTAACATCTTAATGTCAGATCTTCCCCTTGTTCTAGCTTTCTGTGTATAGTTTTTAAATAAAATTCGCTTTTTATTACACCCTCTGTTTACGCTGCTTTCTTATCACATTGTACATGCTCACATTATTAAAAGTCCTCAAAAAAAATGATTCTCGTTTGCAACTGTGTTCTGGATACACTTCATCGTTTTCCTGCTTGGAGGCACACAGATTATTTCCAGTCCTGTTTTATTCAACCCTACAACGGATGTCCTGGGAGATAAGTCTCTGTGCCCATCGGTGCTGATTTCCTTCGCATAAATTCCCACAAGAGAAAGGAAGTGTACTTTTTCACACATTTTTACTGCAGGAATGCTCACAGCGCTCAGCGCTCTCAGTCACAGGCTCTCCAAAGAGTGTGTACAATTGTTTATGACAAAAGACCTGCTGGAGGAAACGTGGCCCCTCTGCATAACATGCATTTTGCATTTTCCCGTCAGAGCCCGAAGACGGAAGAGCCTATCTCTAAACCTCCAATAAGCTAGTTTAAGAATGCAATCCCAAATAAAAGGCCTCTTCTCCACAAATATCCGAGTCTACTTAAAAGAAGGCCTCTCCCCCGTAACACACCCGTGGGCTCAGAACCTAATCAAGGAAGCACTGGCTTTAGAGCCCTGAGTGACCCAAGCAGAGAGCTAGCACCTCTAAGCCCAATGTTCTTTAAAAAAAACAACAACATATATATATATATATATATATATATATATATATATATATGAGAGGCCCAGTGCACAACATTCGTGCACTTGGGAGGGGGGTGTCCCTCAGCCCGGCCTGTGCCCTCTCTCGGTCCGGGAGCCCTCGGGGGATGTCCGACTGATGGCTTAAGCTGGCAGCTGGGCATCCTGACCACTACCAGGGAGATGGGAGAGGCTCCTGCCACCACCTCTGTGCTCGCCAGCCATGAGCCCGGCTCAGGGCTTTGGCTGAGAGGCACCCCCACTGTGGGAGCGCACTGACCACCAGAGGGCAGGTCCTATGCTGAGCCTCTGCTCCCTGGTGGTCAGTGCGTGTCGGAGTGACTGTTGTTCTGCCATTCGGTGGATTTGCATATTAGCCTTTTAATATATAGGATATATATATCCTATATAATAAAAAGTAATATGCAAATCGACTGAACAGTGGAATGACAGGTCACTATGATGCGCACTGACTACCAAGGGGCAGACGCTCAACGCAGGAGCTGCCCCTGGTGGTCAGTGTGCTCCCACAGGGGTGGGCACTGCTCAACCAGAAGCCCTGAGCCGGGCTCATGGCTGGCGAGTGCAGAGGTGGTGGCGGGAGCCTCTCCTGTCTCCAAGGTGGCTCTAAAGATGTCCGACTGATGGCTTAGGCCCACTCCCTGAGAGGGCGCAGGCCAGGCTGAGGGACACCCACTTCCCAAGTGCACGAATTTCATGCACCAGGCCTCTAGTATATATATTTGTATTGATTTTAGAGCAGATGGGAGAGGAAGAGAGAGAGAAACATCAATGATAAGAAAGAATCATTGATCAGCTGCCCCCTGAAATCCCCACACTGAGGATAAAGTCACAATCTGGGCATGTGCCCTGACCAGGAATTGAACCTCAATCTCCTGGCTCAGAGGTCTGTGCTCAACCACTGAGCCACGCTGGCCGGGAGAGCTCAATGTTCTTTTCTAAAACGGGTGGGGGTCTCCGGCCCTGCCACAAGCTCACAGTGAGGATGGAATGAGGGCAGACCCTTGTGACTCCACATCGCTACCAACCAGGAACACACTGCTGTTTGACGCCCAACCCTCCAAAACTTACAGCCACTTTAGCACGGGGTGGGGGGTGGGAGGAGCAAGGGCGGCGGGTGGAGGAACACGGCCAGCGGCACAGTCTCTAAGATGTACTTCAGGAAAAGGTACCTGGACGGTAAAACCACCGGCCCCTAGAGAAGGATCACACACACCACGGGTCCCTGCCCCACCCACCGGGGCCAGGACGGGGACAAAGGCCATGTCCCAGCAAGGACAGCTCCTCTCACCCATGCCTGGTGTGGGTCTTTCTCCCGCCTTCAGACCTGCTTTGATTTCATTTCTGGGGAACTTCCACTGAATCAAGGGTGTGGGGTTGATGTACTGCCTCGGGGAAGAGGAGAGATGACACAGGGAGAACAGCGGGAAGGGGCTGGGGGAACGGAAGAGCTGGAGGAAACCGCAGGGCTGGGAGGGGACTGTGTGCCAAGGCTGGAGACAGAGAGAAGGAAGGGCACCCTCCACCCTGGTGTAGAAATTTTCTCTGAGCTGCTGAGTCCTGAGTGTGGCCCAGCCAAGAGCACAGCCGACTGCACTCAGGAGCAGTACGTAAACACTGTCAACCACCGAGTCTGGGGGTGTGGTTAGGCAGCATTATCACGGCAACCTGTACCTCTTGCAAACGGCATCTGGTAAAGAAAATCCCCACCGGACCTCCGTACCCGGCCAAACCTCCTCTCAGAGCCGTTCAGAGTTTGATGTTGAGACGTGTGCGCAGTGGAAAGGTCCAAAGACCCGATGGGAGGCAGAGAGGAGACCCAAGAGGCGAGGAAACCCACTCTGCTGCCGGCCGGGCCGGCACCACCTCACGCACTGAGAGGTCAGACACCTGCTCTACTCCCTGCATCCGGGCACAGCCTGGGTTGTGGGCTCCATGCCCATGAGGGGGTGTGCAGGAGGCAGCTGATCAATGTTTCTCTCTCATTGATGTTTCTATCTCTCTCCCTCTCCCTTCTTCTCTCTCTCTCTCAAAAAAAAAAATCAATCAAATAAATCTTTAAAAAACAACACCCAGTCCACATCCCCCATCCCCATGCCAGAGCCAGAGCCCTGAGGAGAGGTGTCTATGAAGGGCGTGGAGCCTGCTCAGGGGCCCGTTCGGGGCTGGAAAAGAGGCTTCATGCCAGGGCCGGGCCTGAGCGGAGGCGGCAGCGCTGCACTGCGCGGCATTCGGAGCCTGGCCCGCCGCTGCAGGGAAGGCTGTGTGACCGGCAGGCATGCCTGCCCTGGGCGTGGGAGGGGAGAGGGGCGGGGGGCACGGCTGCTACTGCCAGGCTTGCCATCCCAGGCAGCTGGCGGTGCAGGGGCCGCATGGGGGGGGAGTGGGGGAGGACGGGAGGCCCACAGGAGGGGGAGAAAGCAGGGACAAACAGAAAAGAATACTTGCCACCAAGTGGTGCTTCCCGAGGCCTCAGCGACACCTGTGAGAGCCACCGGCTCTACACCCAGGTATTAATATTCCAGGGAACCCTTAGCAACAGCCCTGACATCTGCTCTGTTACTATGACAAGGAAACATGATAATAGCAGCAAGATAAGGTGAGCCGACACTTCACCATTTCCTCCGCCTGCCGCCCGCAATGGGAAGATAAAAGCTCCAGACAGGAAGCCTCGAAGGCCTGTCTGCAACCCAAGGAGCAGAGGAAGCAGCATCTCTGGGGTCTGGGGCTGATTATGCCAGAGGCAGGGCTCCAGGAGAGGAGAGGAGCCCCGGGAAGTCCTGCCAGCAGCCGTCCCCCGCTTCCCCCACCCCCTGTTGGTTCCCTCCCACTCCTGCCCAGACTGTGGCCAAAGCTCCCCAGACGGCCTTTGGCCCTCCTGAGGCTCCTCTCACTCCCTTCACCGGCAGCCAGAGAGCTTGTCCTTAAGGCCGAGGCCAGGCCATGCTCGAAAGCCCTCCGTGGCTCCCCACCGCCGGAGGGAAAGCCCCAACTGCCCTTCCAGTCTCACCGCCACCACCTCCCTCCAAACCCCGCTCCAGTCACCTGGACCCGGGCGCTCCGGCTGCTCAGCCTTGTCCCAGGAACTTCATAGGGAGCCGCCTTTCCCGCACCCTGTGTACGAGAGGCCCAGCACGTGCCCTGGCCTTCTCCAGCTCCTCCCCCTCAACTCCCATTGGAAAGCAGCCCGCTGCCTCCCACCAGCTCTTCTTCTTTGTTGTTCATCCTCACCTGAGGATATTTTCCCATTGATTTCCAGAGAGGAGAGAGAGAGAGAGAGAGAGAGAAAGGGGGGATGGGAGAGAGAGAGAGAGAAATGTGGACGTGAGACACATTAATCAGTTGCCTCCTCCACAGGCCCCAACCTGGACTGGTAATCTAGCCTACAACCCAGGTACATGCCCTTGACCAGAATCAAGCCCAGGACCCTTCAGTCTGAAGGCCATGGCTCCATTCACTGAGCCAGACCGGCCAGGGCTCCCCAGCATTTCACTCTCTTTGCATCAGAGGGACACTTTCCCTTTCACCCTAGGAGACTGCAGCCTTCAGCACGCACCTTGGTGTCCCCAGCTCGCAGGGTGCCCGAAGCACGGCGGCAGGCGTCCGGCACACCTGTCACTACCTTCAAGAGCTCCCCGCAGCCCGTGGAGTAACGCCCTGCTCCCGCCTGGACCCTCAGGCCCTGCAGCGTGACCCGCCGCTCCGTCACCCGCCTTCCTCCCAGCCACGCAGGCCGCACCGGGGCCCCGGCCTGCGCAAGGTGGCACACACCAACCGAAACCGCGGGAAATCTAGGAAGGACGCCAACGTGAGGAATGGTCACCAATGGCACCACTGGGCAGTTCGGTGGCAAAATGACAAATGACCTGGGAAGTTACGGCAAGACGAAGCACAGGACGTGGCCCCCAAGGGTAGATGCCCTGTCGGCACAAACCTTCAGGGGAAATGCCGAGGCCACGCGTGAGTGGAGCAGGTTTGGGAGGATGGCTGAATGCTTTCCAGCGGTCCCCTGCTGAGGAGGCTTTAGTAGGAGTTTGACAAGCGAAGGCACCTACCTGCCCTCGATCCCTGGCTCAGACTCCTCCTCTCAGTGGGGCTCTGAAACCCGACAGCCCCTGCCCAGGTTCCGGCAGCCTTTCTTGTCTGTGCCCTTGGAGGAGCGGTCAACCCTGGAAGCCCCGTGGCCCGTCCCGAGGCCCATCCCCGCTGAGTCAGAGCTAAGCATCTGCTGTTACCCTCAGAAGGGCAAGCAGCAGCCTCTGCGGGCTTCATCCCTCTCCTTTATTCAGCCAACATTCACCGAGTGCCGGCATCTCAGCTCACTGCCCGGACAGCGGGGCTGCTTTTGCGCCCCCAGGGGATGTCCCACTCCTGCCCAGACTGCGGGGGTCTTCTCCCCAGGAAAGTACGTCCTCACCTGGCACAGCCGTCCTGGTGGACCAAATCCCTCCCTGCCTTTTGGTCAAGCTGAAGCGTCTTCTCATTCCCAGGATGAGATGCTGCACAGAGCCTCCAGGTGGGATGAGACACAGAGCCTCCCGCTGCCCCTCCGCGCCCGGTGCCAGCCTCCCATGCCCACAGCCATGGGCTCTGCCCACGTGTCCCGGAGGCATGGCCTACGTCTGTCGTTTCTGAAAGGCCTGAGGCAGGGCAGGGGGGAGCCCCCAGTCTAGGCGATCACAGCGTTGAGGCTACAGGGTAACCAGACTCCTCAGTCAAGAGTCAACCCGGGAACAGAGGAAGGAGGGCAGCCTCCAAGGACGGCTGTGGGGCCCAGCGTGCTCCCAGGATTGCAAGCATTAGCTTCCTACGGCTTCTTAACTAATGACACAAGTTGGGAGGCTTGGGACAGTTCCAGAGCCCAGAATCCGAGACCAAGATGTCAGGGGTGGGGTGTGGGGCGGCATTCTTCTCTGCCCCACGTCTACTCCAGCTGCTGGGGTTTGCCCGCTGTCCTTGGCTTGCGGCTGCATCACTCCAACCCCAGTCTTCATCTTCACAGGCCTCCTTCCCTCTGCGCCTCCACCTGGGCACCTCCCTGTGCCTCTTGTCTTCCCTCTGCATCTCTCTTCTTCTAAGGACACTTGTCATATTGGATTAAGATACAGGAGATTCCGACACCACCTCACCTTAACGAATTACATCTGCAATGCTGCTGTCTCCAAATGAGGTCACGTTCGTAAGTTCTGGGAGTTAGGACTCCAACATAAACTTTTGGGGGACAAAATTCACCCCATTCTACGTGGGGAAAACAGAACCCAGAGCCTAACCTTGGGGGATAGGGGACAGCAGGCACCACGGACCCCTTGGTATGTGTGCATGGACCGTTAAGCTGTTCTAAAGTGGCCCCTGGAGGCCCTGGGTGCTGAGGACCAGGACAGGGTCTGGACTCAGACAGGGAGCCACCACGATGGATGCCAGGAGAGGACACAGGAACCCCACCTCCCCTGGTCATTGCATGTCTTGGGAGTTCTTAACAGTCGAGCCGTGAACTTGGATGGGAACAAATTATCTCTTTATGTTTCATTAACCTATCACTGGAAATTTCTGTTGCCTCTATTTAGGAATGTCAGCCACACACCACAGTATTATTACTACCTGTGCCTGGGTCTTCAAAAGAGCCTCGGCTGCTTTTATATCACAACACAGTGTGCAGATATGTTGAAATATTGTTTGTGCTTATCACTGCTTTTAAATGATAGTCGTTATTAGACCCACCGGCCACAAGGCTGTTTATGTAATGCTTCAGTGAAGAAGCACACAGATTGCAAGATCAAGAATTTGCTATTTGAAAACACATTCTAATAGCTCTAAGTCAATATAATTGGTTTCCTCTAGAACCTGTTTGTGCATTTAAAACTGCTATTTTTGAGAAAGTTTCCACAGGATTCACCAGACTGGCAAATAGGGGGTTGGGAGCAGGCAAAAAGGACAGGAGCTGGAATTAGAACTTGACAGAAAGGCTGTCAGGAGGCAATCAGGCCTCGGGGAAAGCAGGTGTCCAGGCCCCAGGGTTTCTTTGCTCAGAAAATGGCGAAGTCCACTGGGCGGGGGGCGGCCAGGCCCCTGGTGAGTGGGGTTCAGGCTGTTTGTCTTGTAGTGCAGAAACACAAGTCTGCTGCCATGTCTGTAGAGAGTGAGAGAGAGACGAGGAGAGAGAGAGAGAGAGAGAGAGAGAGAGAGAGAGAGAGAGAGAGAGAGAGTATGTGTGTGTGTGTGTGTGTGGAAAGTCCCAGGCAAAGAGGATTTTTGCCAAGAAAATCTGGTTTTAGATCCCACCTGTGAGCTGCTTGATGGAGGAGCCCAAGAGAAACCTCTCTGTGAAGCAGAGAAGCTTCTGGAAGAAAAAGACCCCCCCCTTCTCACCTGCGTGGTAAGCCCCAATCCTCGGTGTGCTGACAGGGGCAGTCCTCCAGGTCCCAGGAGCAGCTTCCCACAAGCCGGCTTCCCAGTGCCTGCCCCGCCCCCCCCCCCCCAGCACACCGGCTCTCAGGTGGCTCTGTGGGGCTCTGCCAGGGACTTCCTCCTTCTGCACCGCTGCAGCGGAGCTGGGCAGGACCCTGGCCCTGGCTGTTTGCTCCAAGCCAGTAGCCAAGGCAACCCCGCTGACCTAGCCTGCTATCTGTGGGCCAGCTGTCCCCGCTCGTTCATGGAAACACAAACAGACGTTTCTCTGTTCCAACTCCAAGGTTAAGTGCCGTGCTGCCTGGAGACCAGCTGTCTACTTCTCTGCACGCTCCCCGTTCCGCTAGCAGAGGCTGAGACCCCCAACAAGTGGGGATGCTCGTCATGAACCACCACATTGAGGACTGAGGGGGAACTCAGACAGTGGCAGGAGGGGACCTGAGGGAGGGGACCACCCCCAGAGAGAAGATGAGCAGGGAAAAGGCCAAACAGAACCACCAGCATTTTGCTCGTCATTTGTAAAGCTTTTCGGGGGAGCCCACACATTAAAACATGCCTGGTAGTCAAATTCTAATTCCAGCTCCTGTCCTTTTTTTTTTTGTGCTCCCAACCCCCTATTTGACAGCCTGGTGAATCCTGTGGGAACTTTCTCAAAAATAATGGTTTTCAATGCACAAATAGGTTCTAGAGGAAACCAATTATATTGACTTAGAGCTATATTAGAATGTGTTTTTAAAAAGTAAACTTTTGATCTCACAATCTGTGTGCTTCTTCACTGAAGCATTACATAAACAGCCTTGTGGCCGGTGGGTCTAATAACTACTATCATTTAAAAGTAGTGATAAGCACAAACAATATTTCAACATATCTGCACACTGTGTTGTGATATAAAAAACGCAGGTAGTAATAATACTGTGGTGTGTTGCTGACATTCCTAAATAGAGGCAACAGAAATTTCCAGTTTTAGGTTAATGCTCAGCTTCACCCTGAGCTACCAAACTGGGAAGGGACAGCAGCCGGGGCCTGACAGGAAACTGCCTACCTGCCGGGTGCTTTCCTCTGGCCGACCACCTGAGTTACCACAATCCCAGGGGATGGCACCCACACTCTCTTCCAGAGAAGGGCTCAGACCCAACTTTTGGGAGACAAAGCCTCTCTCTCAAGGCCAGCCATCTGGCCCTTGGCACTCAGTTTGGCTCAACTGACTGTGCTGAGCCCAAGCCCGTTCTACCACCCTCTCAGCCTCATTCAGCATCTGGCACCCAATGAAAGCAATGGATCAGGGATGTCCTCTAGGTGTCCACTGAGTTCCCAGAACACAGGGATGTGCCCAGAGTTCACAGAAGCTGAGACGTGTGGGGACTGGCCAACCGGCAGTTCTGAGAAGGCGCGGATTACCTGGGCTGGCGCAGACTGGGGGTACCGTGGAGAAGGCAGCCTGGCGAGGGGTTCCCAAAGCAGGCAGCAGCTGGGAGTAGAGATGCAAGGCCCAGGACATGGGCGACAGAGGCCTCCGCTACCTTGCCTCAGGTGCTGTTCTCGTCCCACCCTATGCCCACAGAGCAGAGAGGCAGGAAGGCACAGGCCGCAGACAGCCCCTGCTCCCCACCATTCCCACTGCCTGACCCAGGTGCTCTCCCAGACCTCAGTCACCCTATGATCCCAAGTGGCTCCCCTGCCTCCCCATCCAGACCCAGTCTACCCCACCACCAGATGGCCACTCCACGCCCAGCTCTGCTCAGACACTTGCAAACCAAGCCAATGTCCTCACCTGGAGTTCATGGCTATCCATCCGCAGGCTCTATCCCACCCAGGCAAATATCTCCAGACACCCGGAAACACTTGGCATCCTCCTCTGTGTCCAAGCCCATGCGTCCCGAAGACAGTCGCCCTGCTCCATCACCAACCCCACTCACACCCTCTGCCCAGCAGAAGCGTCTTCAGAAATGCTTACTTTTCACCACTTCCCAGTTTCTGGTGGTTTATGAATATGCCTGACCTCTCCTATTGGATCCAACGCTTCCTGAGAGCAGGACAAACCTGGTGCCTGATGGTACTCAGGACATGGGCACTGGGATAAAATTGAAACCCACACATCTCTGATGAACTGATCTGCAGCAAGGGGTCAAGGCCATCCGGTGGGGAAAGAAGAGTCTTTTCAACAAATGGTGCTGTGACAACTGGGTAGGCACATGCAAAAGAATGATCTTTGACCCTAAAAAACTGAGTTCTCAGAACCTAAATGTAAGTGCTAAAACCATCAAATTCTTAGAAAAAAATATAAGGATAAATCTTTTTTTAAAATATTTTTTTTATTGATTTCAGAGAAGAAGGGAGAGGGAGAGAGAGAGAGAGAAGCATCAATGATGAAAGAGAATCATTGATCAGCTGCCTCCTACACACCCCTAATGGGGATTAAGCCCGAAACCCAGGAATGTGCCCTTGACTGGAACTGAACCTGGGACCCTTCAGTCCTCAGGCTGACACTCTATCCACTGAGCCAAACCAGCCAGGGCAGGATAAATCTTCATGAACTCAGATTTGATAGTGATTTCTTAGATTATAACAACAAAAGCATAAGCATAAGCACTAAAGAAAAAAATAGATAAACTATTTTATCAACATCAAAACTACACAAAATGATATTATCAAAGTGAAAATACAATTGCAGAATGGGGGGAAATATTTGCAAATCCTATATCTGATAAAAGTCTAGAACCTAGAATATATTTAAAAAAAACTCTTACAACTCAACAGTAACAAGACAACTCAATTAAAAATGGGCAAAGGACACAAGCAGACATTTCTCTAATGAGGATATACACATCCCAAAAGCACATGGGAAGACGATAAACATTGTTAGCCATCGGGGCATGCACATCAAAACGACATGAGTGTCACAGGGGATACAGATTTCCCAGAAATTCCTTTGTGGGGAACTCCCCAACAGCAGCCTTAGCACCAGAACATTAATGTGGGGGAGCAGGCGGTGAACTCTAAAGGTCGGAACTTCAAGACAGTAACTATTTCCAGTCCCGAGGGAGCCATGACTCTGGCAGAGGAGAATTCTGAAATGAGAGCTCGTGAAGGAATGTACTGCTCGGCCTCGGAGTTCCCTGGCTACTCCGGGATGGGATATTAGCAGGAACCAAAAGCAGAGGCACATGTGAAGAATAAACTAGGTCTCTGGTTTATTCTTATCCTGGGCCCAACAGAATATTTTCAAGAGCCAAATCAAGACTTTGTGCAGACCTATCTGGGCTCTTCTTTAAGCCAATGAGCCCCTAAGCCTGGCAGCCTATAAGAAGTCTCTAAATGCTAATGAAGAATCTAAAGATAAGGAAATGGATGGCTTTCCAAATAGAATGATTTGTGCTGAACCCTCACCCCCACAAAAAATGGTATATAAAATATTCATAACCTAAAACTCAAGCTGTTGTTGTTGTTAATCTTCACCCAATGGTATTTTGTTCCATTGATTTCTTAGAAAGAATGGAGGGGGAGAGACAGAGAGAGAGAAACATGGATGTGAGAGAGACACATCCATTGGTTGCCTCTTGCACTCACTCCGGACCATTCCCCCTCCCGCCCCCGCAGCCTGCAAACGAGGTACATGCCCTCGACCGAAATTGAATCCTTAAGACCTTTCAGTCTGCAGGCCAACGCTCCAAGCACCGAACCAAATGAGTTAGGGCCTAAAGCTCAATCTTGAAAAGAGAAGTCAGGCACCATGACCACACTGCAGTCTGCTCTCTATCCTTACCTGGATATTTACGGAGCACCCAGTGGGCTAGTGTCAACAGATGGGCGCTGATGAAGCTTTCATTCGACAGTCCGTTCACTTGCCCGGATGGTGCTCACATTCTGTGAAATGCCTCTCCACCGTGCACAGGTCATACTTCTTTGTCAGTACTTAACTCTGTCTTCACACAAGGCTCACTGCCCACAGCCACTATCCTACCATCAGCCAGTGAACGAGAGGGGCTTGCTGCCTGCTGGCGCATGGCATCCTGCCGTGGGGCAGTGTCACTGCTGCTCTGGGCTTCTCAGTGAAGAATCGTTTGCCACTCACGTCCCTAACTAGACTGTGGCTTAGACAATAGCAGCTTATTTCAATTATATTTTAAGAGATGGAGACAGTTGTTTGATATGCATTTTAATCATCAGAATGGCTCTTGTGAGCGGGACATTTACCAAAGAAGAACGTAAAATATGTACCCATCTATGCAGTTGGAGATTGTTATATGGCTGGAAATAAATACATTTTGTAGCATAAAGAAAAAACAAACAAACAAACAACAACAACACACACACACAATGAGCCCTGGCAGGTGTGGCTCAGTTGGTTGGAGCGCTGTCCTGTCTGCCAGGAGGTTGCAGGTTTGATTCCAGTCAGGACACGTACCTAGGTTTTGGGTTCCCTCTGGGTTGGGATCTAACTCTTGTTATTGCTGGTATTAACATAAAATGGTGGAGCCACTGTGGAAAGCAATTCAAAATGTTAAATATGGAATTACCTTATGACCCAACAAGTCCACTCCTGGGTATATTCCCAAAAGAACTGAACACAAGTGTTCAAACAAAAACTTGCACACAAACGTTCATAGAGCACTACTCACAATAGCCCAAAGGTGGGAACAACCCCAGTGCCCATCAACTGATGAATGGGTAAACAAAAGATGGCAAGACCACACAGTGTAATATTATTCAGCCATAAAAAAAAAAAAAAGAAATTCTGATGGATGCTACAGCATGAAAGAACCTTGAAAACCTTATGCTAAAATAAGCCAGTAGCAAAAAAACCACAGCATCTGATTCCATTTCCCTGACATGCCCAGAGTAGGCAAATCGAACGAGACAGAAGGTAGATCAGTGGCTGTCTGGGGCTTACTGGGGAGGAGGGCCGGCAATAAATAGCTAAAGAATCCGGGCTTTCTCTTTGTGGTGATGAAATGTTCTAGAACCGGCCGCGGTGATGGTTGTACCTCTCATTACTGAAAACCACTGAATTGCATACTGTAAGTGGATAGTATGTGAATTATGTCTCAACAAGCTGCTAGAAAAGAAAAACGAGGGCGCACAGCGAAGAACAAACCTGGGGTCTGGACAGGGCAGCAGGTACAGTCTCCAGGGGACAAAGAGCTGGCCACCTACATTTTACCACCAACCCCTGATGACAGGGAAAAGCTAACTGCAAATTAACCTCAATAAAAAACAACAACAGATGGCACATTTGTGGAAACACTGTAGGAGAGGGGCAGGGGGAAGAGAGGGAGAAAGAAAGCAAATACGGTCAGGTGCTAAGAATCGCTGAATCTGGGTGAAAGGTCGACAGGTTTTCCTTGGACTGTCTACCTGTCAGCTTTTCTGGGATAGTTAAAAACTTTCATAATAAACACTTTCATACTGAATTCTCCGTGGCTGAATCTCAAACAATTTGAGCAAGGAAAGAAACAGCTATTGTATCCTATCTAATGAAAGGGTGATATGCAAATTAGCAGTCACTCTGCCACAAAGATGGCGATGCCCATAGCCACAGGATGGCGGCACCCAGTCCTCTCAGCCCTGCCGGTGTCCCCAGTCCTGGGGGAGGTGGCCGCTGAGAGTACGCAGCATGAGCAGCCTGGCAGAATGCTTGCTTTGTCGCCGCAGTGATGAGGCAAGTGTTCTGCGCCTGGCTGCGGATGGGCATCCAGGCCCTGGAGAGCCTCTGGGCAGCAGGTGTGGAGGGGCCAGGCCCCGCAGAGAGCTACTGGTGCACGGATTCGTGCGCAGGGCTACTAGTTGGATTATAATCTATAATAAGTAAGTAAATATCCATGGGCCCTTATGATATAAATAACTGAATAAATAAGTAAACGGGGGAGAGGGGCAGCTTGCTCGTACACTGAATAATAAACACAGAAAGAATAAAGGAACAGAAGAATCACCATTAAAACACGTCTGTAGTAACTGTCATGGGTAAGACCTGAGGCTGGATACTAAAATTAGTAGACAAAGGTGTGAGGAGAAACAGGATACGTGCACAGTCCCAAGGTATCTTCCCCAAGACATTTACTATGTGCAAATGAAAACACAGACCATTGCAGGGGAGAAACAGGCAGACATGACACCCTTTTATTAGATAGGAGGCAACAGCTATTTCTTTCCTTAACCGAGTGATCAAGACTTACATCCATCACCAGGGACACGGCATACGGACATGGTGTACCTCCTGAAAAGGACACAGCATCACTCCCATGGGGTTCTTACCAGAAATGCCCAACCGCAATCGAACCACGAGAAAATAGCAGACCAACGCAAACGGAGGGACCTTCTATAACATAACTGGCCAGTTCTCTTAAAAAACGTGAAGGTCACGAGAGATGAGAAAAAAATGAGGAGTGGTGTAGTGTCTGTACCCCAGGTGGCCCTACAAGGGGTAACAGGGTAAGCAAGGGAAAGGGGAGACAGGAACTCTGTACCATTTTTGCAACTTTTATGTAAATCTAAAATTATTTAAAAGTAAGAAGCTTTTAGAGTCCTCATAATTTAAAAAACCTTTTTGTATTGAACGTTTGTCTATTGTTTGGAACTGCTTACATCAAGGACTATGTGATGGGATGTGGCTGATAGGATGGGGCCGGCCTGGGGAGCATCCTCTCCCTGCTGGAAGCAGTAGCTGATTCCCATCTTGGGAAAGGTGAGGGTGGACTCAAGATGTGACTGTGGGTCCCCCACCCATGGCATCTGGGCTGGAGGGAGCAGGCATGCTGAGGAAGGGATGAACTGTCTGCCAGAGTCTTTGCTTATTTCTGAGAGGAGAGAAGATGCCACAAAATGAAAAGGAAGAACAATAATTTAAAAGTTCACAAATGGGGCCTTCTTTGTGTCAAGCAATTGATGTGACGTATTGTTTGAAACTATTGCATTTGTATTGTTTCTATGCTTCAAGATGGCAAGGATTAATAAGTATTGGGTGACATTTTATTTATTTATTTATTTAAAATATATTTTATTGATATTTTACAGAGAGGAAGGGAGAAGGATATAGAGTTAGAAACATCAATAAGAAAGATCAGCTGCCTCTTGCGTACCCCCCACCGGGGATGTGCCAGCAACCAAGGCACATGACCCTGACTGGGTCCCTTCAGTATGCAGGTCAATGCTCTATCCACTAAGCCAAACCAGTCAGGGTTTGGGTGACATTTCAAATAGCTTTTCAATCTACTTAGAACTTATTTTAATAGTTTTGCATTAAGAGTAAGATGATTCATGACCCTTTGCCTCTCCCATCACCTTGGTAATGAAGACTATTGCTGCCTTATGACCACTGTTGTTAATTTATTCTCTCATGGAGAATTTCCGGTGAGCTTGCTGACCACCAACCAGAGACCACATTGACCTGGGTTCAAGAAGAGGGAAACAGTGTAGCAAAAGGTTCACAACAGACTCTAAGTGGTGGTCAGGTAGCTGTTTACTGTAAAATTCTTTCAACTTTGCTTTATATTTAAATTTTTTCATAATAAATTATTGTTTTAAAAAAGTCAAACTTCCAGTGGGCATTTTGGGCATTCAACCTGCAAACCCTGATTCACAGCCTCAGTGGGAGAACATATGCAATGAGTCTAGGAGGCCCCATTTGCAGAAAACCTCGCCCACGCCTGGTCCGTCTCTCCTCAGGTGTCTGCCAGCGACAGTGCTGCCTGAAGGCTCAAGCAGCAGTGGGACTGCCCGGTGTGGCAGAGGCCTGGGGCCTGTGGAGACAGTCTCCACGTGTATACGTTTGGCTCTTCTGGTTCAAACCAAGTCAGAAAACGGGCAGCAGCCACTGTGTTTATTAGCTCTAAATGAATCAGCAGTGGGTGCTGGGCTGACCAAGCAGGCCCCAGCCCTGTCTGTTCGCAGGTGCCCTACCAAGGGTTGATGAATTCTCTTCTGCCAAGCAGTGAAGGGCAGTGGCTACAGTCTGTCCTCTGGGTCACCGGTCTGGGGGTTGCATTCTGGCTCTGTGAATTAATAGTTCAGTGATTGTGGGCAGCTTCACTTATCTTTCTAAGCTTCAGTTGCCTCACCTATAAAATGAGTAGTTGGTTCCATTAGATTAGTGGTTCTGAGGTAGGGTGATTTTGTCCCTCAAGGGACATTAAGGGGAAGGTGTGACTGGCTACAGCTCAGTGGGTAGGGGCCAAGATGTTTCTAAGCATTCTACAATGCACAATACAGCCCCCACAACATGAAATTATCCAGCTAAAAAGGTCAAAATGTCGTCTGAAAAACCTGACTTAGATGGTACAAGTAACACACCCAGCACGGACCTGTAACACTGTGCAGTGCAGGTCTGCCACCACCACCATCATCACCACTACCGTCACCATCACCACCACCACCATCACCATCACAACTATCACCATCACCACCATCACCACCACCAATACCACCTCTACCACTGTCACCACCACTATCACCATCACTACCACCACCATCACCACTATCACCACCACCACCACCACCACTGTCGTCACCATCACCATACCACCACCGTCATCATCACCACCATTATCATCATCACCAGCATCATTACCATTATCAACATCATCATTACCATCACCATCATCATCACTACCATCATCAACACCATCATCACCACCATCATCATCATTACCATCATCACCATCACCACCACCACCACTACCACCACCACCATTATCACCACCATTATCAATACCATCATCACTTGTGACAGAATGCAGGGGAGAATGATCAGCCAGCACTCTGAGAGAGGAGAGTTAAGCCTTTATTTCGCAGATCTGCTAGTCCAGGGGAATTCTGGATTCAAAGCCTTAACTGAACTCTGACCTATATATCTCCTCCTGTGGCAGGCCTCTGAGGGTCTCTGCAGTTCCACCCAAGTTCATCTTGGCTGGGCCTTGGGCATGCTCAGCAGATCTGCCCAAGTCAGCTGTGGTGGGGACCTGGGGTTAGGCTCTGCAGCTCCTCTCAAGTCAGAGTGGGAAAGTAAGACTACAGTTTTAACCAGATACTGAACTAGGTTGCAAGCCTCCCCACTTTCCTTTTCATCATCATCACCATCACCACCACCACCACCACCATCATTGTCACTGTCTTCATAACCACTGTCATCATCACAATCACTGTCATCATCACCACCACCACCATCACTGTCATCACCACTACCACCACCACCACCATCACTGTCACTGTCATCACCATCGCTGTCATCATCACCACCACCATCATCACTGTCATCACCACCACCACCACCATCACTGTCACTGTCATCATAACCATTGCTGTCATCATCACCACCACCA
>JAAGEH010000016.1:27699005-27764402 GCA_011751065.1 Lasiurus cinereus | reverse complement strand
CACTGTCACTGTCATCATAACCATTGCTGTCATCATCACCACCACCACCATCACTGTCACTGTCATCATCACCATAATCATCACCATCAGGATTGTTAGCCTTGACATTCCCAGTACCCAGAAGAGCATAGGCAGGAGACCCTCATCGGGGACACAGCCTCGAGCAGAAGACTGAAAGGTCAAGAAGCACTAGCTCTCGATTCTTTTTCTTCATTGCTTGCATGATGATTAGAATATGTGCATTTATTTCTTTGTTGACTTGTTCATCTCTGTCAGGTCCACGGGGACAGAGGCCGCCCCTGTTTTCTTTGTGTGTACCCTCAGTGAGGGTTGCACATGAACCGGGGTGAATCCTGAATGAATCAGACACTGGCTCTAATAAATGCTGGGACTGTACAGAGAACAGTGAGAGCAGAATGCAGGTGCAGTAAAACTCCTCTCTGCAGCAGGCCCAGAGGGCTTCCAAAAGGAGAAGCGTCAGGTGGAGGGCTAGAAGGAAAAAGCAGGGACTTGGCAGCATTGGGCAGACATTCCAGGAAGAGAGCCATCCTGGAAAAACTGCCAGAAAGGAAGAGGCCTCTCAGAATCTAGAACTGGAAAGCAACTCAGAGAACAGCTAGCTGAGGTCTCTGGCAGTTAGGACACAAAGCTTCCTGGCACTGACTTTGGGTGGTGAGATCAGGAGCTGGGGCCTCCTGGGAGTCCAGGAAAATAGCAAAATGCACCTCGATCCTCAAGTTTTCATCTGAGTCAGGCTAATGACAGAGGAAAGTGAACACAGATTCCTCCCACCCCTACACGCACATCCCCCAACACCCAGGGGCCAGGAGTGTGGCCCCAAACAGCCAGCCAAAGGCGAACGTCTCTGATGTCATTCTACGCCATATGTATTATTTTACAACAATGCTTCTGTCCCACCTATGTGATACCCTCCCAAAGTGCCTTCCAGTAACACTGAGGTTCAGAATTGTGCAAGCTCTAGTTTTATGCAATACCAGCAGAAACAGCACTTAACACGTATACAGTACCTTGCACAGTAACTCATGTAACCCCCACCACAATGCTGTTGGGGGCTGTCAGTACCCCCATTTTATGGAGGCACCCCAGTATACTGCGCAGTGCAGCCCCACACCTCGACGGGAAAGCCGACAGTGCTTTATTTTCCCACGTTGCAGATAGCTCCAGTGGCTGAGTTTGGAATCAGGCTCTGCTGATCCCAACTGTACAATCCTGGCACTGAACTCCCCCATACCCTATTTCCTCTTGTGTATGATGGAGGTAAGAACACATCCCTCAACAGGTCGTGTCCCAGGTGATCTCTGGCAGCAGAGTGAAAGTACCAGACACAGTGCCGAGCACATACTAGACCCTCAAAGGAAACAAACCTGCAAAACAAAAAACCCCCACACCTGTTTTTCAAACCAAGCCCGTCTCTGAACCCCTGGGGGACGTCTCTGCACTAGAGGGCAGAAACGGAAGAGTGAAACAAAAAAAAACCCCTTGACCCAGATGACCGCAGGCCACAGGTGAATGAAATCTTGGCCTGGGGCCCTCGGCCAGGCTGCCTGGGTCACACTGAGGGCAGGAAACTGCATGCTTCCTCTCCTCAGGAACGCTGTGCCCTGGCCCAGACAAGAGCTTCCTCCAGCTGACCTCACCCACTTCCCCTAGAACATTCCACACTGAGCCAGGAACCACCAGGAAGAGGACAGCAGGTCCTGCTGGGGAAGATGGTCACCTCTGATCTGCCCTCTTGCTCAGCTCCCACTGCCTCCCTCAGGGGCCCAAAGCGTGGCTCCTGCTCTGCAGACCCACCTCTCTCCAATGTCTCTAGGCTGCTGCTAGAGCCTGTGGGAGACAGACTGGGTAGCTGGACTGCTGATCCTAGTTTGGCCTCCTATACCCTTTCCTGAGACCCCTAACTGCTCATCCTGCTTCTGGTCTGGGGACCCACTACAAATAAATGAGTCTGTTCAGATACCACTCCCCTCCTCAAGCCCTTCCATGGCTCCCACTGCCCCCTGAATTAAGTTCAGAGTTCATACCCTGAGATTCGTGGTCTTCCACAGATAGTCCAAACCCACCCTCCAGTCCCCACAGGACTCACAGGTTGGAACCAAAATGGATTATGCCAAGATTTGCACACACATTTCTGAGTCTGTAAATATGAATTCGCCTCTCCCATCTCCTCCTAGCTGGATCCTCCGCCTCCCCCACTCCACCTGACTCTCCCATGAGCCCTCTCCTTTCCTGGTCTCTGAATCCCTCCACCACGCTGTTCCCACACTTCAGGTAAGGCCACGCCACCTGCCATCCCCACGTTTCCTCCGTACTGTTCTGCACCATTGCCCTTTAAACCAACTCCTTCTTTTACTTAAATTTATTTTCAAAGGAAAATTTATATCTCCACCATAAATAGAAAACCATATCATCTGCCATAGACAGAAGGCAAATTGAAGAAAAAAGTTATGTTCAAATATACAGGAAAATAAACACAATCATTAAAATGTTTTAAATGCTTCTACTTGTTATATACTTAATATTACTGTATAATACACTTCAAATCCTCTCACACTCTACGAAATACTGCCTTGCGCTTTATTTTTGCCTCCTCTGGCCCTTGTTTTTGGGGCCCTGTCTCACAGTTACCTGGGGACTTGTCATGGTTTTGTCCTGGTTGACCCCAAATCACATTTGGGGGCACAGATCCTGCAGCCCCTCTTCCGGTGCCTACACGTAGCATGACACGCAATAAAAATATTGATGCAACAGAATGTTCCAATTTGCTCAGTCATATTAACATGGTCCTATTCTCTGCTGGGCCCCTTTAAGCCCATCTGATATCCAACTTTTTACCAAAATACTATACATGCCCTCCGCGCACCTATCCCCAAATCAACCCATGACCACTGGGGTCTCTCGGAGCATGGCCCAGGAAGTGTAGCAACTGACAAGGAGGTGCCCCCAGATCTTCTCAGCCCCCTGCCGCCTCGTCCTCCGAAGCAGCAGGACCCCACAACCAGGAAAAGCAAGCCTCTAGTCAACCATTAACCAGCACTCCCCCAGCAGACACACACCCTCCCTGGAAGCTAGCAACTTCTGGGGAAACCTGTATGAACTGGGTCCCTGGCTCCAGGAAGTATAAGTCACCTTCCTGTCCCCTCGGGGCCAGAGACCCCCAAACACCTACCAGGAACAGAAGGAGGCCTGACCTGCTGGTGCCCCAGACGGGAGGAGGAGGTCCCTCCCTCCCAGCACACAGTTGTCAGGAGCGACCCTGATGAAGATCTGAATCACTCGGACTTAAGTCAATAAGTGGCAGCCACACCGGGAAGGCCCAGCTGGAGCCAAACCAAGGCCTGGACTCTCCTTGGTGGACGGAAGCCTGGCCAAGGCAGCCGCGGCCAATGCTGGAGACCGAGTCCCTGCCAGCACAGTCTTCTGACAGGAACAGACACCGGGCATTTCTTATCGGAGGGAGGCCTCTGTTGGGGACGATTGCATTATTTTTGGTGGTGTTTTTTTTAGTCTGGCCACTTTTAAGACTCGAAAGATTTTTTTGTTAGGGTACACTGCATGGAAAGGTCTCCTCAATATTTATTCCCCGCAGACGTGCACAGGGCAGTGGCATTGCATCACTTCCTGAAGCCCCAGCAGGTGGAGGTGGACACTGACCCATTAGTTAGGTGTGGCTCCCCGGGAAGGAGGTAAACCGAGGCATGCATAATGTCACCAATGTTGTAAGTAGAACCTCCCAAATGCAGCTCAAGGAGGACGAGGGTGATGAAGCGAGCCCGTGCATAGCCGGGTAGGGCCAGCGCCCTGACACCTGCCTAGAGTGAGAAGGAAGAGGACAAGGTCTCCATGTTGACCTTTTCATAGTGCAAATAAGCTAACGACAGAAAAATGTTGTAGTGATAAAAAATAAAAAACAAACCCCACCCCATCCGGCAACCTATGCCCCATGCAGAACAAAAGCAGGTGGTCCTGAGAGAGACAGATCAACAATATCACAAAGAGGTTCTCAAACTGGGTTCCAAGGAGCCCACGGGGTGTCATGCCCCTCTTTGGGGGCTGCTGATGTGGACTAGGGAGGAATAAAGTGGGTGGGTGTATTCTCACCCAACCCAGAGTCCCTCGGCTCTTGTCTGCTGCATAGACTGGACTTTCAGGGAAGGTTTCACTTGAAGAAAAGCTTCTGTATCTAAAAGTGTTGAGAAGTGCTGATGTGTGATACCGGCTGTATCCAGAAGAATGCGATGCAAGTCCTCTCTGAGTTTGTGGAAAGCGGCCGCCACAGGCCCTGTGTGCTGGGAACCAGCCGGCCCTTCTCCCGGAGCCTGCGCTCTGAGTTCAGGAGAGCGGGGATGAGAGGAGCCGCCTGGCAGGGCTAGCCTGGCCCTGGCTCTTCCCTGGAGGATCCACAGCTGGAAAGTGCGCTGACCCCCAAGATCAAGATGAGCCTTTGGCTCAGTCAAGCATCTTGAAAAGACACCCGAACCTCAGCAGGGACCAGGGCCACCTTTGCGAGGTGGCACCAGAGCCACCTTTGCGAATCCAGGGACTGGAGGACGAAGAGACGTGGTAAGTGGTGTCAGTCACTGGAGGGGACCTCGGACAAAGCCCTGGAATAATTGCAGTGACAAGAGGCTGGCTTCCCGGTGCTCCCAGTGGCGTGTGGCCCGCGAAGGCTGGCTCTGTTTGGGGGTCCCGGGTGGACCAGATTTGAGGGTGTGAAGAGGCCCGAGTGTGCCTACTCTGCACAACTAAGAATGGGCACGCTGGGGCTGCTGCATGGAGGCACCCTTACAACTGCTCCAGGCGCAGGCCGCTGCGTGCCCCGTGCAAAGGCCAGGCCCCTGCTGGCCTTCGGGAACGAACACACACATGTCTGCCCCGCATCTCTTTCTTTGGGAGTGATTCCTCTCTGGGCCCAGGAAATCACGTCCACCCCTCTGTGTGGGAGAAACTGGCTCTCCTCACGCTTCCTCAATGTGGATGTGGCGGACTTCAACTCTGGGCACGGTGACCGGCTAAGGGCTGAGTGTGTGCCCCAGGCCCACCAGTTCAGAGTCCTCCCTAGACGCTCACCAAAGTTACTGAAAAATACTCTCTTTCCTCGAGAGAACAACGCTGGCTTGGGATGGTCAACGACCACCTGGCTGTCACTTGGAAACAGCCTGAAAATGAAGCCAAGCAGAGCAGAGAGATGGAGGTGCATGATCCTTATGGCATTGCCAGCTGCTGGATCCAGCTGTACCTGAACCACTGTTTTGACCCCCGAAAGAATGTCCTTCTTTCTTATGTTGGTTTGATTTAGATTTTTGGGATTTACAATCCAGGGTCCTAAGTAAGTCACCTATTCAGAAATGCAAAGGAGTAGGAATGCCACACACAGTGAGCCTGACTTTTTTTTTTTTTAAATCCGCACCCGAGGACATGCTTAGAGAGAGGAAGGGAGAGAGAAAAAGAGAAATGTCGATGTGGGAGAGAAACACAGATCGGTTGCCTTCTGTAGGTTCCCTGGCTGGAGATCAAGCCAGCAACCCAGGTACGGCCCTGACCAGGAATCGAACCGGCAACCCTTCAGTGCACAGGATGTCTCTCAACCAACGGAGCACACCAGCCGGCGAGCCTGACATTTTAACAGAAACAGCATAGAAAAAAAGTTCCTCTACGTGCTTACATCCCCAAATATATGCCTGAAGCTGTCCCAGATCATCCCAGACCCTGGCCTGTCCGAGAGGCTCTATTGTCCCCACCCCGACCACCTCCAGTTGCTGGTCGTCAGGACGAAGCAACCAGAACAAACATGGCGAGAATGCCTTGCCTGCGGACCCGAGCCTCCAGCACTAATTAATATGTGGGGAATGTGTGCAGCGTCAGCATCCTGAGGTCCAGGAGTCAGACGCAACAGCTCCCATCGCCTCACTCTCCCGGCTAAACCTCATCCACTGGGTTTGAACGTGAAAGTAATAAAATTAATAAACCCACATTTAAAATTTGAAATATGTCAGCAACATAAAACCCCTCTGGGTAGCTGGGCTAGGCTGGCAGCGGGTGAGGGGGTGGCACGCCGCTCGGCTCAGGCTGGACTGGGGTCCTGCCAGAGGGTGGTCCCCGAGGGTTAACAGGCACAGGAGAGGCGGAATGCAAACCAGGGAGCGAAGGCTGTGTCTCTCTCCCCAGGGCCAGCCTCCACCCTCCGGGGCCACACTCAGCTCTCCTCCCATCTGCCTGGGGCCCCTCACCCCACTCCTGCCCACTCACAAATCGGCTGCCTCTTCCTCTGCTGCCCAAATCAAGCCCCTGGGCCAAGCTCCCACCTTTTCTGGTGCAGCTGCTCCTGCACCCAGCCACAGCCCTAAGAGCAGCACCCCAAGTGATGCTGTCTTCTCTCACCTCCAGCCCCGCCTCACTGCTGCTTCTCCTCCCTGACCCCCAGTCCCAGATGTCCCTCACCTCCACCTCACCCTTCCAGACCCCACAAGGGTGCTGTGCCATGAAACCTTGACCTCCCCTTCCCTCTGGAGCAGCCCCTCCTCCTCCGAAGTCCCCTGGCTCCGCCGTCCCCTCCCTCCAGCACTGAGCATTTGCCACCTTATGTCACGTTTATGTCTTTATCTTCTACTGGGCAGTCTGCATCTGCTCCATCCTCATGCCCTGTTTATGCTTCTATCCATTCATTCCACAAACAGCCACCGAGCACCTATGCCATACTGGACCCCGGGCGAGGACTGAGGGCACAATGAGGAGCACGCCAGGCGCTGTCCCCGCCGTCCTGCAACCCATGTCTTGGGAGGGGGAATCCTTAACAAACAAACATGAGTAACTGCATCAGCACAGGCTGTGGTACAGGCTGCAGAGAAAGGAGCGGGGGACATGGCTTGGAAGTTCTGATGTGGAGGGAGAGTCGGAGAGGGCAGCTCGGAGGAAGTTAAGTTAAACTGGGGCCAGAGAGCTGAGCAGGCTGGGTCAGGCACCCCTTCTCGGCACCTAACAGGTGCTCGCTAAGTATCTGTGGGCAAGTGGGTGACTGAGGAGTCAGAAACCCCCAGTGTGCTCATGGCTCTGCAGACAAGCTCACCCCCCTCATTACCCTGAGAGGTCACTCCAACTGGCCCTCGGAGGGGGGGGGGAGGGTTTGGTTGCCAGCTAACACACCTCTGACGGTCCACAGGACATTCCACCGATGCCACCCTGCAGAGGTGGCTCTGTGCATGACTCCCAATATGGCACCACCCCCAGTGCGGAAAAGGCAAGTGGGCTTCATCCTGCATGTCGGCTCCAAATCATAGCCACAGCTGCTTGGCACACCACGCTGGGACTGTGTGGCCTTCCGGGCCTCTTGGGATCCGGCCGTGCATGATCAGTTGGGTCCACCGCAGGAGCAGGCTCAGGAGCGGGAGTGGGAGAAGGAGCAGGAGCAGCAGCAAGAGCGGGAGCAGGAGCGGGAGCAGAAGCAGCAGCAAGAGCGGGAGCAGGCATAGACACTGGAGCAGGAGCGGGGATAGGAGAAGGAGCAGACACAGGACTGGGAACCGGAGAAGGAGCAGGAGTAGGTATGGGAGCAGGAGCGGGAGCAGGAGCAGGAATGGGAACAGGCGTGGGAGCGGGAGCGGCGGCACAGGTGCCATATATTTCCTTTCCTCTCGGGCCCTGCAGAGTGACCATCCAGGCGAGAAATTTCCTCCCGATGTAATTGCCTGGAAAAGCACTGGGCGTCTGGCATCCTTTTCATTATGGGCCCCATGAACCGTGTACATAATATTTTTTTTCTTGCTTTGATTGCTAATTAGCTCAGAGCTAAATCTGTGGTTCAAACAGAGTAAACTGCGTACAGCTCTACGGCCTGAGGGTGTATTCTAACTCTCGCCCTGACTCTGACCTTCTAGTTCATCTGCATTTTCCCTAATCTTATTTTTATGGCTTTTTATGTAAAGACATACACATAGATATATGCAAACACATATAAAATATCTACATATCGTTCTGGCACATAGTATCTATTTTACCTTCTTTTTTACATATACGTATTTCTCTATCTCTGATATGTCCAAGCAATAGACAGATCTTCTGTGGGCATCTTGACTGCTCTATGGAACAAGATGAGGGGACTAATGAAGAGACGGATGGATGACAGGCAGGAAAAAAACGGGGAAAAAAGACTATCTCTGCCTGAAAGAATTCGGAACCTCACGGCACTCGGCGTGAATAGAATAGATCTGGGCCAAGAGATCAGAAGCCCAGCTTTCAGCCCCAGCTCAGACAGCTACGTGACTATGAAGGGAAAACACGAGTCATGCACCCCGGTCCCCACAGCCAGGCAGCTGGAGGTCTTATCAAGTATTCGGTGCACCTGAAGCCATCTGCCCCCCTCGCTTCACCTGGTTATACCCAGACGAAACAGAGAGGTACGGGACCGCTCATCGCTGGTGAGTCACCAGCAACGTGCCCGCCGCCACCGTGCTCTGCTCCGTCCCGGGAACAGCGTGTGGGGCAAGCACACAGCTGTCCACGAGAAGCCACCACGCCACGTGGCCTCCCATACACACTGCAGGAATTCCAAGAGAAATGAGCCTTCAGAGGCCATAGCTGCATGCGGTCTTCTTCCTCGTCCCCGCTCTGATGTCTGAGAGCACTGTGATTGATGGACTCCAATTTCCTGCTTCTCACAGCAAGAGCAAGGGCCCCATCCAGGATCAATCACACTGCTCAGGCCTGGAAGCGGCTGCTGCTGCAGAGAGAGCTGGTCCCCTCCCACCCTCTCCCACTCCCCCACTCCTGCCCGGCAGTCTCCTGACCACAGTGCCCCCTGCAGGAAAACAGTACGCACAGCACGCGTTACCTGCAGACCCGCTGAAAGAGAATGAGCTGCGGAGGACAGGCGGGCCTCTGTGAGGTCCCTGGCAGCTGACCCGCACTCATGCCTCCCACGGGGACTTCTCAGACGTCCTCTGTCCCCTCTGGGCCCCAATCAGAGGCCCATGTATCGCACGGTCCCCAGGGTTTCCAGGCACCTGAATCAGCACCACCGAGTTTCACACAGCAGGTGAGAATGAGACAGTGATAATAACTGGGGTCCTTTTCAACGAGTTTTTCCGAGGGCATGGGAACAGACAGAGCTCACAGCGGTAGAGAGACTAATTCTACACCCCAGACTTCCCCTGCCCAGTCAGGGTTGAAAGTGAAGGCGACAGGGGAGGGGGGTGGACAGAGGGCTGTGTTTATTCAAGTAACAACATAAGGTCTCATGTAGTCTATCCCTAAGCGAAGACAAACCCCAGGCGGTGAGTTACCCAAAGTGGGCGAGGGCCCTAGCTGGTTTGGCTCAGTGGATAGAGTGTTGGCCTGTGGACCAAAGGGTCCCGGTTCAATTCTGGTCAAGGACAGGTACCTTGGTTGCAGGCTCCTCCCCAACGCAGGCCCTAGTTGGGGTGCATGCAGGAGGCAACCAACCGATGTGTTTCTCTCACATCGATGTTTCTCTCTGTCTTTCTCTCTCTCTCCCACTCTCCCTAAAAATCAACGGGAAAATACCCTCGGGTGAGGATTAACAACAACAAGAGAAAACAAAGTGGGGAATGGACTTTGCCTTAAGGTCACTGGTATCACATCTGCTGTTCCCTCTTCTCCTGGCTGTACTGTGGCTGCTCAGTTGCCCAGAAGCCCCGAGTTCATAGCGTAACCAGCCCCCCCCCCCCGCCCCGGGACCCAGCTGACTCTCCTCGGGGTGCACCCAGCCCAAGCTGGCATGTTGAAGTCGCTCCCTTCACAATCTGGGAAGAGGGCTAAGAGACTGAGTCTCAACTCAAGTTCTCTCTGGCACCGTGAGATGCAAGCTTAGGGACTGCTGGAGGGGACAGCTCCCCCACTCAGAAATGCCATGAAAATGAAAGGTGGTCTCTGTGAGAGAAAGAAGAGGGGGAGCCAAAGGAGGCAAAAGCAAAGGCCGGGCAGAGAGAGGGCTTGTGGGTTTCCCCCGGGTCCATGTGCTTAATTCAGCCTCCTCGGGGCCTGGGCTTCTGCGAGATACTTCGGGTCCTGGCAATAAATTCCCATTTTTGTTCCATCTCTCCTGACTGAAGGGTCCTGGATTCATCTGGTCAAAGACACATACCTCGGTTGCAGGCTCGATCCCCGGCCCTGGTCAGGGAGTGTGCAGGAGGCAACCAATCCATATGTCCCTCTTATATCAATGTTTCTCTCTCTATGTCTCCCTGTCTCCCCTCCACTCTTTCCAAAAATCAATGGAAAACATCCTCAGGCAAGGATTAACAACAAAACAAAATGCCTGAGGGGGCTCCAATCAGTGGCTAGTAAAGAGCAGAGGTTTCAGTGCCAGAGGGACCTAGGTCTGACTCTCACAGGCTGGGTGACCTTGAACGATAACCTCCCACCTCAGCTGCTGCAGATGCCTCCCCAAATCCACTGCTGACCCTTCCCAATCTGTTCTCACACAATCACAATGAGCTCTTCGCAATGCCAGTACCCCGCCCCCCCCCCCCCCCCCCCCGCAGGGACTAGCCATGGAAATCCTCCAGGGGCTCCGCACTGCCATAGTGCTAAAACTAAAGTGTTACCCATCCCACTTGGGCCTCTGTGTTTCCCTTAAGACACACACACTTTCCCTGCAGGGCCTGTAGGCACCTTGATACTCCTGCCTGGGGAATGCTGCTTCTAACTCTGATTCTCCAAACCCTTTTGCCCAATTAACCCTGTTTTTAAAATCTCTTTATTAACACCATGATTAAGATTCTATTTACAAATGATAAAATTCACCGATTATAATTTTAGATACATTCGCAGAGTTATGCAATTATTACCACGATCTCAGGACACTTTTATTGTCCCCCAAGAAACCCCTGTACCCATTAGAGGTCCTTCCCCATTCTTCCTGTTCCCCAACCCCTGAAAACCACTAATCTACTTTCGATCCTATACATTGGCATATTCTGGATATGTCATCTAAATGCCCTCATACAGCCCTGGCCACGTGGCTCAGTTGGTTGAACATAGTCCCATGCACTGAAAAGTCACCGGTTCGATTCCTAACCAGGACACGTGCCCAGGCTGTGCAGCTCAATCCCTGGAATGGCGCATGCAGAAGGCAACTGATAGAAGTTCTGCTCTCACACTCATGTTTCTCTCTCTCTCTCCACTTTCTTCCTCTTTCTCTAAAATCAATAACAGCCCAGCTGGTGTAGCTCAGTGGTTGAGCATCGACCTATGAACCAGGAGGTCACGGTTCAACTCCTGGTCAGGGCATATGCCCAGATTGTGGGCTTGATCCACAATGTGGGGTGTGTAGGAGGCAGCCAATCAATGATTCTCTTTCATTATCGATGTTTCTAGCCCTCTCTCCCTCTCCTCTCTGAAATCAATAAAAAAGTTTATTTTTAAAAGCATATTTAAATGAATAAATAAATAAATGCACTCATACAATAAGTGGCCTTTTCTAATCTCTCCCATTTTTCCTGCTGTAATCTATTTTTTTTTAATGCTGTAATCTTTATTTCTTTGGATATAGTTTGTTCTTTTTTCTTGTTTTTCCATTGTGGAAGGTTATTGAATTGAAGTCTTTCTTCTTTTTTAATATAGAGCTTTATAACTACACTAGAGACCTGATGCACAAAATTCGCGCACTCAAGGGGGAGGCCTCTTGCCTGGCCTGCACCCTCTCACAGTCCAGGAGCCCTCAAGGGATGTCTGACTGCCTTGGAGGCGGGAGAGGCTCCCACCATCAATGCTGCACTCGCCAGCTGTGAGCCCACTCAGTGCTCTGGCTAAATGGTGCCCCTCCTTCCCTGTGGGAGCACACTGACCGTCAGAGGGCAGCTCCTGGGTTGAACTTCTGCGCCCTGGTGGTCTGTGCACATCATAGTGACCAGTCATTCCACTGTTTGGTCAATTTGCATATTAGCCTTTTATTACATAGAATATAAACATTCTCCTAAGCACTACGCATCCCATACATTTCAGTCCATCGAGCCCTGGCCAAGTAGCTCAGTTGATTAGAGCATCATTACGTGCCAAGGTTGTGGGTTCGATCTCTGGTCAGGGCACATATAAGAATTAACCTATGAATGCATAAATAAGTGGAACAACAAATCAATGTTTTCCCCTCTCTCCCTTCCTCTCTCTCCCTAAAAATCAATTAAAAAAACACATTTCAGTATTTTGTGTTTTCATTTTCATATATCTTAAAATATGTTCCTAATTTCATCTTTGACTCATTGCTTATTTAGGAGTGGGTTTACTTTCCACATATCTGTAAATTTTCCATTTGTTATTGATTTCTAACTTCATCCCACTGTAGGCAAAGAACATATTTTGCATTATTTTATTCCTTTTACATTTACTGAGGCTCATTTTAGGACCTAACATATGGTCTCTCCTAGAGAACATTTCATGTGTACTTGAGAAGAATGAGTATTCTGATGTTGTTGGATGGAGTGTTCTGTGTCTGTTAGTCAACATGGCTTACAGTGTGTTCAAATCTTCCATTTCCATGTTGATTCGATTCTCTGCCTACCCGTTCTATCCAATATTGAAAGTGGGATCTTGATGTCTCCAACTATTATTGTTGAATTGTGACTTTCTCCCTTCATTTCCCTTATATTTTGTTTCATGTATTTTAGGGTCTGTTGTGAGCTGCTATATGTTTATAATTTATATGTTTTCCCAAGTGACCCTTTTTCCATTACAAAATGACCTTGTTTGTCTCCAGGAACTATTTTTTCTCTTGAAGTCCATTTTGTCTGATATTAGTATGACCACTTCAACTCTCTTTTAGTTACTGCTTACGTGGTATATCTTTCTATCCCTTTACTTTCCATTTATGTGTATCTTTCAATCTAGAGTGTGTTTTTACTAGAGAGAATACGGTTGGCTTCCCCCCCACCTTCTGTCAATCTCTGCTTTTTTCTTGGAGTGTTTAGTCTATTTGCATTTAATATAATTATTTATGAAATGGGATTTATGCCGTTCTGCTATTTATTTTCTATATGTCTTACATCTTTTTGTTCCTATATTCTTCCATTACTATCTTTTTTTATGTTAAATAAATATTTCTAGCATATCATTTTAATTCTTTTTATTATATATTTTTAGTTCTTTTCTTAGTGGTTGCTCTGGAGATAATAATTCATATTTTAACTTAAAACAATCTAGCTCTGTTTATGCCAACTTAATTTCAATATATACAAAACTTTGTTTTAATAGAACTTTGTTTCCTTTCCCTTCTGTTGTGCCATTAGGTTATATAACCAAATCTTTGTACATGATAAGTCTGCCAACACAGTTTTATAATTATTGCTTTACACAGATAGAATAAAAGAGTTACAAGCAACATACATTTCTATCTTTCACGGTGCTCTGTATTTGTTCATGTGGATTTGAGTGTTTCTATCTAGTGTCCTTTCATTTCAACCTAATACCTTTAGTATTTCTTATAGAGAATGTCTGGTAGCAGCAAATTTAGTTCTTCTTTACTGGGGATTTTTTGAAGGATAGTTTTTCTGGAAATAGAATTCTTGGTTGACTATTCTTTCTTTCAACATTTTGATGATGTCATCCACTGCCTTTTTGTTTCCAAGGTTTCAGGTCAGAAGTTAGCTGTTAATTTTAGTAAGGCTCATTTGCCTAATTAAGTCTTCTCTTACTCTTCAGTTCTAAGCTCAATCATCTCTTTTTACTGAGACCCTTTTGGACATGCCCCCTTCCCTGGTGCTCTGTACTTCTTTGTACTGATCACAACTGAAAATAAATAACTAATGACAGAAGTAGCTCTTTGTGCTTTTTTCTATCTCTAGAATATAAGTTCCATAAGACAAGCACCAGGCCTGTCTTGTTCAGCACTATATCCCCAGAGGCAGCCTATGCCTGGCCTTTAACAAAAGATGTACTAAGGGAATGAAGAAAGCTCAGCTGAAGGCAGGCTGGAGTACCGGTGTCGATTCCTCACTCCTCGTCATAACATGACATAGCCACAACTCTGTCATGGCCTAATGGTGGGCAGTGCACGGCCCCTTGGCTTGAGAATGGTCACCTGGTTTGCTTTGGCCAAGGGGATGTTAAAGGGTGTGATGTGAGCAAAGGTTTGAAATGGGCTTATTCAACGGAGCTTGCTCTCTTGCACTCCTACCTGTCACCATGACACAAATGTGCCTTGGTCGTCACCAGTCCAGTGGGATAACAGAAACCCAACGTACAGCTTAAAACCAACCAAGTGCCCCTGCCAGCAGCCTACGTCAGCCAAACGTCACCCAACCCACAGATATGTGTGGGAAGATTCAACACTTGTTGGCATATACCAATAGGTTTGGTGTGGTTTGGTGTGAAGCCACATTGTGGCAATAGATGACAGAGACATATGCCCTGCAACTTTGAGGAATGGGATAAGACCTGGGGTAGGTCTTACATCTTGCCCTCCATATGGCCCACAGTTGAGTCCACAATGATTCTATGGCTAGATCCACACCCTCTTCCAGACTTATGAGATAGACCTCCCAGAATTCCATAGTCCCACATCTAGCTTCCTGGAGCAGTCCAAAGTGTATCAAGCACTTACACAGTGCCAAGCACATAGTTGATACTTGATAAGAGTTAGTCTTTGTCTTCCTCTGCCCACCCTCTCACCAATTCCATCACTAGGCCCCTAAGAGCACACCTTCAAAGGCAAAATAACCAGTAGCTTTTTTTTTTTTGCAGAGGCTGGGGAGGAGGGTGCACCTTAACCCACCCTGGGGGCTCCCCTTCTTACTGCCTCAACCCCCCAAACTCAGGTCACGGAGGAGGGGACAGGGACACAGGCAGGCAGCACACACCGCCTTGCATTGTAACTATGATTCAATGTGTGATCTACTTTATATTTATTCATTCAAAATTTATAACCGTCTATTTCAAGGAGAGCTTGAGGCAGCTGAGGGGCTGAATGTAATAAAAAATAAACAACTTAAGGATCAAAGAGAATAGAGGCCAGGCAGAGAGCAGAAAGAGGAGATGTCACCACAAATCTGGTGATTAAACTGAGCAACACATCTGACTCCCAGCTTTCCAGCAGCCGCAGAGACAAGGCAACTGCGTGGGATACAAAGTCGACATAAAATCAGAGCAGCGGCCCTCGCGTCGGAGTGTGAGCCCCAAGGGTCAGGCCACACTGGGAGGAGAGCAATCCTAACAATAATAACCACCATCCACGCGGCAAGCGCTGCTCTGGATGCTTTGTCCATGATTTCTCACGGACACAGACACCAGAGTTACTTCCATTTTACAGACAAGGAAACCGAGGCCCACCAAGGGAGGAAGTGGTGTAGCCAGGATGAAGATATGAACCCAGAGTTCAAGCCCTTAACCAGGAAGCCATCCTGTTTCTGCTTTGTTCATGCTGAACCCCCTCTCCCTCCCCATCCTGTAGACCGTGAGCCTCTACCCTTCCCTGCTAAGGTCTCATCCTTCTCAATTCTGAAGAGCTCCATCCGAGACATCAGTCACAGGCTTACTCGCCTGTTTGTCAGGAGCCATGACCTCCTGGTGAGCCCCCTGCAGACAGCCTGCCTGGATTCCCACCTGCCAAGCTCTGGAGATGCAGCTTACCTTCCTCCCCGACCACATGTGGACTCTCAGCACATTCTGCTTGCCACCAGCCCTCCTCCGCATGCATCTACCCCCTGCTCCTCCCAGTCCTCCTCACTGTGCTGTCCCTCCGCCATGCATGTCCCAGATTCCAGCACTAACACTCAAAGACTCCACATTCCACATCAATCAGCAGAGCCCTCCCTGAGGGTGACAGGCAGGGAATGACCTCTGGGGCAATGACCCCTGAAGTGCAAACCTTCAACCCCTAAGCCGCTACTCTAAGCGCCAGGCCCACATCAGGCAAGGTCCGCCTGCATTGAGTCCCGGCTGCCCCCTTGACCTGTCCTCTCTGCCTTACCCCAGTGAGGGACCTGGATGCAATGTTTCAATTCTTTAAAACCAACTTAGAGTCCATGTAGGACGTTCCCACTTCCCAGATCACCCCTTTGCTACACAAATTATCCCCATCGCCCTGTCAAGGGTGACCCAATTCACCAGCTGACACCCAACCCAGAAGAAGGGCTTGTGGGACGTCAGAGGCCATCCCAGCCCTACCAGACACTTTGGTGTGACCTGAGACGAGGCCCCCACCCGCCCCTTCATGGAGAAGATTCTCCCCCCCTCACCCCCCCAGTTTGAAACCACTAGACTAAACTGATGATCCTACAAGATGCTTCGCCTTCTTTTGTTAGAAAATCTCCATCAGGAGCCACACAAATGGAAGCCCTCTTCCACATGGGGCCCTTGTCTGACATTCCACCACAGACATGACTCTGGCAGACCCAGCATGCCCACCGCCACCGGCATCTCTGGCCAAGCCAGATCCCCAAAGCAGTCAGTTCCCTGCGCCGGGGCACCCTTAAGATGGGGAGACTTGATGGTAAAGAACCTGTTTCTGCTGAGCTCAAGTCAAAAGCCAAAGAAGCCCAGCGGGTGTGAGAAAGGTCTAGGCTGGGTCATCAGCCTCCAAGCTGTGGCTTCTGTGGATGAGGAAACCCCGCAGCAGGATGGGAAGTGGTGGACAGAGATCAGGAACGGGCTCCTGGGAAAGGCCAGGGAAGACACAGACAACCTGGCGGCTGCTCCGAGTCACTGGGGGTCAGAGAGCCTTCCACACTCGTCCCTGACCCTTTCTGGGGGAACGGCACCCATGGCAACTTCCTCTTGACTGAATCCTTCCCCAGACCCTGACAGTAATGAGAACGCGCGCTGTGACCACTCAGAGACCTGTTGAATCGGGTCATTTCCTGCCACCAATCCATGTGGATTGAAGATATCAAAAAAGAAACAAGGAGAGAATTCATTTCATTTTTTACTTTTTATGTTATTTCTTGGTGGCTTATTTCCAGGGATTTAGACACTAGAAGAGCAGCTGGGTCCTTACTGTTTTTACTTTTAAATGAGGCCTGAACAATTGCGATGCTGAGACCTCTCAGGCAAATGGTCTTTTGGGTCTAGCCATTTTTTAATGATAACTTCGCCGAACACCCCCTCATCTCCCCGCTGTGCTCCACATCAAGGAGAGAGAAAAACGAACCTGGTTCCCAAAAATGAAGTCCAGAAAATAACATACACGCCCACAGCTCACCTTCTAAATTAAGTAGATGTTCTCCATTAACTGTCCACAGGGGACTCAGAAAACTGTTTCAAAGGTGGGAACTAAATTTAAAGTTGAGGGGGGGGTGCCTTCATCAAGCCCAAATGTTTGAAGTACCTTTACCACAAACTTTTAAAGTTAGATGTAAAGTGACTCTCTGTTTGAGAGTTCATCTTGTGAGCCCAGGAGTCCATGTGTTTTAAGGTAAAAACTCAGGGAATTGATTAAAGACAGCTTCTGCCCTGAGTTTTGGCAATATGAGGATCACACTCCACTGAGGAATGGGGGAAGGAAGGGAGAGAAGGAAAGTGGGGGGGGGGGGGAGGATGGAAAGGAAGAGGGGAAAGAGAGAGAAAAAAACAACAACACTGATGTGAGAGAGACACATCAATTGGTTGTCTCCAGCACGTGCCCCAACCAGAGCAGGGATTGAATCTGCAGCCCAGGTACTACCCTCATCGGGAATTGAACCTGTGACCCATTTGCGGACTGATGCTCTAATCACTGTGCGTCCAGTGTTTATTTTTGATGCTAGTGGTTGGAAATACTGTAAACATCAGGATTTTTTGGTTGCAAACGACAGAAACCAGGTCTGGTTGATATAAGTAGAAAAGGAATTTTTTTTTAATCCTCACCCAATGATATTTTTTCCATTGATTTTTAGAGCGAGTGAAAGGGAGGGGGGTGGAGAAGAGAGAGACACATCGATCTGACTGGGGCGGGGATCATCCAAACTTATAACCAAGATACGTGCTCTTGACCGGGAATCGAACACGAGACCCTTCCGTACGTGGGCCGCCGCTCCAAACCTGCCAGGGCAAGCAGACAGGAACTTACCCCAGGGATGCCTGGTAGCTCAGAATGGAGGAGAAGGCCGAAGATCCTGATGGAGAAGGAACATAAACCCTGGGGGCGTGCAAAAGGCTCCAAGTCGGATCGGCTGCCACTGTGGAATAGGTAGCTCCACTGTATGTCCTTCTTCATGTTGCTGAAGTTTCAGACCCCAGAATGGACAGCCCAGCCGAGCAGCCCAGCTTGGGACAAGGCCCCACCCCTTGACCTGGGTGATGGCCACATGGCCGAGTTCACATTGTAAAAATCACTCAAGAAGGACACTGAGGATTTGTGCAGTTTTCTGGGTGAATTTTATGCCTCAATACAAGTTACACCTAACCCACGACCCAGCAATTCTGCTCCTAAAAGAATTAAAACATGTAAGGGAAAACATGTATATTTAAGAGAAATAAAAACATTTGTCAACAACAAAAAATCCACTTACAACAGCCAAAAACTAAAAATAGCTCATCAACAGGTGAATACACAAATTGTACATATTCACCCCGTGGAATACTACTCAGCAATAAAAAAGAAGCACCTATGGATACAACAGGATGAATCCCAAACACTGTGTCAAGTGAGAGGGAAAGAAGCATTTAATGAAAGAGAACATCCTGTATCATTCCATTTACATGGAGTTCTAGCACAAGCAAAGCTGACAGATGGTGGAAAATCAGAGCGGTGGTTAATTCTGGGGGTGTAGGGTCAGGGGTTGCCTGGGAAAAGGCATGAGGGAACTTTCTGGGGTGACTGTCATGCACTCTATCTGGACAAAGGTTTGGGTTCAATAGGTATATTCATTTATATATCTGAGCTCCTTGAATGGAAAACATAAGATTTGTGCATTTTGTTGTATGCACATTTTACTACAAAAGAAACATATATATGACTTTAGTTAATATAAGCTTGCTGAAGTTCTGTTTCGTTCATCAAAGATGCTATTAGGCCCAGGCTGGGTAGCTCCATTGGTTAGAGCATGGTCCTGATATGCCAAGGTTGCAGGTTCGATCCCTGGTCAGGGCACATACAAGAAGCAATCAATGAATGCATAAATAAGTGGAACAAAAAAAAAATCAATCTTTCTCTCCTTCTCTCTCCCTTCCTCTCTCTCTCAAATCAATCAATCAAATTGTTTAAAAGATGCCATTAAGATAGTGAAAAAGCTAATACTTTCAACAATAAATAATATTTTAAAAGATAGTGAAAAAGCAAGCCACAAACTGATAGAATTGCAACATGTAATAAACAAAGGATTAGTACTAGAATGTGAATATGAGAAGATCTGTTATGAATCAGCAATAATTTAATAGAAAAAAAGGGGGTAAAAAAGTACAGCTGTATAAATGAGGAAACACAAATCATCCATAACATGGTCAACCTAAAAGATGAAGAGATTAAGAAGCAACTATTTTGATAGTTACAAAATAGTCACAGGGGTATAAGTACAGCAAAAGGAATATAGTCAATAATCCTATATAATTCCTATATAATAAAAGGTTAATATGCAAAGTGCCCCCTCGGGAGTTTGACCAGGAGACCAAGAGTTCGATTGCTCACTATGATGTGCCCTGACCACCAGGGGGCAGTGTGGAACATAGGGGGGCGACCAGCTGGCCAGAGTGCTGAGGGAGTGAGGGAAGGAGGAGGCAGGGAGGTGAGGAGGCAGGGGCTCGGGGAGGGAGGGGACCACAGGTGGCAGCATGCGGGTGGTGAGGGAAGGAGGAAGGAGAAGGCAGGGAGGCAAGGAGGCAGAGAACCTGATCAGCCCTGATCGCTGGCCAGGCCTAGAGACCCTACCCAAGCATGGATTTTGTGCACCAGGCCTCTAGTATTGTAATAACTATGTATAGTGTCAGGTGGAAATATCAGGATGATCACTTCGTAAATTATATAATTGTCTAATCATGATATTGTAGACCTGAAACTAATCTTATAACAAAGAGCTAATATGCTAATTAGACTGAATAGCAGAACAACTGTCCAGATGACCTTCTAGACCAGTGGTTCTCAACATGTGGGTCGCGACCCCTTTGGGGGTCAAACGACATTTTCACAGGGGTCGCCTAAGACCATTGGAAAACACAGGTATTTACATTATAATTAATAATAATAGCAAAATTACAGTTATGAAGTATGGTTGGGGGTCACCACAACATGAGGAACTGTATTAAAGGGTCGCGGCATTAAAAAGATTGAGAACCACTGTTCTAGATGAAGCTGGGGCTGTGAGGGCAGAGGCAGCCAGGGCTGTGAGGGCAAGCCCCTTGCATGAATCTCATGCATTGGGCCTCCAGCATAAAATAATATTGACTGTTAACTGTAATTGAAAAACAACAACCATGTTCAACCATAACAGTCAGCAATCACTAAAACTCCAATGTAAGCCACACTCACCAGTTTGGTGAACACTACACGTGCAGATGTCCTAACAGTCAGTGAGGGTGTAGACTGAGCAACACGCTCAGAGCGGATGTACTCAGAATTGGTGAGGATGTGGGCAGAGCAGCAAGCACTCTGACCCAGGGCAGGAATAAAATATACACTGCCTTGGAGAATGACCCGAGGTGACCTTATCGGTCTGTTCCCCGTGTACATCCTGGAGAAACGCACACAAGAGAGGAGGTTGACAAAAGTCAAGAAAAGTGGAGACAACCCAAATGCCCATCAACAAATGAAAGGGATAAATAAATTGGGTATCTTTACCCAGAGCAGCAAAAGGAAGGAACTGCAGCCACAAATAACAACAGGATGAGTCGCAATCACACACACACATACACACCAATGTCTCTAATAAAAATATGGAACACAGTGTGATTCGCTTACAAAAGTTCAAAAGCATACGATATGTTACTTAAGGGTGTGAATGTATATAGGAAAGCTATGAAGAGGTTAAGGATGATAAAATTCAGGTTCGTGTCTCCATGGGGATGGGGAGAGAGGAAGAGCCACTTAAGGAGAGAAGAAGGGTTGCTGGTGCTCTAGTTAGCCAAGTATATGACTGCTTCAATCTTCTTCTTTTCACTGAACATATATGTTTTATATGCTCTTTTGTATATATGTTTCACAACAATTTTTTAAAAACTCAATAACTTTCTCATATTCCAACATCTCACATCGAAGAATGAATAAATAGGCAAGCATAACCAAGGTTATTTTGAGAAAGAATCTGAACTGCCAGGTGTGTTAAAATATATAAAGTCACAACAAAAGAATGTAATATTGGAGGAAAAGAGATAGATTGATTTAAAAAAAACAAAATAACAGGAAGCCTGGAAGCTAGTATGTTTTCACACTATAATAAAAGTCAGTCGGGGGGAGGGGGTCGAAGAGCGAGTGTCTAAGACCAAAACCTATAAGCTGGCAACACCCAGCTACTGACCCTGGGAGGCTAAGGGATAAGGGAGGAGGAGCCCTTGTTTGCCTTTTGTACCTTTTGAATTTTAAACAACATGATTGTAAAGAATATTCAAAAACAAACTTAAAATATAGTTGGTGGAGAAAGAAATTAAACCAAAAGAACTGGTCAACAGTTTGGAAAGAAATAAAATCAGGATCTTATCCCACATCACAAACCAAAATAAATTTCAATCGGATTAGAGCTGAACATAAAGCCAGCGATGAATGGGAAAGCTGAAACCAATAAAGAACCAGAAGAAAATACAGGTGAGCACTTATCTGACCTTGGGGTAGGGAAGATCTTTTAAACCCAGAGGCAAAGGAAGACTTCATAAAATGAAAGGACTTAACCCAGTGGTCGGCAAACTTATTAGTCAAGAGAGCAGCAAACTGTGGGTCCTGAACCGCAGTTTTCCGACCACTGATTTAACGAGGTGCTCAGGCTGCCACAACAAATACTGTAGAGCCTGGGTCCCTTAAACAACAAATGTTTATTTCTCACAGTTCTGCAGGCTGGAAGTTCAAGATCAAGGTGCCATGGACTTGCTTCTTGGTGTGGGCTCTTCCTGGCTAGCAGATAGTGGCCTTCTTTCTGTCACTGACATGGCCTTTCCTTGATGCATGCAGAGGAAAGAGTGAGAGAGCCAGCTCTCTAATGTCTCTTCTTATTAAGGGCACTAATCCCATCATGAGGGCCCCATCCTCATGCCTTACCTAATTCTACCTCCCTAGTGCCTCATCTACAAAGATCATCACATTGTGGGTTAAAGCTTCAACATAAAAATTATGGGAGAACACAAACATTCAATTCATAACACCATACATACATTAGAAAGTCAGTTCACAACACCATACATACATTAGAAAGTTCTCTATGTTTTAAAATAATAATAATAAAGAGCCCTGGCCAGGTGGGTCATTTGGTTTGAGTCTTGTCCCATACACCAAAAGGTTACAGGTTCAATTCCTGGTCAGAGCATAGACTTGATTTCAGGTTCCATCTGTAGTGGGGCACATATGGGAGGCAACCAATTGATGCTTCTCTCACATTGATATCCCTCTCTCTCTCTCTCTTTCCCTCCTCCTCCTCCTCTCTCTCTCTCTCTCTTTCAAAAAAAAAATCAATAGAAACATATCTTCAGGAGAGGATTAAAAATAGTGATAATAGAAAAACAAACAGTGAACTGAGAAGAAATGTGTTATATATAAGTCAATCAATATTCTTTTTTAAAAATTATTTATTGATTTGAGGGGGGAGAGAGAAACATTAATTTGTTGTCTCACTTATTTATGCATTCATTGGTTGCTTCTTATATGTGCCCTGACGGGGAAAGAACCAATAAATAACCTTGGTAACCTTGGCTTGATGGGATAATGTTCCAACCAACTGAGCTACCCAGCCAGGGCTCTAACCAACCAATATTCATACGGATAAGCAAACATGTTCAATAAAATGCAGGTTATGAAATCGGTTATGTAGAATGGTCTCAATGTTTAAATAGTAAACAGTGGTTATCTCTATAGGTTAGGAATCACAGATTTTTTCTTCCTTGTCTTTATGTATTTTCTAAATTTTCCACAATGAACATGAGTTTCTTTTATAATTTTTTTTTAAAAGACCATTATTTTTAAGAAGTGTTGTGCCATAGTCAAGCAACAACAGGGCAGAGAGTCCAATACTGCACAAGGTTAAGGGTGTTTGGTGAGCCAGGCGCCCAGGCCGGAGTCTGGAATGCATGAGCCATCTCAGCCCAGGAAGGAACCCGGAAAGAGGCAAATACTTCTTCCCCGAGGAGGCAGGCATGATGGGGATCTGGCCCAGTGAAAACCCTGCCCCGGGGGAAAGGGGAGACGTATTTGAGATGGCTCCAAAGGGACAGGACAGAGGCAGAGCCCCAGAGAGGCAGGTATCAGTTCATGTAACTATTCTACCACCAGGGCCCAAACGGTGCAGCTTTTCACCGCTGCAAACGGCCACAAAGACTATACCGGAACTTTCCACCTGGACACCCATGTCAGGGTTTCTTTGGGGCAGATCCCACCTGAGAAGTAGAATCCCTATGTCATAGGGAAGACGCATTTTTAATTTAACGAGTCCTGCCAAATTGATGGTCAAGCCTCAGATCCCATGGCCTTATACATGTGATCCCCGTGAAAGTTCTTGTTGATGACAGCCCTGCATTTCGGCCTACTTGGCATCTTCCGAGCCCTGCTTTCGTTCCAGCCTTTTCCTGACTATTCAAATCATCGTCGGACAGTGAGATGGACTGCCCTGGTCCCTGGCAGCATCCAAGCACAGGCCAGATGACCGCCACCCTGGCTACTCATGCAGGGGACTTATGAATGGGGAGGAGGCTTTTTAGCCCAAGATGGTGCATCTCTGTGAACCAGCGGATGAGGGAATGAGACGGGGGATGGGGGCTGAACAAGAGGAAACGTTTCAAACCCTGCCATGAACTTAACCGCTTGGGTGGGCCAGACCCAAAGATGAAAATGCACCAACAGGTATACTGGGCAGGAGCACAGCTGGGGGACTCAGGCAGGGTTAGGGACTCCCAATCGTTCACCCTCCTCACCCGGTAAACCCACCACCGACTTCGGATTGGTCCCACAAGGGTCACTGCCACACCCAGCTGATGGACTGTCCCAGATTGACTATGTGCTTTTACATAAGGTGCTCACACGTCACTGAGCCCTTATGTAAGGTGCCCGGTATTTTTAGCAGCACACAGCTGCCCCACGAAAGGACCGCTCTCCCAACGATGGGGCTGACCTCCCAACGATGGGGCTGGCCTCACAGGCTGGCAGGGCCCTGGAAGTGTGGCGTTCGGCAGGCAGCTGGCCGCTGTTGGAAGGCTGAGGGGAGCCGGGCGGATCTGTATTCCACCCCTGTTCTGCCGTTTCTCCAGGCCAGTCTACATCTCACAACAAGCAGAAGGCTGTACACATCACCTCCCCTCCGCCAGGCCTCACAGCAGCGAGAAAAGGCCGACCTTACAGACTGGGCAAACAAAACCTAACCCGCTGGAGTCGAGGAACAGAGTGGGAGCCGGAGAGGGCGGGGGGGTAAACAGGAGGAGACCGGAACTGACATGGCCCTGCTCCCACATCCTCAGAGCCGTCTCCTCCCAGAACCTAGGTGCCTACCCTCAGCGCACCTCCCGCCTCTCTCAAGCAATCTGAGATTCCAGGTCCAGTGAAGCCAAGAATGTGGCCCTGCTGTGGCGGGTGTGACCCAGGTGGTTGGCCCTCCTCCCGTGCACCAGAAGGCTGCTGGTTCAGTTCCCCGGCAGGGCATATGCCCCAGTTGCGGGCTCAATCCCCAGTTCGGGGCGTGCAGCAGGCAGCCGATGGATGGTTCTCTCTCATCCTTAATGTTTCTCTCTCTCCTTCTCCCTTCCTCTCTGAAACCAATGAGAATATTTTTTTTTCTTAGTTATTGTAAATAACACTCCTGTGAACACAGGGTGCACATATTCTTTCTGCTTGGTGTTTCAGGATTCTTAGAACATATTCCCAGAAAAGAAAGAAAAAAACAATGTGGCCGAAACTGGTTTAGCTCAGTGGATAGAGCATCAGCCTCCAGACTGGGAGATCCCAGGTTCGATTCGTCAGGGGCATGTACCTTGGTTGCAGGCACATCCCCAGTGGGAGGTGTGCAAGAGGCAGCTGATCAATGTCTCTCTCTCACCAATGTTTCTAACTCTTTATCTCTCTCCCTTCTCCCTCTCCCTTCCTCTCTGTAAAAAATCAATAAAATATATATTTTTTAAAATAAATAATGTGGTCCCTATACAGGAATGGAGCGTCTATATTCATGTCGGGGGTTTAGGGCCACTGCTGCCTTTTCCCTGTTGCAGTACATTTGGCCGAAGTGTGACACATCCACACAGAGAAGTCCATGTACCAAAATCGATGCATTTTGAGAATATAAACACACCTACATGACCGACACCCAGATAACGGAACCAAACATTGCCAGCCTCCCAGCGCCTTCCTGGTGCCTCCGGGAGCCCCCTGCTCCGACTTCCAGCACCTGATGTTCTGTGTGCCTGCGTGCACGGTGCCGGAATGCAATCAGACAGTGCGTGCTCTGCTTCGTCTGGCTCCGGTCCTCCACAGCGTTGGTGTGATTCGCCCGTGTTGTTCTGTGTGACTGTACATTGTTCATCCTCGCTGTGTTAGAGTGTTCCATTGTGTGCACTCACCCCAATTTATTTGTTCACTCTCTGCCAATGGATGTTGGGTGATTTCCAGTTCTTGTCTATTACAAACAGTGCTGCTATGAACACTCTAATACATGCCTTTTCACTGCAGCCCTTTGCCCAGCAGAAGATATACAGAATTAAAAACTAGTTTTTTCAATGTATTGATTTTAGAGAAGGAAGGGAAGGGCGGGAGAGAGAGAAACTTCCATTTGTAGTTCCACTTACGTATGCATTCATTGGTTGTTTCTTGTATGTGCCCCGACCAGGGATCGAACCCTACAACTTTGGCGTATCGGGACAATGTTCTAACCAATGTTCTAACCAACTGAGCTACCTGACCAGGGCAAAGTTGGAAACCATTGTCTGAAGCCTCAAGTCTTGAGAAAGCCAATCTGCCCCATCTCTTCAACTAAACATAATCCTCCTAATAATGTAAAGAGCACTGTTGGCCTCAGGACTCAGACTGCCGAAGACTAAAACCCTATTCTCCCACCTCGTCGCTGCGTGTCCGAGGGCCAGCACTTCACCTCTCTGTGCATGTTTCCTCACCTGTGAGGTGGGAATAAAGAGAGTACTTCTAAGTTCATTTGATTGAGGATTACCTATGGAAACAGCACCTGCACTTAGTAAGCACTCATCAATGTCAGTGGGTATGATTACTGCCAAGGGCACCCAGTCTTTCCCAGCATCCAGGCACCCACCTTGGGGTGGCCCCCGGTGAAACAGCCGAGCAAGGCCCTCAAGCAGGAGACAGACACTGAAGACAATTCCACCGCCTCCATCTGGAGCAGAGCTGCACCAAAAAGCCCTCTCTGTCACATCAGCCCACCGCCCCTGCGGTCAGCAAGGATGCCTGGCGGCCATGGCTCCTGCCCTTCTGCCCACAGGGCACTGGATTTCATTCCAAAGGTGACCTGAACTAGGGGCACCATCCGGGGTCATGACTAATGGCGCGCTGCAGCCCATGACAGGCTGCTGGGGCACCGACAGAGCCCAGGAACTGCTGCCTGGGAAAAGAAATGATTCCAGTGTCTATGCAGAGGAGAGCGAAGTGGACTAGTTCATTTTTTTTAGGTGACAAAGATGGAGAAAGCCCCTTGAAGCATGCAGTGCAGGGACTTAAGAACCAGAGACCAGGGCCTCACACTAGCGGTTGCCATGGCAACTGTATTTCACAGCAGGAGCTCATTTTCATATGACAGTGACCTGCGGAGGGAAGGGAAGGACAGCTCCTCAAGAAACTTAGTTGAACAGTAAGCTGGGGTGGGAGGGTAGGATTTATTTACCAAAAGAAGCATTTGAGAGTTCCTTAAGGGACAGGAATGACCTGAGGGCCCCTAGGGATTCTCTGTTCCACAACTCTTACTTAAGACAGGCAGGCAGGCAGGCAGGCAGGCAGGCGCGCGCGCAGACACACACACACACACACACACACACACACACACACACACACGCATGAGGCCAGGCCTACGGGGCAAATGTCACTGGTCCCACCATTAACCATCTGTGGGTGTCACAGCGTCCCTCAGCCACTGGTCTCAGCATTAACCATCTGGTCAGTGACAAAGTCCTCTCCTGGCACCCAGCAGACTCCCAAGCAACCGGATGACCAAACCACCAGGCTGTCCCACACACCTGGTCCAGGTGCCCAGAGGATGGGAACAGCAACTCCTCGTATTGAAAAACAGCCTCAGGAGTCCGAGTTAAGTGTCAACCTCTGCTCTACCACCTCTAGGCTGTGTGGCTCAGGCAGGTGCCCTGGACCCCTCTGGGCCTGTGTCCTCCTGGGCAGAATGAAGACAACAAGCCTAGCCCCTGCCCCTCTGGGCGCTGGGAGGATAACACCCACGAAGGAGGAGGGAACGCCTGGAAAACCAGCACACGCCCTACCACTCAATAAACAGCCGCTGCAATGAAGAGCTAGCAAAGTAACTCCCCACCACCGGATGGGAAGCTAATCGCAGAGAACCAAGTATTAACTTGGGTGACCCAAACTGCAATGAAGCCATCAATAAGCCCAGCAGGAGTGCGATCAATGGGACCTGGGAGGCTGGAACCGCCCAGCAGGGAGGTGGAGTTGGAACCCCACTCTGAAGGATGATGGGAGGTATTCTTGGAACTCCTATATCAAGAGCCTACAGGGCACTCATCCTAGGGAACCCAGAAGGCGGCAAGAGGGTTTGGGGACACAAAGGGACCTGTGACTGGCAGTCAGAAAGCTGTAACGGTGCCAGCGGGAGTGGGGAGGCCACGAAAGGAGCCCCCATGCAGCTGGGAGGCAAAACCTTCCCAGGGAAAATGGCATCTGAGCCAGGTCCCAAAGGGGAAGGGCTGCAGCCTGGCCTGGAAGCGAGGGAAGTAGATGCAGAACAGGAAGTTGGTTCTGAAGAGGGGGGCCACCTGAGGCAGAGGATGAGCTGGCTTTGTGTGGGAGGAAACCTCGAGCTTATGAAAACTTCTTAGGGGAGAGGTTTCAGCAACTGGGTAAACACAGTAGTCAAGGATGGTGAGACCAGAGGCAACGTGATCGAAGGATGGTGGGGGCTGGAGAGGATCCCGCAGCTGAGGGGCTCTGAACCCCGGCCTGCGATGTTCAGGGGAGCGGCAGCGACTCTCAGGGGAAAGTGCGTGTGACAGAGGAGGAGGGGACCTGCGGCTGAGTAAGTGAGGGCAGCTGCCCCGGAGGAGTCGGCCAGCCGTGGACATGCTGCATCTGGGCTGTCGCTGGGCCCCCAGCGAGCCAGGACTTGAGCTGAACCCCAGAGGGGGAGCTCCCTGGGAAGCGAAACACAAGGCCTCACAAAAGGCCCAGGAAAAGAGGGAAGAGGGGTCAGAAGAGGAGAAGGAAAATGGACAAATAAGAACAAAGCCAGGAGGGAGGAATGTCCCAGAAATCACAGCAGGGAAGGCTGCAAAGAGGACGCAGGCCCACGGGGTCTGCTTCCCAGGCAGCCGGACAGCACGGACACAGCAGTGTTAGGAAACAAGATGACTTTCAGGGAAGCTGTTTCAGCCAAGTGGTGGGTCCAGCAGCCTGGCTGCGGAGGGTGAAGGGGGGTGGGGGAGTGTGGAGCCGAGGCAGGCAGCAGGTGCAGGGCACTTGGTGGGGAAATGTGAGGAAAGAGGAGAAGAAACTATGGCTCCCAAGCATATTTATCTCCCCCCCCCAAAAAAAAGAAAGGGGGCCAGGGGATGTCAGAGGAGGATGGAGGGACATGGAGACCTGGGTAAGGGCACAATCGCTCACGGTGTGGAGGTGGGGAGGGGCAGAGACTGGTCTGCAGCCCTGGCTCTGCCAATGCTCTTAATGTGAGGGGCAGAAGTAGAACACTGGGGACCAGCTCAATGATAAGAAATATTAGTCATGCTCTGTTAACCGAATGGTGCCGTTCTGCTTAGGGAAAGCACATTCTAACCTGGCTGAGGGTGGCACGCCCTGGGACGTGGGAGCTAACATCGCAATGCAGTCCATCTTCCTGCCCCGAGAACTGCCTGTCATTATGGAGAGATTTACAACCTCGTGGCTGAAACAATCTAGTCCTGGAGGCACCTGCTCTTTACAACCCCGGCCCTACTGCCTGTAATCTGGTCCCAGGTGCCCAGAGGCGACCCCTCTACACCCCTACCCCGCATGGCTGGTAGCCTGTAATGATTATCCCCTGCCTACTTTCCCACGCCTGTAATTCCTACTTCCCCGCCTAATCTCTGTCCTTCCACCCCATATAAGCAGCTGGCTCATGGGTGGGGTGCAGAGCAGACTTTTGTGAATGATCTGCTGCTCTCCCATGCTGCCAGCATTTTTGGAACAAACGCTCATATCTGATTCAATACTGTCTCTGCTCAATTGGCTGAAGTAGTGACAGGCAGCCCGGACCCCTTGGTTGTCTGGTTACATTACCAGGGTGGCAGGGACACCCCCTGACTCCTCCAAAGGTTCCCCACAGCCTCTTAGGTAATCTGATCTTTCACACGAATCCCCTGGGCCCTGAACCTCTCCCCCTTCCACATCACCCCTCTCCTGGGGCAACCTGTGGGGTGGGGCGTAACAGACCACCCCTGGGGGGAGATCCGGGCCTCCGCCTCTGAGCAGCCAGGCGGCAGGGGTCAAATTCTGAGACTTCCCAGCGGAGCCCTCCTTCCAGCTGCCACCTTAACAACGCAGGTGTGTCATGGGCACCATTGTGAGCCCAGAGCCTTCCTGGGGAGGTGCACCGGGTGGATTTCAGCATCACCTCCAAGCCTTCTGCCTGGGAAAGACGGAGGTGGGCCTGACTGCTGGGAGGACGGGAAACAAATCCGGGCACGATTCTCAGGCTGCAAGAGCAAGGCGGGCTGACCGGAGGAATCGGGGCCAGCGAGAAACCCCTCGGTCCCGCGCGCGCTCACACACTCCTGGGCAGCTAAGCCCGGGCGGAAGTTCAAATGCCCGGGCCCCACCTCGGCGCCCCATGCCAGTCCTCACCAAAGGCCGGGCCAGCGGGCCACGCCCCGGCGGCGCTGGGCAAACAGCGCACCTGTTGACTCGCCGCCCGCGCGCTCGCCCCAGCGCCGCCTGGTGTCCGAGGCCGCCTCGCCCGCCTCTCCCCTCCCCCACTCGGCCACTCCCGCGGCGCCCACCTCGGGCACACGATGGGCTCCCAGACGTGCCCAGCGGGCTGCAGCCCAGACCCAAAGCCCTAACCGTCCCGGGGGGCCGGGCCCAGGCGCCGCCCGCGCCCCGCCGCCCCCGGCTCGCCCCTTCCCGGGGCGCAGAGAGCTCCTAGTTCCGTCCACCGCGTTAGGGCCGCCCTGCGCGCCCGCTGGGCCCCCGCCGCGGAGCCAAACGCACTCCCCAGCCCTCGGAGACTGGGCCCCGAAAAGGGGGTGACGGGGCGGGGGGGGGCGGCCCCACTTCAGCCAGACTTACCTGCGGTTCGGCCCAGCCGCCTGGCGCGCTCCCTGGCTGCCCTCTGGCGGCGGCCGCGGGGACCCAGGCGCGCGTCCCGCCTCGCCCCGCCCTTCTCCCACCTGCAACCTGCTGCCGGGGCGGCAGAACCCCGGCCTAGGGTCACCTGGTAGGCGGGGCCCCTCCGAATGTCTATCCCGGGCAAGGACGGGTCTCCAAGGCCCCTTCTTATTATTGGATAACCAACAACACTGTCTTTTCCTTAAGCAGCTTCAAGTCCTTGCTTCCTGGCACTACAAGGTCCTCAAGGCTCAATTTCCTGCCCAGTCCTAGAATCAGCCATTTCTCTGAACAGCCTTGCTTCCTTTCACTGGGGAATAGTGTTAGAAACAAGATCTGGGGTGAGGTGTGCCCTTTGCTACTGGACCCATTGCATTTCATCATTAATAACCACAGCAGGCCGAAGGAAGTCAGACCTCTCTATCCCATGGAGTGTTCTTGTCTGCTTATTCCCTGAGGCTTGGCATCATAGCTTCAAAGACAGGCCCTGGACCCCAGGCCCTGGGAAGGAGGTGAGCACTGAGAAGGTGAATCAGGCCCCAGGCACAACAAGGAGGCCTCCGAGTGACCTGCAGGCCAAGGTGAAGGTCTGGGTGCCTCCGTAGAGCCAGGTGAGTAATGAGGGTGCAGCCAGCGATGGCTACAAGGTTGCAGCCTAGAGATAAGTGGGTCCATGAAAAATAAGTAGCAACAGGAGGTAGGGCCCGGTAGGCCTGGTGACTGCCAGGTTTCTTGCAAGAGGTCACTACAAGGTCATTACTGTGGGTGTCTGGCTGAGAGGGATTCTAGTTGTGTCTGTTTGAGAGATGTTTATACTTTTTAAAAATATTTTTAAAAATTTATTGATTTATTTTAGAGAGAGAAGAAGGGAGAGAGAGAGACAGAGAGAGAGGTCAATTTGTTTTTCCACATACTTATTCATTCATTGATTGCTTCTTGTATGTGCCCTGACCAGGGTTGGAACCCCCAACCTTGGGTTATTGGAAGGACACTTTGACCAACTGAGCATCCCGGATGCCAGCGGCCCTGATGTTTCTACTCTAAACCAGCTTCTCAGATGTGGCCCTGGGCCTCTTGTGTCAGAAGCACCTGAGGAATTATTCAACCTGCAGAGCCACAGGCCCTCGTATTGACTCTGGAGGTGGGGCCTGGAATCACATTAAACTTGTTCTCCAAGGATTCGGATTCCCACCAAAGGTGGCCCTTTCGGTCCACAGTCAGGATGCCCCTGAGGAGAGAAGCTATGTCTGTTCTCTTTCTACAGATGCCAACCAGATCCCATGTCGCTTTTTTGTTTGTTTGTTTGTTTGTTTTTCCGTGTGTAGAACATTGGAACAACCATATTGCTCATTTTGCCTCTAACAACCTCAACAGGAACAGCCTCATTGGCTTTACCTTCCTTTTGACAAAGATTCTCTGCTGGGCCAAACTTTAGTCGGGTTTGTCACCTTGGCCTGTAGCAGTGGTCGACAAAATGCGGCTCGTGAGCCACATTCGGCTCGTGAGCCACAGTTTGCTGCTCTATTGACTAAAGAGTTTGCCAACCACTGGGATAGGGGCTTAATCACAAGGAACAACAGCTTGTAATTATTGGAATCGAAAGTCTAGGTCAGTGGTTGGCAAACTCATCAGTCAACAGAGCGGCAAACCACAGCTTGCGGGCTGAAATTTGCTGACCACTGGCCTATAGGAACCGCTACTCAACACTAATGCTTCTGTCCACCCCTCAACACACAGAAGCATGGACACACAACCTAACACTGTTTCTAGCAGCCTAAGGCCACCGTGGCCCTGTGATGACCCAGCCCCACGTCCAGTTCCTATCTGAAAAAAACTCAAAGCTTCCCAAAGAATGTATCATTTGTTCCAGCCAAGATTTGCTGGTAGGCCCCTGACCTCCATCTTCTTAGAGCATTTATTTTGTAAAACTCAATGTTGTAAATTCTTTCCCTGTGTCACAGGACGGGACCTGGGCCAAGTCTGCCTCGGGCCGGCAGCAAGGTGTGGGCTCCTGAGGTTGTGCAGGAAAGATTTCACAACATGAGACCAGGTGATTGGAAGAGTGTTTATTAAATCTGGGGACAGGGGATGTTGAGGAGAAAATCGTGCCTGAGATAAGGGTGGATGTGCTACAGTCATCCTTTGTCTTGAGGACTTCAGCGCTGTTTTGCAGACAGAACACAGGGGAGACCTCCGGGGAGGGTTTCAGCAGAATATTCCTCAGCTTTCCAGGTGTGTGTTCTTAAGTAGGCTGAGGAGCCAAAATGAGTGCGTGGAGAAAGCAGTCCTTCGCTGCTCAGCTTTGCCTCTATCTTGGATTTGCTTGACTCTAATTGGATTTTTTGTTACTCATTCCCCTGACTTCATCCATCCTTGGGTTTGGCTGGTGCTAAGGGCACTAACTGGGTCTCTGCTGCCTATCTCCCTGGCCAGAGCCAGTTAAGCTATTGACTCTCTGGTTAGGGAGGAGAGGTGTGAACTATTAACTCTCGAGTATCCTTGGTTAGGGAAGGGAAGGTCTTAGGATTCACTGGCTGACCATAAATGGCTTGGCTTGTTTGGCCCTATTTGTCTCACTGTGAAGGCGGTTAAACAGACTATGAGCAGGGGACTGATGGAGAAGGTCCCCAGGGTAGAAAGCCCCAGATGCCTGCCAATGGACAGTTGTCCCGTGGGACCTCGCCTGAGGGTGTCCCTATGATGACCGTAGCATATGGAGGTTTGGACCGTCTGACCTTTCCTCCTTAGAAATAACAACTAGGCCTCGATCCTACCACAGCTCCAGGCCTAGAAAAGAGCAAAACCAGGCAAGTGACCTCACAGCTGCGCAGCGGCATTGAATAATGACCCCCTGCCCTGGCGCCGGCCAGTCAATCTGTGGAGACCACAACCCTGAAAGGATGCTCCTGGAAAACTGCTGAATATTCTATTGATCTTCCCCTGGGACCTCCCCTAAAATCTCCACACTAATACCCTTAGGACAGAGGACCCCGAGAGGCTCTCCCTCCTGGGGGCACGCCCCTGCCTTCCCCTTGCCCTTTCCTCCCCTTCCCCTCTCCGACCCCCAGACATGTTACCATGAGCTGCCTCACTCCCAAGCTCCAAGGGCCCTTCCTTTACCTCTATAACTTGTTTCCTAAGCCCATTTCTGATAGGAATTACTTTTTCTACCTCTGGGATTTTATAATTCAATGTTGGTATCTTAGCTCTGAATCTTTCCTAGCCAGAACCCAAGTACCCAGGTTGCTGAACCCAGGCTCGGTCTGACCCTACTGGTCAGGCATCTGGTGCCATTCCTGCCACCGACAGCATAACCATTCGCCTCAGTTTCCCCTTTTCCATTTGTCAAAAAAAAAAAAAATCTCCCTAACATCTAACTTGCCGCCAAACTGGTGTGGCTCAGTGGTTGAGCATTGACCTATGAACCAGGAGGTCACGGTTCGATTCCCAGTCAGGGCACATGCCCAGGTTGTGGGGTTAGAGCCCCAATGGGTGGTGTGCAGAAGGCAGGCAATCAATGATTCTCATCATTGATGTTTCTATTGCTCTCTTCCTCTCCCTTCCTGTCTGAAATCAATAAAAATAAATATTAACACACACAAACAAAAAAGCATCTAACTATCCTACTCCACATGTCTTCCAGGACCCAGGAGTACATTTCTGAAGGCCCTGGGAGCCAATCCTTCTGAGCGGAATTGTCAGGAAGGACAGACAGCTCTTACTGCCTATGTCCCAGTTACTGTGGGAGGGCAGCAGCCTAACCTGGGTCAGTGCCAGGCACCAGAGACAGACGGCCTAATCACATCGATGTTAACCACTTACACAGTTTTGTAATTTTTCACTTTCTTGACAATGCTGGAGCCTCTACTTGCTTCCCTTTCCTGCTCCCTCATTCTCTCTTTAAAAGGCCAAGCCACGTCCTAGCCGGTTTGGCTCAGTAGATAGATTGTCAGCCTACAGACTAAAGGGTCCCAGATTCTATTCCAGTCAAGGGCATGTACCTCGGTTGCAGGCTCGACGGCTCGATCCCTGGCTCTGATCAGGGCATGAGTGGGAAGCAACCAATCAATGAATCTCTCTCACATTGATGTTTCTTTCTGTCTCTCCCTCTTCTTTCCACTCTCTCTAAAAATCAATGGAAAAATATCCTCAGGTGAGGGTTAACAACATCAACAAAAAAGGCCAGGTCACCTCTACACAGATCAAAGTCAAGCTCAGTTCTATACTAAAGAAGTCTTTTGGCCAGGTAGCTCATTGGCTAGGGCAGCATCCCCATACCCTGGGGTTGTGGGTTTGATCCCGGACAGGGCACATACAAGAAAAAACAGATGCATAAATAAGTAGAATAACAAATCAGTCTCTCTCTCTCTCTCTCTCTTTCATCAATTTTTTTTTAAAAGAAGTTCTCTTTTTCCTACTGCTGCAGAAGTATTGAATAAAACCTGTCTTTCCCACCATTAACTAGCATCCATCTTTGTTTTTCTTTAACACTTTCCAGGAATGTTCCTGGTGAGACCTCAGAACCAACAGTCTTGGACTCAAAGGCAAACATGAGGGCACTTGTTCGGCTGTCATCCAGTAAGGCCTGGATCCAGGACTTCCCCTTGCTTAGGCAGGGAAACAGCAGCATAAATTAGCAAAAACTAAAACAGAAAGAGACTTATATCTTGGAGTTCTGGAAATAGCCTGAAGTGTAGACATAATCTATTACCATTAGAGGCCCCAGCTTCCTCCCCTATACACACTTACAGATGCTGTGAGGCAGGGGCTATACAAACAGAATCTGAGCTGGGTAAGTCCCAGTTCCTGGGATTTGCAGTGTGAAATGACGGGCAGAGATGGCCAAGACATGGATAACAGTTCACTACCCTCAAGGAGCACTCAGACCCTGTGTAGTCACTTCCTACGTACTATCTCATAGGTACTGTTATTGTTCCCATTTCACAGCTGAGGGAACCAGGGGTTGGAACAAGCTTACTCACCAGGCTGTGGGGGTCTAAAGAAGGCCACGGGCCTGGTGGAGGCTGTTCAGAGCTATTTCAATGTCCCCAGCGAAACAGGTGTCACTGCCACGGGCTTTCACAAAGTGCATAATATGTTCTGAAATCTGTGTTTTCAAGGGACAGATGTCACCTGCAGGATCAGCCAGGAGTTGAGAATGTCCCCTCACTAACACTGCACCCAGGCCATTTTGTCTGTTAGTCTGAAGTTCAAAGCACAGCAGAACAAAACAAAATATGACATTATATATGCACCAGGAATATGCTAAATGCTTTTCAAATAATAATTCAATGCTCTTAACCCTACAATGGAGAAATGCATTATCATGACTATGTTGCTTTTTATTTATTTCAGAGAGAGGAAGGGAGAGGGAGAGTTGGATGATAGAAACATCAATAATGAGAGAGAATCATTGGTCAGCTGCCTCTTGCACACCCCCTATTGGGGATTGAGCTGGCAACCCAGGCATGTGCCCTGACCAGGAATTGAACCACGATCTCTTGATCCATGGGTTGATGCTCAACCACTGAATCACACTGGCTGGGCTATCATGACTATTTATATATTTATATATTTATTTATTGTTAACTCTCACTTGAGGATATGTTCCCATTGATTTTTAGGGATTGAAAGGGGAGGGGAGAAACAGAGAGAAACATTGATGTGAGAGAGACACCGATTTGTTGCCTCCCACACGCACCCTGACCAAGACCAGGGATTGAGTCTGTAACCGAGGTATGTGCCCTTGACTGGAATTGAACCAGGAACCCTTCAGTCCATGGGCCAACATTCTAGCCACTGAGCCAAATCAACTATTTGAAAGAAGAGAAAGTTGAGACACAGAATGGTTAATTGCACAAGATCATACAGCAACTAAGTAGCAGGACTAGGAGTCAAACCCAAGCAGTTCGGTACCAGAACCCATGCAGATATGTGGAAGGAAGAAACCCTATCCTTGACGTTCTTTTGGTCTAATAACCAAAGACATGAGACAGATCAACAAGAGCAAATAACCAAATTTAATGCATGCATATGTATGGAAACCGTGCACACATGAGAGGGCCAGGGAGCCCACATGCAAGAAAGGTTCAAAGACAAAAAGGGAACATGAGCAAATAAGACATTCTGAGCTAGGGAGGAGCCATGGTGCCTTGGGACTCATTGCAGGTGGATAAGAGGAGCCAATGTTGGGTAAATGGAAGTTTGCCCTGAGGCATAGATATGTCAAAAGAGGTCATTTCTGATCGTCTGTTATTATAGGCCAGGTCCCTAATTCAAGTTCTAGAGAGTTAAGGGCGGGGCAGACGTTTCTGTAGAGCCCGTGGCTAGAATTGCCTTTAGTTCAAACACTCCACATACCACAGAGGCACACCTTGGGGCGTGAACCCAGCCAGGAGCTGAGAATGTCTCATCACGAGGACTGCGCCCAGGCCATTTTGTCTGTTTGTCTGAAGTTCAAAGCACAGCAAATAAGCAGCAGAAGTAGGAGACAAACCCAAGCATCTGCTTCCAGAGCCCATGCAAGAGTGGGGGCTGAAGGAACTTTCCTCTTTCCTCAAAGTGCTTTTGGCCAGAACCCCTACCCTCAGAAGTGAGCCTCCACAGGAGAAACCAGGAGAGACAGCCTGCCAGAGCAAGGGAGGGGTAGTGCAGCTGGGGGCTGCCCACTTGAATCCCCATTGGGCTTCCTCGCCTGTTGGCCTTTGGTCAGCCGAAGGAGTTCTCTAAGCCCCTGGCATCTTCATTGTCAATTTCTCCCTCTGGAGCCCCAGCTCCTGCATGATTCAGGCCCGGGTCTGAAAGATTTTGTTCCAATGCTGAAGATGGTAGATAAAGGGATTGTCCCTCAGCCAATGGCACATCACTGGGCCCTCCTACCCTTTTCTGTCCTGCATTTGTCTGCTCTGGTAGCCAAATACCCTAGACGAGGAGCCCATTATAGGGTGGAGAATATAGGGTGTCCCCAAAAATGTACTCACACACTTTGAAGAATTATAAAGGCAGTGTTTATTAAAATATGCTTCATTGCTTGGGTGGCATGGTTCAGGGCTTGAATGTTGACCTATGAACCAAGGGGTCACAGTTCGATTCTTGGTCAGGGCACATGCCCAGGTTGTGGGCTCGATCCCCAGTGTGAAGCAGGCAGGAGGCAACTCTCATCATTGATGTGTCTATCTGTTTCTCCCTCTCTCTTCCTCTTTGAAATCAATAAAAATACATCTTAAAAATAAATAAATAAAATACATTTCATTTTCAAAATGGAGCTATCAGCTATTAAAGTGTATAAACATTTTGGGGGGAGGTGGTTAGGACTTCGTCATGTGAGTTTGAGAGGGACACAATTCAGCCCATAACAGGATCCCAAGGAAATGCACAGGCTGGCGTTATGTGACATTTTGATTGCTAGGAGAAAATATTTCAGACATACTAAAAGCTATAAGGAATAATATAAACATACAATGCCCCCTCTGCCCCCCTGCTCAGCCTAAGAAATGAAATGTTCCCTGCCTCTTGTGAAACCGTTGCAGGCATGATCTCCGAGCATATTTTGGCTCCCACCTTTCTGTATACTTTGACCACATGCCCATGTATCCTCTAATATATATAATACTGTTTCTGTGTGCATGTCTGAGACTTTGTGTGAATAGGAACATTCTCTATGCTTTTTTTATTGAGGAGAAATGCACATAATATACAATTAACCATTTTAAAGTGTATGATTCAGTGTATTCACAATGTTGTACAACCACCATCTCTTTTGTTTCAACCTATTTTTTATTACTCCATAGAAAACCTCATATCCATTAAGTAATTCCTCCCCATTGCCTCTCCTCCCAACCCTGGCAGCTAACAAGTTTGCTTTCTGCCTATGGATTTACTTATGTGTTTTCCTCTGTAATTTACATTTTTGCTCAGCCTTTCAGAAATACATCCTTGTGGTCCATAGCATGAGAATAAACAAGTCATCTTTTCTGTCAAAGAAGGGAACTTAGGTAACTGCCATTTTGAAACAGCAAAGTAAGCCCCTCCCTTTTTCCTATAAATTAGCCAGTCGCACAAGAGTGTGAGCCTAATCTCTGATCAATCAAGAATGAGGGACAGATGATATGCATCAGGCATAAAAGCCCGATTGGACCACCCACTCAGTGTGCATGCTGCCAGACTCTGCATTGGTACGCACCCTTCTGCAGAAGTAAATATATTTGCCTTGCTTTCTGGCTCCTAAGTACCTTTTGTGTTCTACCAGGACCTCTGACTTATTCTCACATGTAGTTTTTTTTTTATCCCCATATAATATCCCATCATAAGACTTAATTACTAATTTTTATTACAATTCTAACTTCAGTTAATGATTTATGGAATTTCTAAATATTCATTTTAAAATCAGTATTAAATGCATGTGTAACAAAGTCAGTGACCACAGAAGATTTAATGAAAACTGTCTCTCCCTCCTTCTAAAGAGACAACCACTTACCTGTTTCTCATACATCATTTTAGCACCATGCCATGCAGCTACACATATATGCATATATGGCATATACATTTTTACACATATGTTATTTCATAATGAGTATTTGTAAATCCTCACCCAAGGATTTTTTTTTTCCCCATTGATTTTTTTAGAGAGAGTGGAAAGGATGGGGAGGGACAGAGAGAGAAAGAAAAAAATCGATGTGAGAGAGACATCGATTGGTTGCCTCCCCCACATGCCTGACTGGGGCCTGGGATCGAGGTATGGGCTCTTGACTGGAATCAAACCCTCGGTCCTTCAGTTCCCAGGCTGATGCTCTAACCCCTGAGCAACTGATCAGGGCTTTGATAAGTATTGATTGAGTGCTTGTTGTATGCCACACACTGCTTAGGTGTTGGAAGTACAGCAGTGAGCACAACAAAGTTTCCAGATAACACATAAACTAACAACTAGATGTAAAAATAAAGGACAATAAGGGACATGGGAGTAATAGTCAGTGACAGCGTTTCTGATAAGATGACATTTGAATTGTAGGAGAGGAAAAACCTTTTCTTTCTACCCTCCTAGGTTCAATGAGTAGGGGCCTATGAATCGCACTGATAGAAGATAGAGTCACAAGAGAAAAAAAATTTCATTACATACATAATGAAAACAGTATTCACACACAAAAAAAATGTGGCTCAAGGAAGGGGGCAATGGAAATAACCTGAGAGCCAATTGGTTAAAGAAGATGTGGTGCGTGCACACACGCACACACACACACACACACACACACACACACACACACTACTCATTCATAAACAAGTTGTAATATTGACAACATAGGTGGATCTTGAGAGAATTATGCCAAGTGAAATAAGTCAGATGAAAAGGATAAGAATATGATTTCACTTATATATGGGATATAAAGCAGAAAGTGACAAACAAATGGATAGATATGGACAATAGAAGGGTGCTTACTAGAGGAGAGAGAGGGTGGGGGAGGGTGAAATGGGTAGAGGGGACCAGATATATGATAACAGGAGATGAGACTTCAGGTGGGGAGCGCACAGACATCAAATTATAATCCTGAACAATGAAATTACATAATGTTATTAACCAATATTATTACAATATATTTAATTTTTAAAGTTAAACACACACACACACACACACAAATAAAACAAAACAAAAACAAACAAACTGAGGCCAGGTTATGAGGCTTATCCTATCTAAGAAAGAGTGAATATGCAAATTGACCACCACACCATCACAAAGATGGCGATACCCATAGCTACAAGTTGGTGGCGCCCAGTCCCCTCAACCCCGCTGGAGTCCCCCAGTCTTTTCAGCCCTGCTGGGGGTAGGGATGGCGGGAGCACCGTGTGGCCAAACCCACCCTCAGCCCCCCAGCCGTCCAGGGCCAGCCCCCAAGGCGAAGGCAAGCCTTGGATGTGGACTGCCCAGCCGCCCAGGATTGCCTGAGGCTCAGGTAACCAAGGCCAGCCGAGGCTTGTGCTGCCAGCAGTGGCAGCAGCAGAGGTGTGATGGGGGCGTCACCTTCCCCTAATCACTAGGTCACCTCCCACCACTGACAGCTCCTGGACTGTGAGAGGGGACAGGCTGGGCTGAGGGACAGACCCCTGCTCCAGTGCATGAATCTTCATGCACCAGGTCTCTAGTATACTATATGAGGCTAAACAAAGCTGTGAAGGGAGGCAAGTTATAGCAAGGTGACCAGGAAAATTTTGATAAAGGAGGTTTATTTTTCCAAAATTTATTGATTTTAGAGAAAGAAAGGAAGGAAGAAAGAAAGAAAGAAAGAAAGAGAAAGGGAGGGAGGAAGGAAGAAAGAGAATGTATTATTTCCTTTATTTATATATTTATTTTTAAATAAATATATATTTTTTCATTGATTTTTAGAGAGAGTAGAAGAGAGAGGGAAAACAGAGAGCAATATTGATGTGAAACACATCAACTGATTGCCTCCTGCAACATGCCCCAACCAGGACCTAGGCCAGGGAGGACCCTACAACCAAGTTATGTGCCCTTGACCAGAATCACCCAGACTCTTCAGTCCGCAGCCCAACGTTCTATCCACTGAGCCAAACCACTACACAGCTCACCACCAATACTCTTGGCGTTGGTCCCGGATCAGCCTAAAGCAAGCTGCCTAATTCTGGTTTAGAAGCTCTTAGGTAGTCCACTGTATGAACACAGTACAATTTATTAGCTGTTTGTAGGTTTTGTTTTTTTTCCTAATGTACCATGAGGTATGATGTAAAAATCAGAAAGTGGTTGGGATGGGTTTTAAAAGGAGGAAAAAATGAGCCCAGCCAGCGTGGCTCAGTGGTTGAGTGTATACCTATGAACTAGGAGGTCACGGTTCGATTCTCAGTCAAGCACCTGCCCGGGTTGTAGGCTCCATCCCCTGTGTGGGGCATGCAGGAGGCAGCCCATCAGTGATTCTCTCTCATCATTTGATGTATCTGTCTCTCTCTCTGCCTCTCTGAAATCCATAACAATATTTAGAAGAAGAAGAAGAAGAAGGAGGAGGAGGAGGAGGAGGAGGAGGAGGAGGAGCAGGAGGAGGAGGAAAAATGAACAGCAGTCCTGTTCTCAAAAGTTGCAAAGCCCAGGGCAAGAGTAGAAATGAAGACCCACATACCATATGTCTGAATAGTAAAAGTGATAAGTTAAATTGACAAACTGTTAAATAAAATATTTACTTTCTTCCTATCTTGAAAATAGACCATCATCACAATCTGCAAGGCCAGATCTGAATTTTGCATTTCAGGCTCTGTGGAGTCCTGTGCCCAGCCCAGGGCCTGCCCCTCCTCCTCCCACTCCCAGCTCCATTCTACACTGAGAAGAAGCTCTGAAAGCACAGGGCTGGACTCCTCAGCCAACCTGATGCATTTCGATCTATGATGTCCTTGGCCTAGGTTTCCTCAGCAGGATGGACTCAGGAAAGAAGCCCAGACAGGCCCAACTAGCAGGCTGGGGTCATTTGAGCAAGAAATTTCAAGGTGCCAGGTACTCAGACTGTGGGCTAGAAGTGGGGAGGTGGGAGCTAGGGTCTGAGTAGACAGGACCCCTTGAATCCATAGACATCCTGTCCCTTAGGGAAGGGTATGGCTGGGGGAGAGTCCGAGCAGGGATCTGTGAAGCCCAAGGTCCAGAGCAGGGTCCCCATTTGCCCAAGTCTAAGGCTGCTGCTGCTTCCTGCCTGTCTGAGCCGGCAGCAGGAAGAGACAGAGCTGTACGCTCTCCCCAAGGTGTGCCCATGTCTGCACTGGACTAAAGGGAAAACTCAGCTTTTACCTGCTCATAACAATAACATCCAACTAGACCATAAGGAGAAGCTTAAATAACGAGGCTGTAACAAATAATAAAGATATGATGCTCTCCCCCATTGGCCAATGACCATCATTGTAAAGTCAATTGCTCTCTTGGCAAGGTTTATAGAACTGGGGATGTGGCTTCCAGGCCCAAGGTGATGGCTAATGAGTATTAAGATGTTGAGTAAGTCACTTTGCAGTCTATTTCCTCATCTGTCAAATAGGGATATTCTTGCTCAATCTCCTTCTACTTGCAATAGGTTTTATTCCTTCACGGGATATGAATTTTCTCTTCCAAAGCTGATTAGCTAACTCAACATAACCTTGATGCAACCTTCACTAAAATCGGGAAGAGAAATGGTCAAGCCACTCCCTGCCAGATGAGTATCTGGGCCAGGGGGACTGGCTGAGAGAGGAGACAGGCCAGCCTTTCTTGGCAATGGGGGCAGAGGCAGCCAGCACCTGTCTGTAAGCACCAGGATGAATGAGGTAGGGCCTTGGGAGAGCAAACCCTAGACATCTCCACCAGCAGGCGGCCATTTGCATGGAGGACTTCTCTCATTTGTATTTCACTTAGCTCCCAGGGACAAAAGCAAGCAGGCAAAGGGCAGCTTCCAAGCACTCTCTATATACTGAGTGGCCAGATTATTATGATCTCTGAAGGCATAATAATCTGGCCACTCAGTGTATAGCCTATATAATAAAAGGCTAATATGCAAATTGTCCCCTTGTCCAGGAGTTCGACCAGCAGGCAAGCCAGCCAACTACCCATGCTTGCTGGACTCCACCCATGCACGAATTCATGCTTGGGGCCTCTAACACACACACACACACACACACACACACACACACACACACACAGACACACACACACACGGAGTGGCCAGATTATTATGCTTTAAGAATCAGAATAATCTGGCCACTCAATGTATGTGGACTTGCTAGGCACATTAAGTTGGGGGCATTGAGAATGGCACTAGGTGTTAGACCAAATGGATCAGACCAGACCTGGGTTCAGCAACCTCGGTGCTTGGGTTCTGGCTAGGAAAGAATTCAGAGCCAAGACTTAAACTATAAGAGAACATTTACTTAGAAAATCACAGAGGTAGGAGAAGTAATTCATAGAAGAAATGGACTTAGTAAATAAGTTATAGAGGCAAAGGAAGGGCCCTTGGAGCTTAGAAGGGGGTAAGGTAAAGGTGATGCACATGGCGGGGTGGGGAGGTGGTGGGGGAAGGGTGTTGGCACCAGGGCAGGAGGTCTTTATCCAATTCAGCTGGTCCTGAGAGCATCCATGGTGTTGCTTGTCTGGTTTTGCTACTTTTCTGGGCCTGAAGCTGAAATACAACCGAGGCCTTGATGTTATCTCTAGGGAGGAAATGTAATGACCAGCATATGCTAGGGGAGGAGAGGTCATCCTGGGGGTGAGGTTCCACACTACAACTGCTAAGCACCTGGGCTTTCCACCCTGGTGACCTTCTGTACCTGGCCTGTCGTCCTTGCTCTGCTCATGTTTGTCTAACTGCCCCCACCGTTAGTGGATGAGAGGACTAAGGACACATGGAACAGATGAGTCCTTTACAAAGCAATGTGTCCACGTGTGCATGGGTCCGTGCCAATGACTGCAATTATTGAGTGTCAGAGTGCCAAACTCTATAGATTTGATGGGGTTCCCATCAAAATCCCAGCAGACTATTTTGAATAAATAGACAAAACTTTTCTTTGAAAAATGTATATGGAAAAGCCAGTGCTCTAGAATAATCAAAACACAGGACAAAGTTGGAGAACTTACACTGCCTTATATCAAGGCTTCTCATAGCCCTTGCCAGTGTGGCTCAGTTGGTTGGAGCATTGGCATCCCAGGTAGGTTTCAGGTTTGATTACCATTCAGGACATATACCCAGGTTGTGGGTTCAATCCCCAGTTGAGGAACATACCAATCAATGTCTCTTTCTCTGTCTCTCTCTCTCCCCTCATATCCTTAGATGAGGATTAAAAAAAAAACAAAAAAAGCTTACTATAAAGCTACAATAACTAGGACGTTGTGGTATTAAAACCAGAACAAAGTCCTGCTGCTGGTGGCTACTAGAGTCAATTACGTAGAGATGGGATTGAATTTTTGTGGTGCTGTTTATTATTCAGATGGCTGTGGGTCTGAGAGCGAAGGTGTAATACCCAGAAAAGACCACTCTGACATTTCATTTCAAGCCAGCCCTTAGAGTTAGGGGATGGAGATTCGGGGAGGGACTAAAGCTAGTGAGTTCCCATGGTCTGCTTTCTATCATCATCCTTGCAGAGATTACCCCAGAACACTGTCTCTCCTCTCAGTTAGTCCCGTCCTTGACTTGCCCGTAAAGTGTATCTTCTTTTCTGAGTAATGGACCCATCTGGGCTTCGCAGCCACCTTATCTTTATGGCCTGTGTTACTTCTTGCAAACCATCCTCCAGTTTACCAGGGTCTTAAGAAAAAAACTCTTTCCTATTGTTAGTGTGGTGAATCGTTATTAAACTATAATTCTGCTTCAATTGCATGCCCTTGCCCTATCAGTATTGGTGTAAGAAGACACAGATAGATTGAGGAAACAGAATTGAGTCCAGAAATAGATTACTACAAAAGTGACAAGTAAGTGAATAGGGAAAGGGATATTTTTCTAATCAAAGTTGTTGGAACAACTAGAAACCCACTTGGGGGAGGGGAGATAAATCTTGACCCTTATCTGACTTTATTTACAAAATGAATTTGAGATGGATCATGGACTGAACCCAAGACCCCAGAACTATATGGATTCTTGAAGAAAATGGAAGACTATCTTTATGATGTAGGAGTAGGGACAGATTTCCTTGGGCAAGATACAGAAAGAAAACAAGTGTCTTCATCAGAATTTATCAAAAGACACCATTAAGAAAATAAATAAAAAATCTGCAAACTTGGAAAAAGATCTTTGCAGCTGAGGAGAGATTTTATATCCAAGACATAAAGAATTCTTACAAATCAACAATAAAAATATACATATTCCAATTACAATGTGGGAAACAGACTTTTTTTTATAAAGCAAGATATTCAAATGGCCAAGAAGCAGTTTTTTAAAAATGCTCAACCTCATTCGTCATCAGGGAAACAGCGCTTAAAACCACAGGGAAATACAGCTTCATACACACTAGGATGGCAAAAATCAAAGACTGATGTTCTGGTTATCCATTGCCGCACAACCAATCACACTAAAATGCAGTAACTTAATAACAACCGTCTTATTGTCCCTCCCAATCTCTTTGAGTTAGGAATTCAGGAAGGGCTGGGGTAGGGCCGGCCTGGGGTTTGCAGCAGCTGCGGGCATCTGCTTTCACATGTCTTCGCACCTCTCCCTGGGGTCTATTGGGGCTTCCTTAGGTTCTAGCGGTCTCCGGGAGCTCAGACTTCTTCCCTGAGGCCCAGGTGTCCAGGAGCAAGTCTCCCAATAATGAAGTAGATGCTGCATTACCTTCTATGACCTAGCCTAAGAAGTCACAGTGTCACTTCCAGCACACACTGCCAGTTAGGAGTGAGCGCACCGACCCACTCAGATGGAAGGGAGTGGAGTTAGACTGTCTCCTAAAGTCGAAATGGCAGAATTCTAGAGGAGCGTGTGGGATGCGAGATGTTATTACAGCCATGTGGGGGGAGGGGATGTATAATCTGTGGTGAATAAACCTGGAGGGAAAGGCCAGGCTTTGTGAGCCACACACTGAATTGTGAGGGAGGCCCATTGGAGGGTTTTAAGCAGGAGAGTGAGATTGTCCGTCTTTAAAAATTAATTCTAGCAGCTGAGTGGACAAAGAATTTTTGGAGAGAGTTTGGAAGCAGCGATCATTTAGGAGGGGTGTCCGGACGCCAGACGTCCAAGTGCCAGGCACTGCGGCCAGCCCCGGCCTAGGCGAGGGGGTCCGCGGTGCCTGCCTGTCCGGCTGTTCCCTTCGCCCAGACGGAGAACAATGGAGTAAGTTTATTCTGCACATCGTGGGCTTGCAAGGCCAGGGTGGATGTACGAGGCTGGAGCTTGGAGGACAGAAACTGAGGCGAGAACAAGCAGCATTTGAAAAGGTCCTGGAGGATAGGAGGTGTGTGCCGGGCCGAGTACTGACAGTCTCTCTCACTCTTCCCCGTTGTGCCAAGGTCCCAGACTGAAACGCGCACGCGCACACCTAGTCCGCGGCCGGCACCCAGGCTGAAGCTTCCTGACTGCGCACGCGCGCGCACTGTGTGGCGGTCGCCATGGAGACGCGTGGTCCTGGTCAAGCACTCAAAGCCGGGGGCCGCGGGCTGGGCTGCAGCGGGTCTTGGGCTGACCCACGCGCAGTTGGCGGCCCCGCAGGGGCGGATGGACGGCCTCCGTGGGGCCAGGGCGTCGGGGTATGGCGACGATGATGAGGACGAGGAAGAGGAGCTAGAAGGCGGCCCTGGGGGCACAAAGGAGTCCAGATTGCCTCCCATCTCCAGCTGCGCCCCAGAGCCCAAACGGAAGGGGAAGAAGAAAAAGAAGAAGAGAAAGACGGAGGGATCAGGCAAGGGGGACGGTAAGAGGAACAGACAGCTGGGAAGCCTCAGCTCCTGAACCTGGGATTTCTCCCCCTAAACCCCACCCCCCTGAGGTCACCCACCCTTGTCCCTCACAGAGACCCTCATCTACCTGGGCACCGGTTCAGACCAGAAACAGATACTCGCCAGTCCCAGATAGAGGTCCTCCCGCTCCCCACTTACCACTGCACCGCGATGCCCCTCCCCTGCTCATACTAGTAAAGACCATCCATGTACACAGAAACCCTGGCCCAAAGAGCACAGAGAGCTCAATCCTGCATCGAGAATTCTCAGCATCCATGGAGACACTCTATCCCAAACCAAGACACACCCATACCCAGCATTATTCCCACAGTCTCCCAGCCCCACACAGCACCTCAACTTTACAGGTACCCCCTCAACTTCCCAAACCCTCAGCTGAATTGCAATCCTAAGCCTCCCTACCTTCCCCACGGAAATCTCAAGCCCTCCTACCTACAGAGATCACCTCATCTTCACAGACTTTCCCCAAGCCAAAGAAATAAAGGCACTAGAGGCAGACGCTTCCTCACACACAGAAACACAGACTTCTGACTTCTGTCTAGAAACCCTCCTTGCTTCCTCATTCCTCAGGGGTAGCTGGCCTCTGGATGTTATGCAGACACCCAGTTAATCCATATGAAGTAGTATCCCCTTTGCATAAACTGTTGTCCCCACCACCCGTCCACCAAGGCCAGCCTTCAACTGCACACACACCATCACATCAGTCACTGCTACATACTTTTATAATCCCAAACGCCCTTAAGAACATCCCTTTATGTCAATATAACCACCAAGTAAAACTAAAGCACCCCATCAGCCATACACAGTCACAGAGTACACACACATCCAGATACTGTCTCACACTCACATGCACAGACCCCCTCCCAAGCAGTTCCTGTACACATACATACAACTGTACGCATGCAGGTCTTACTCCAGTCTCTCTCAAGGACACTACAGACCCACACATCAACCGCTGCCACCCACCCACGGGATCCCTATATCTCCCTGAACTCTCCTCATAGAACCCCCTGATTTCTTGACAAAGGCACTGAGCACCTATTTTATGGAGAGAGAATAACTGATGTAAAATGCTGTCTCCACTGTCACCCTGTGGGTCCCTCTGTCCAGGCCTTGGCTTTCTGGGAGGGGGCGCTCACTGACTCTGGCACAGCAGTCCTGACCTCTAGTGTGGCTAGTCCTGGGTCAGGGTTCTGGGCCCCGGTCCTTTGTGTGCATAGCCGACACCCTGGCAAGCTGGAGGCAGAAGGACTGGCAGCCTTCCCCATGTCTACCTTGAAGTTTGGGGAAAGAAGCAGTAGGAAGGTTACAATTACTTCATCAGGTGGAATTGTAATAAAATGGCAAGAAATCAATTCTGGAGGTTAGGTTAAAAAAGCTCTAATTTGGTTTTGTATCTGCAAAACCAAATTAGGAAATTTATTGTCTTTTTTTGGCTTAGCTTCTGACCCTAGAAATTAGAGTGGCATGTACTTCATACTGTCAGCAGAGGACACCAAATAGTCTCGGGGGAGTGGAAAGGTACAGATGTGTCAAAAGAGTATTTTTTTTCCTTATGTTTGTTTATATTTTTTTGGGGGGGGAGCGGTATATTTCTCTCCCCACCAAAAAGAGGAATATGTGTGTTATATGATTCAGGAATGCTTATTAATGTAAAAAAAAAAATCAGTACAAGCCACACGGCAGAAGTATTTCCGGGCTTGGCATAATATTGCTTTCCACAGTCAGATGGAGGACGTTTTCCTGTTCTCCATTTCTCCATCATAAAGAAGTCTAGACTGGGGGTAGAGTCATAGGCGCCTAGAACTGAAAGAATCCGGGTGAGCATGTGGAGAGGTGAAGTGAGGGGCAGCGTAGCACAGAGGAAAGAACAGGGCACTGGGAGTCAGGCCTGCTTTCAAAATCCTGGCCCTGTGAGCGCACTCCCCCCCCCCCGCCCACACACACATACAACCACACACACCCACACATATCCTGGCCCTGCCACCTGCTGCCTGGTATATTCCATTGGCAAGTTACTGAGACTTTTGGAGTCTGTTTCCTCACCTGGAGAATAGAGCTGATAGCTTGTATCCAGAGGACAGGCTCATAGTACGTGCTCAACAAAAGCATATGGTGGTGCCCTGACCGGTTTGGCTCAGTGGATAGAATGTTGGACTGTAGATTGAAGAGTCCCAGGTTTGATTCCAGTCAAAGGCATGTACCCTGGTTGCAGGCACATCTCCAGTAGAGGGTGTGCAGGAGGCAGCTGATCGATGTTTCTCTCTCATCAATGTTTCTTTCTAACTTTATCTCTCTCCCTTCCTCTCTGTAAAAAAAATCAATAAAATATATATATTTTAAAAAGCATATAGTGGTGGAGTGCGTCCGAGGCTGCTGGGCATGGCCACTGAGCCCTAGTAAGAAGGGGCCTGCACTCCCCACCCCTTATACCTTTGGTGAGCTTGGCATCGTTCCCAAGCAGGACGAGGGCAGGCCTCACCACGAACACTAACGCTGCTCCTCTGCTCAGCAGATAAACATCAGAGTCGAAGCCTGAAGAACCAGCAGCTGTCTTCCTCTTTTCACGACGTCTTGAGTCCCGGCAGAGATCATGGCCCGAGACCAGAGCACAGGCAGGACAAAGAGCCCGGCAAGCTCGTCCCTTCTTTCTCCTCCTCCGTCAGTCTCCCCAACTTTGCCAAATTCGAAGAGAAACTTTCCAACAAGATCAACGAGAGCCTGCGTTGGGATGGCATTCTCGCTGACCCGGAGGCAGAAAAGGAACGGATTCGCATATATAAACTGAACCGGAGGAAGCGGTACCGGATTTTGGCCCTCAAGGGCCTCCACTCTGACCCCAGCGCCGAGGAGAAAGCTGAGAACCCCGCCTGTCTCTCCGATCATCATCGAGAGGACAGCACCAACGGCAGGCAGCTCGCACCAAAAGCCGCCGGCCCGGACGACGACTACTTGGAGGGGAGCCTGACTCCCAGGCTCCCACACCGTGACCTAGCCACGACGCTGCCCGAGTGAAATTCCACCCGTGACACTGACACGCTTACCCTTTATCCTTACCGCCAGTTTATGTGTTAGAAAAAGGAGAAGAATAAAAGAAAATCAGACCTACATCTGCAGGAAGCAGCTCTGTGGTGTGTTGATGAGGTCAACTCTCCCGCCACGGAGGTGGCCTCTGCAGCCCGGGACAGCCACCGCTCCTTCACCTGCGCAATTTAGTGAACAAGGTCTTCCTCTGAATTTCCTTTTCCTCAGATCAGCAGGCATCTCTTTGCCGTTTCATTTCTCATCACCCTTAGATGTCTATAACTTGCCGTCTCTCCTTCCCCACCTCCCCCCACAAAGGGAAAGTGTGTAGATTACAGCGATTGGAACTCCTAAACGAATGTCATGGGTAAAGCTCCAGACACAGCACAGGTTGGTGGGCTCCAGGAGGATGCTCCAAACATCCTGGAGACCTTTTCTTATAATGAAACCCACTCCCTGCCCTTATGTGGTCTGCAAGGTCAGTGCGCTCCAGACGTCATTCCTAGGAGGCTATGCTGAGAAGTCTCACCATGAATATCGCTTCTCTTACAAACACGACATTCAGGATTCTAAACACACACACACACACACACACACACACACACACACTCACACGACATTCAGGATTCTAGGAGAGCTTGGAAGTCAATGCAAAACACCACGTACCGCTTACCTGACCTTGAGGCAAAAGTGCTTGCCTTGGTCGCCTCTGGCAGAGCAGCCCTCTCCTCGCCCTTCCTTGAAAGGCCAGCCGTAGAGTTTTCATGTGTCGGCCATTGTAACCTGGCAACATACAGGGAAGGGACTTGTGGAAGAGCCCTGTCCTCCCCGGGAAAGGAGGTTGGCAGCCATGCCTGCAGGTCCCTGTAGTAGATTGGAGTGGCCCTCCCTGTGCTGAGCAGGTTGAGGAGGACCTGGGCACTCAAGGGATGAGGACCAGGGGCTTGGTGTGGCTCCAAGAGGAGGAGAGAAGGGAGACACGCCACCGGGCCTCACCCAACACCTCAGGCTCAAGGAAAAGGCAGCCTGGGAGAGACACCGGCTAACCTACCCCCAGGCCCCCGACCTACAGCAACTGTGAGATGATAGTAGTTTTAAGCCACTACGTCTTGGGGTAATTTTGTTACACAGCAGCTAGCAGCCTCGGGCCACTGCCTTCGCCCTCAGCTGCGCCTCTCGGCGAGCTGCCTCACCCCAGATCTGAAGAGTGGGAAACTCAAAGCCAACCTGATCTTAAGAAGCCACGTGTCACCAGGCACCACAGACACCCAGTGCCAGTGCTCCCAGGAGGTTTGCATTTATTTCCAGGAATGATGCTGCGCCCTGCAGGGGAGGAGCTGCTAGCTGCTGTGTGCCAGGTGAGACCACGTGGTTGCTACTTGCCACGCCTCAGGCCCAGAGCTGGACAGAGCTAGTCACGTATATCTTCCGGTGTGAAAATCTTCAGGGCATGCGATTTATGTCCTGCCCCTACCTTGTAATTATAACATTTCAGGTCATCTTATAAAGTGCTTCTATCTCTTTTGTTCCTCACTTGAGTTCCCTAAGAATTATCTCAATTTTATCTTCTTTATTTTTAAAAAATATTTTTTTAATGGTTTCAGAGAGGAAGGGAAATAGAGAGGTGGTAGGGTAGTGGGGAGTGGGGGGCATCAATCATAGAGAAGCATTGATCAGCTGCCTCCTGCGCACCCCATACAGGGAATCGAGCCCGCAACCTGGGCATGTGCCCTGACTGGGAATCGAACCATGACCTCGGGGTTCACAGGTCAAACACTCAACCACTGAGCCACACCACCTTACAGTGTAGGCTTAGAGAGAAGAGGTGACTTACTCAAATCACACCACTTGTAAGGGATCTGCTTTAAGGCCACTAATTGTCCTTGTAGGAAATGTTTATCAAGCAAAGTGCTTGGTATGATCACAGACTCACTGCGCGGGCTCTTCCCATCCCCACATGGTGTTAGGCATTGAGCATTCCTGATCTCCTTTCACCTCCACCACAGTCTTCGAGGTGGGATGGCGTGACGAGCCCATTCACACGGGAGGAAAGGGGCTCAGATGGGGTGACCTGCTCAGGGACACACAGAAGCTAAGGGCAATGGGTGACTATGCTGTGGTCCCTCCGACCAGCTCTCCCAGTCGGTGGAGCTGAGCTGCGCCTGCGCCAGGAGTTGAACCACAACAGGAAGAGACAAAGTCAGTGGCTACGGCAGGTGGGGCGGTGCTGGGAGGAAGGAGCTGTTTCTGGGAATGGTAGCCGGCAGAGGACCTGCTTGGGGAGGCCGAAACCTCTCACACTTGGGCTCCAGAGGCCCTGGGTGGTGGGAAAACACCTCCTCAGCCTCCCGGCCACACTGTGTGCTTGTTCATGGTCAAATCCAGCCCTCAAACTTGTGGATACATCCCCCTCTGATCATCCCCCGGGAGGGCTTAGGAAGGGTTCCACCTCCCTCCACCATCCCCACTTAATCACAGGACCCCTGCTTCACCCCCCCGCTCCCCCTTTACACACACACACACTCCTGGCCAGCACCCGGCCGGCAGCCGCTGCCCATGCCTCGGCACTGAGGGGCTGCCCCAGGCCTGGCTCAACGTGTGGGCCTGGTGCCAGCAGCACCAACGTGGCCTGGAGCTTGTTAGAAACTCTCTTGTGAGCCAACGCTCGGGCCCCACCCCAGACTTCCTGCATCAGACCCTGCAGTTTAACAAGATCCCTGGGTGACTCACATGCCCATTAACATTTGAGAAGCTGGGGTTGTGGGGAGCCGGTTCCCCCCAGGTCTCCGGGTGTCTGTACATCTTGTGAGGGGAGCCACCGCTGTCCCAGACGGTCTTCTGAAGGATGCTGGTCTGACTCACAGCCTTGGGAGACAGGGAGTGTCTCCCTCCAAAGCTCAGGGCCGACTTGCTTACCGCTTGTTACAGAAGATTCCGGTTCCTGGGCTCGGAGCTCCTCTGCGGTAACACAACCCCTGTGCCCGGTGCTACCTGGCCCTCTTCACATCTCTCTCCGGGCGGAGGCTGGAGCCCAGCACCGACGCTGATGCGCCAGCGATTGCCCTGAGGAATACGCTGTCCTTTGTCTCTGACCTCGTATCTTTAGCCAACAGCCATGAAAAGGTGGCAGGCTACGCTGTTAAACTGCAACTAGCATAACAATCCGACCCTTTACTGTTCCCCAGCCTCGCCTGAGGGACAGACAGACTAACCATTTAACTCTGTTTCCGTGCACTGAACTCCGCAGAAAGCTGTGCACAGTTCCACACTCAGGTTTTACTTTTCAAACCAGACAGGAAATGTGTATGTATCTCAGACAGATCAGAAAACAGAGAAGCAAAAAGTCTTTGAGAACACGTCACAGTCCCTCCATTCAGAGAGAGCTGTCCTCGTCTGTTTGTTGTCCAGACGTCCAGTCTTTTTCTTTTTCTAATATATTTTTTTTACTGATTTTAGAGGGGAAGGAAGAGGGAGAGGGGGAGAGAGATAGAAACATGATGAGAGAGAATCATCGATGGGCTGCCTCCTGCACTCCCCACTTTGGGGATCATGCCAGAAACCCGGGCCTATGCCCTGACCAGGAATCGAACCGAGATCTCCTGGTTCATAGGTCGACACTCAACCACTGAGTCATGCCAGCGGGGCACATATGTTGTCTTTTAATGCTTTTCTTGAAAATATAACCTCTTTCCAAACCACTAAGTAGACATCCACACCGTGCTTTGTAATGCTTGCCTAGTACTTCCTCGTACAGACAGTTTATTCAGCCCCTATTTGTGGACATCGATTTGGGTTCCTATTTTTGGCTATTCTAAACAACGTTGCAAGGAACGTCCTTATATGCACATTTTAGTGCAATTTTCCAGTGCTTTGGGTACATTCTTGGAATTGGAAATACAAAGCCAAAAGATAATTAAAACAATATAATACTTGCATAGCCTTTAACGAATACTGCTCTAAGCAGTTTGCATATATTAACTCATTTAATCCTCACAGCATTTCTATGGAGAAACCAACTCGTGACACCCATTGTACAGAGGAATCTAAGGGACTTGTTCAAGGCCACATAGCTAAGAAATGAGGGAGCTGGTTTGAACCCAGGTGGTCTGATGAAAGGGGTCTGGAATATGCCACGGCAAAATATGCCACTTTGGCATAAGGATTCTTTTGAACTGAAGGCATTTGAGAATCAACAGATGTTGGAAAGGTTATTTGCTCCCCTCTTATCTGTATGAAAGGAGGGCATAAATTTCCCTTTGTGAAGGTGGTGTAGATTCCCACCTCCCTCTCCTTGACCAGATGAGGAGAGCACGCTGATCAACAAGATAGAGAGCCAGTGCCAAGATGAGTTTGCATAAACAGACCTTATTAAAATCACCCTTATCTTCCACCAGATTCCCAAATATGTTTCCTAGTTATTTTCCCACAATGTATTGGCCCTAGAATCCCCAAACCCCTTTCCTTTGTCTAATCAATTCCCAATTTATCACCGTGATTGAAGTGGTATATAAGCTCCCAAGTCTAACTACTTCTTTGGGTTTTTACTTCTTTTCTCTGAGGCCCTCATGCACATAAAAACATTAACTTGAATAAAACGGTATATCTTCTCTCGTGTTAATGTCTTTTGTCAGTTTAGTCCATAAAATGCTCAGGGGTTCTCTGAGCCAACGTGTTTGGAAAATGTTCCATACGAGGTTTCCCCATTTGAAGATTCTTAATGCACATCAACATATTAATGGCTATTTTCCCACGAACACCCACTTCTCCTGCATCCATGGGCGGGAAGTCTGGTACCCAATCCAAGTGATGCTAGGTCTGGTCAGGCGACTGGCTTTGGGCCAATAGAATGTGGCTGGAAGTTGACAGGGCACCAGTGTAGAACTTCAGAGGTTCTGTATGTTTCTGTTTCTCGGGTATCATTTGAACTTTTCCTTGAGAAGCATGTGCCCAGGCAGCCTCCCAAGCCTGCTTCAGAGACCAGCGGGGCCAATCTGAACTCAACACCCAGCCTTGGGTGGCACTGCTCAGTGGGACCTATGAACTTGTAGGCGAGAAATAGCTGCTGACTGCTGTGTGCCATTGTGCTTTGTGATGGTGGTTAGGCCACAAAAGCTGGTTAATACAAGGGTTCCTAGAAGCCCTTCCATAAATGGAATTAGCATTGTTCAACTTTTAACCTCCCCCAAGTGATTGGACCAGAGGCCCTTAGCTACTCCCTAGAAAGCACCATGGGAAATAGTAATGTAAACAAACCACTTGATAGTGATTATAGGCTACAAGTATTAGTATTTTTTTTTAAGATTTTAAATTGATTTTTACAGAGAAAGGGACAGAGAGGGGGGGAGAGAAACATCGATATGAGAGGAAAACATTGATCGGCTGCCTCCTGCACTTCCCCCACCAGGGATTGAGTGGCAAGCCAGGCGTGTTGGGAATCAAACTGGCAACCTTTCAGTACATGGACCGACGCCCAACCAACTGAGCCACCCTGGCCAGGGCTAAAAGTATTCATATTTAATTTTTAAAAGAGGCATTTCTTGCCATAGGATTCATTACTTAATCCACAGAATTATTCGCTTTTTAAATGTCTAGGAAGTATACCAAAAAAACCTTCCTAAGATTTATCATGTTATTATTTTTTAAATATATTTTATTGATTTTTTTTACAGAGAGGAAGGGAGAGGGACAGAGAGCTAGAAACATCCATGACAGAGAAACATCGATCAGCTGCCTCCTGCACACCCCCCACTAGGGATGTGCCCGAAACCACAGTACATGCCCTTGACTAGAATCGAACCTGGGACCCTTCAGTCTGCAGGCCGATGCTCTATCCACTGAGCCAAACCGATTTTGGCTATCATGTTATTATTAACTAGAGGCCCGATGCACGAAATTCATGCAAGGGCCTTGGCCCCCCACTGCTGCGGCTTTGTCCGGAAGGAAGGACGGCCAGAGGATGTGCAGTCTAGTTAGCATATTGTGCTTTTATTATTATAGATTACTAGAGGCCCAGTGCACTGGTAGGGTCCCTAGTAGCTGCTGGCCACAGGCCAGGGCCTCCCTCCCTTCCCCTGATCAGCTGATTGAGGGGACAATTTGCATGCTACGCTTTTATTATATAGGATTCCTACTATTTCTTCTCTTGAGGTCATCAGCTTAATCTGATATACTTAGAAAGGTATTTTTTAAGGGAAAATTGAAACATTAGTTACAACACACTTTCGCCTCTCTACACACGCCACACCACACACTATTTTAACGTTAATCTTACACACCGTATATATTTTTTCCAACAAAACCTTGGAACTGCTGATTAGCACTTTTGTTTTATGGAAAATTTACACCATATGTATAACCTAATTGGCCATATTAGGCCTCACTGTCATCCCAATCAGCCAAGTTAGACTTAATTTCTGTTAAAAAGAGATTAGCTTTTAAAAAAAAAGTTATAGGATTTATAATATACATTCCTGGGACATCTTTCTTTCTTTCTTTTACATTATTTTTTTTTTAAATTCATCTGCGTTGTTGAAAATATTGCAGATGTCCCCCTCTTTTCCCCTATTGACCCCCTCCACTCTGCATTCAACCCCCTGGAACATACTTCTTTCCGAGTCATAACTTAAAGCCTAACAGATAAGGGATAGAGCCTTGCGATGAATGTGATGCTTGAAAGAAGTAAGATGCCTTCACTTTCAATATTTCTTATTGATCCTCTCTTTGCTTGGCTTCAAGGGACCTTCCCTCAGGGAGGATATTAGTCTGAGAGTGAAGAGATGTGGGTATATTACATGAAAAGTGTTATCACTCCAACTGCCTCATTTCAGAAGAAATTGGAAGTGAGAGCTTCCCCACACAGGCCAGCCTTGCTCTGCCACCATACTTCATCTGTGACAAAATCATAGCAGGACATTGATAGACATGAAGATCTACAGTAGGGTCCTAGTACCCAAACACTTAGGTTTTTAAATGTTCTTTTGTCTAGTGCCTACAGGTTTTATAATACCAGAGGATCACCCTCAACAAAATTAAAGATGGTCAGCCTTGCTGGAGTGGCTCAGAGGTTAAGCGTCGACCTATGAACCAGGTCATGGTTCGATTCCTGATCTGGGGACATGCTTGGGTTGTGGGCTTGATCTCCAGTAGCGGGGCGTGCAGGAGGCAGCCTATCAATGATTCTCTTTCATCATTGATATTTCTATCTCTTTATCCCTCTCCCTTCCTCTCTGAAATCAATTTAAAAAATTTATTTTTTTTAAAAAACATGGTCAGACGAAGACATGTATTTCTTCTGCAAAGTGGGAGAAGGGCCATTTGAAAGGGGAGATGGGAAGGACTGGCCTCCCATCATTCACAGCCACATTTTCAGGGCAGATGGGTCTTGGGAAAGAGTGTACATCGAATCTGGGAACAAAGTCCTTAAAGCCATCTGTGCGCAGGAACTGCTTGAAGATCTTGTAACCCTGAGGAAAGGCATATTCCAGATAGAAATATTATTCTATTAAATTACAATCACATCTTAAAATTTGTTAATACAAAGAGCTGCATTTCTCATTTTTCTTAACCAAAACATTATAATTTTACTTTAAAAAAGAGAAACGTCTCTAAGGTTTGTGTTTTTTTTTTTTTTAAGATAATTTATTGTTAAATGAAGTCACAAAGCAAAATGGAGGGGGACAGAGGTCAAAGGTAAACTTAAAAAATAGTTTTTATCAAATGCTATCCTGGGTTTCCTAAGGTTAGAAACAGGAAAAGTGTCCAACGACCAGGTCATCATTCTTCCTTAAAAGGTCTGGATTTGAAAAGAAAACAACTTCTTTCTGAAAATATCCATCATCCTTCTTACATGGAAGCCATCACTCAAGAGCCCGAGGAAAAGACATTAATTCATAAGTAAACTGAGTCTCCCGGTGCACTTAGGAATGTCTGGTTTTAATGGGTTTCAAAAAGGGTTGCTTCCGCCTTGCAAACCAACAGGAACCCACCATCCACTGGTGTCATGTATCCGCTGTGTCCTCACGCGATTGCTTTCTGCAACGTTCAGCCAAGCAGGTTTGAAGGAAGAGGACTGGGAAGAACTCAGGTTGATTCCCTAGTGAATAACTTAAAATAAAACCTGCTTTTCCATTTGCATTACACATTCACAACCGCTCATTCCTACTTTCCTGGTATCATTCAAATTCTCTCCTCGCCTAGAGTGACCTGCCTGAACTTAACCCAATCCCCCTAAACAGATCTCACGCGGACATCTCAGGACGTGGCTGTGCCCAGGGCCCGTATCTCCTGACAGGCAGCCGCGACGGCATTCTGAGCTCACTCAAGTTGTCCCCATGGGGCCGGAGCAAAGCCCTGGGAATTCTCTCAACATAATTTAAAAATCACATTTACCATGGGTCTTACATGATAAGACCATGGAATTGCAGAGAAAAGTCCATGTTTATCATAAACGCCATGTAATTTACTTTCCTAAACACAGGGAGCATTTGTTGCTCTGCGTGACTAAGGAGACTGTAGGGCCCCAGAGGGCTCCTCTGATGGGACACCCCCCTCTCCCAGCTTCCCCCTGGCAAACTCAGGAAGGTCCAGCCCCCTGCACGCTCCACGGGGGGTGGGGGGGATGCTTGCAATCAGCCAGGAGCACCACCGACCACACCTGGTTAAACGTGAAGAGGACACCAGACAACCTGGCTCGATAGGTCTCCAATGACTTTCAATAGGTGTGATCATCCGCTCACCTGCTCACACCTGCTCTCCTCAGAACAGAAGTCCCTGCTGTGGCTCCAGGTACCCACACAGCTATCAATTCTGCGTTCAGGGCCGAGGGACAAAGCCATCAGCAGAAACTGCGGGAGCCCAGGCTTACAATACTCCGCAACCCTCAGGCACCGGACTATTGGGATGTATTCAGAGGAAACACTCACGTTTGTTCTTTCCCGTATGGAAAGAGAAAAAGCCACCTGCCACTTTCTTCACTCAGAAACCTCGGGGATTGGCAGGAAGCAGTAAGGGTTGGGGTGAAGGCAGAGGCAGCCTGGCCCCCTGCCCCCTCCTGGCCCAGCCACCGCCCCTGCTTCAGAGGCTGGTTCAGCGGAATTCACCGTTTCTTCAGGTCACACTGAGGGCCGTGAGTCTCTTACTCTACAACACAAGGGGATGGAACCGGCACAATAGCACCCAGGTTTTGGAGTTGGACTTGGCCCTACTTCGACTTCACTTTTTGCTTCACAGGAAGCGGGGGGTGGGGAGCATTTCCTTCTTTTGGCTTACACCTAAGGCACCAGCAGAATTCCTCTGCAATGTGGACACAATTGAGTCCTAGAGCAGCTGACCAACCAGATCACCAGAAACATAGACATCTGCCCCCAGATGGGGTCAGGTCCTGGGGGAAGCCCCCTGGTGGAGTCCCCAATAGCATTGCTCCTAAGCGCTTTCGTAAAATGCGGCTTCTCTCTGTGATGTCTGCATTGTGAAAAAGTAGGAAAGTTTTGGGCACCCCGAATACACAAGCCTGTGGCGACATCACCAGATGCCCAGGGTGCGAGGCGCTTCGCCAGAGCCTGGGCTCAGGAGTGACCAGGGGGACCGGCGAAGCCACCGCCTCCAGACTCGGCCATCGTCCACCTGGCCCTTCCCTTTCTTTAACAAAAAAATCTTATTCTTCGGCTTGGGGCTTTCTGAAGTCTCGAAAAAGACTGCGAGAGTCCCAAGCTTTTCGGTTAACAGGAAATAGAAGTGGGGATGGAAATAGAAAGCGGAATGGCCTCCGCTCTGCACAGATTGGGCCCACATGGGCGTGCCAGCTCTGGAGGGAGCACCACTTCGGGCCGGGCTGACACTCCTCCATCCCACTGTTCCAGCCCAGAGACCTCCTCTGCGCCTCCTCAGACAGACAGTCCGCCGGAGAGGCGCGCCCCTCCCTGGCTCAACCCGGGGCCCTTCCCCCGTGGCTCTAATCTCTCTCATTTTCTCATCAGATTGAGACTCTGGGGGAAAGTGTGCAGCAGCAAACTAGAAAGACACTCCTTTTCAAGACAAAGCATCTAAAAACCCAAATTCCCTCGATTACTCTAAGATGCCGTGACATTTTTCCTCCCCCAGGCGGGGCTTAGAGGTATCTCTAGGTTAGACCCCTGGGGGCAGAGTGAGACTGGAGGGCAGCGGGCCCGTGGGGACCAGGGCAGCAGAGGAGCTGGTCAGGGGGGCCCACCAGCCTGCTGAGTCAGCACTCGTCCGAGAGGTAATCCCCGCCGCCCAGGAACTCCGTGGCTTCGAGCTCCACGCTGGACAGGAACCTCCTCAGCGTCTTGCGGCAGTTGTAATCCAGGGTGGTGGTGTAGACGGTCTTGGGGTACTTGGGGTAGACGATGGTGGTGCTGAGGAAGCGGGTAGCCTTGTGGCGGGGCTCGAAGCGCAGCTCGGCCTTGTAGTTGCGCCACGTGCAATTGGGGATGCAGGTGACGGTCTGGCTGCAGGAGGCCACCGCCAGGCCCAGCGGCAGGCGGACGTCGTCGATGAAGTGCCGGTCCGAGTCGTACTTGACCGAGGAAGTGTACCTGGCGGGAGACGGAAGGCAGCGCGCTGAGCCCTCTGAGCTAGGAGCCCTGGAGTCCCCGCTGTGACCCTGAATTTCCCGTGGGGCGCACACCTGCAGAGGTGGCTGCTCTAGGCAGAAGCATCATCGAGCTGGTGCAGCCCTTCGGGGGTGGTACTGTGGGAAGCACTTCACTTCCAGGATCTGGTTTAACTGTCCCACAGCCCTGGGAGCGGAAATGGCCGGCAGAGGTTCAGGTCACAGGGGGAGGAAGTGGTGGGGGCCGGGATTGAGATGCAAGATGCCAGAGTTTACCTGGCGCTCGCGGCTTCTCTCTGTGGCAGCGTCCCTTTATGTAAGCCATGAGAACTCGGTCGAGTGCCTGACCTGAACTCTTCCAAGCCTCAGTTACCTTTTTCTGTACAAAGTGCCCAATAAGAACTAAGCAGAATGTTCACACAGCAAGTGCTGTGGGTAGTAATTATGATAGAACAGCGTGAGTTCTACTGCTACACCAGGGTCAACAGTTTCCCCATCCCCTGAAGTGATCAATTAGCTCTTTAAAGAGAAGATGAAGGAACCCGGAAATCTTAGATGCTGCTTTTGAATACTTGGTGATACTAGTATTTGTCCACTTTGGCCTTCAAGCTGACCTTATCAATCAGAGCCAATTACAATAGTGTGTTGTTGTTTTTTTAAATATACATTTTTATTGATTTTATATCAATAAAAAAGGAACATTGACCAGTTGCCTCCCCCACGTACCCAACCAGGGATCCAACCTGAAACCTGAGTAGGTGCCCTGACCGGGAATCGAATCTGCGACCTTTTGTTACATGGGGTGACGCTCAACCAGCGGAGAATCGGCCGGGGCACCCATGACAATCTTGAGTGCCATAAAATGAACACCAATATTCCTCAGCAGCTACTTTATTTTTTCTTAAGTCTTTCTTTGGTAATTCAGGAGTTAATTCTTTTTTTTTTTTTTTAATGTAAGCTAAGCATGAGTTCATTTTCCTACAGAATTATTACAGCTTCCTAAGTACCGAAGTTTACATGTGCATCACACATAGACACATCTAAAAGCATGGCCCCCCCACCCCGCCCCTGTGTCAGGAGGGAGAATCGGCATTCCTCTCAGTGAGCGGAGGGACGCGCCCCTTCTCCCGGGCGAGCAGGTAAGAGGCTGGTGAAAGCTAATGTCATGAAGTCATGTCCTCATTTTGTTCAAAATACAAGCTCCGCAGGAATACAGGGCTGAACTGCTCACCTCCAAAGTGGTGAGGCTCCTTTGTTCCATGTCAAAGGGCCCTTTGTGCGAAGGCAACTGAAACTCTAGCTATAAAACCACCGGCTCCCAAAAGTAAAATTCCTTTCTCTAAAAAGGCAGATCTTGAACAGAGCCTCTCAGTGCATCTGCCCCCCGATAATCCTGGATGAGATAAAGTCCCAAAGGGAGGATGGTGCTTTCCCAGTGAAATTATAACCTAAAACAGGGTGACAGCACCTTGAAGCGGGGTTAGGGGGAAGGGCTGGGGGAGGGGGGACCAGCTCTTGGAAAGAGGAACTCGTTTATTAGAAAATGTTAAACCTCTGATGGCCATGACATATGAGGTACAAAAAGCAAGTTGCAGGACTTTATGTGTAACATGATCGCGTTTTTACTTTAAAAAGTGTGTGTATATATTTAACTGGTTAAAATGCAGAAAAAAAATCTGAAAGCATGCCCACCAAACTATGACTAGTCTTTGTTTTTTATAGGGAGGAAGATGGAGAGAGGAGAAGGGAAGGAGAGAGAGAGGAGGGGAGGGGGAGAGGGGGTGGGGGGAGGGGAGAAACATCGATATGAGAGGGGTACACAGATTGCCCACCTCCTGCACATGCCCTGACACCCTGACAGGAGATGGAACCTGCAACTTGGGTATGTGCCCGGACCAGGAATTGAACCCACCACCTCTTGGTGTATAGGACGATCCTCCAACTAACGGAGCGACATGGGCCAGAACTGATTAGCTAATAAAAAAAAATCATTAATTTCTGAACTAAAAAATGAAAACTTAAACGATGAAATGAACTCAGCGCCTCCTATATTTACCTGACTTCTGTCGGTGGTAAAGGGTCAAACTCCACTCCTTCGCCGAAGGACAGGGGGCAGAGCCTTGGTGCGCAGGCGGAGGCCAGAAGGGTGGGGAGCGAGGCCGGATTCTGGGAGGATGGAGAACACAGTCAGACCACAGGCCAGGCTGATACACCCCCACAGAAGGTCCTGGCTCTGAGCCGGCCGCCGAGGGCCCAACTGTGCCTTGTGTCCCCCGTCCCGGGAAAGATGCCAGAGAAGGGCTGACTCAGCATGGAAAGAGCAGTGGACATTTCAGGTTTTTTCCTGCAAAGGGAGCCAAGAGGTCTGGATTCGAATCCCAGGTCTATCAGGAATGGCTGTGTGCCCCATGAGGCACATCACACACCGTCTGAGACTTATCTGCACACCCAGGACACCCCCTTCCACATTGAGGTTCTGTGAAAGGCTGAGAAGAGGAACACCACCAACTCGGGGACCTCCCTGTGGCCAGACCCCGGGGCTGCTGTGCCATCCCCCAGCCAGGCGGCCAGGAAACCTCCATCAACCGGAACCCTCAATTATGCGCCCCCGACCCTGTCACTGTCTCGGCAACACTTAGAAAAGGCCCAAACAAAATCCTTCCACCAGGGGTTTTTTTCACTGCAGGGTCAGTACTACGCCCCACTCTCCAGCGCACTCAGAGAGCAGAGCAAGCATGCCTGGAGGGTCGCTGGCGTCCAGTCTGGTCAGAGCTCTGGACTTTCTGACTCATTGCGCAGCCCAGGAAGAGACCGTTCCCTCCAAGACACAGGAGCTCGTGGCCACCGGCCTCGACTGGGCCCCGTGTGCACTGGGCTGCAGGGAGCAGCCCTTGGGGTTCCCGGGTTTACCGGGGAGTCTGTCAATTTCTTTGCCTAATTTGAGAAGAGGATCCACACTGTCCTGGGTGTGGAGGTGGCAGTCCCTCCCCCACATCTTCCAGGACGGAGAAGGAAGCAGACATTTCTAGAGGGCTGGCTCTAAGACACAGATCGCAGGACAAGGTGTCATTGGACACGGAGATTGAAACACAAAAGCCAAAGGGGTCAGGATAGGTCAGGAGGAGGGGCAGGCCCTGAGGGTCCTTCAACCTGAACATGGGTGGAGAGTTTAATGACCTCCGCTGGGGAGGGAACCAAGGTCACTGGGTGGGGGAAGAGGGGCCTTGGCTGCTGCAGAGCTTTTGGATCCAGCCCCCAAGTCCGGACAGAGGGCCCTGCTCTGCCCCCAGCCCTCTGGCTGGCAGACATTCCCCAACCTCTGGGGCACCTTCCAGACTGCAGGATGGCAGCTACGGGAGCAGGCAGGTGGCTCTCCAACACTCACAGACAGCCTTCTTTCAGGCATCCACACGCGCACTCAGTTCTCTTCCTCTGCCTCCTCTGCTCTCTCATCCCTGCCACCCAACCCGAGGAGCACACACACACCTTGCTCCGGGTGCAGACTGGGGTGGGCCAGGGCAGCGGGAGTGATAACAAACAGGTGGCCAAGGTGGCACCAGGGACCGGGGACTAAGCCTCATACTCCAGCATGAACCTGGGGAGCATCAGGGAAGACTTCCCAGAGGAGGTGCGGAGCTGGGCATTGAAGGGGGCCGGGAGGGCTTTGATGGGTGGAAAGCTGACTAGGTGCTGAGAGCAGAGAGGATGGGCTTGGAGGGAAAGGCAAGCCAAGTGGAGGGAGCAGCAGAGGGACCGGGCGGGCCGGGGCATGGGGACGACCAGGCTCTAAAGGGCCAGGTCTGAAGAGCTCCGAAGGCCAGGCTGAGCGGGTCTGCCTTCCTATGGAGACGAGAGACTGCGCTGACATCCACGGAGAGGCCGGGCCAGTGGGTCGCGGGTGCCATGCACCATCAACGTGTCTGGCTAGCACCCCCGGGGAGGGCTGGGGAGAGCCAGCTCTGAGCTTTGCCTGCAGGCAGGATGTAGCCTCCCTGCGCTCCAGGTAAAGGCAGTTACCACCACCACCTGAGCGGCTGCTGGGGCGAGAGACGGCGTGTGTTTCTTTCAGTAAAAAAACTAAAAGAAAATAAAAGGACTCATTTTTTAAAGTTCCCTCCCACCTAAAGGCCTCCCACCCATCATGTGCCAGACAGGGGCTGTTAGGTGGCAGGGCAAGGGGGACCACAGGCGGCCAGAGGCTCACGGGGTGACCCTTCTCAAAAGGTCCCTCCAAGGCCCATAGTAGTTCCCAAAGGCTGGCCCCACGCGCCCTCTGAATCGGGGGGCCGGGAGCCAGAGCACAGCCCTCTCCCCGGACCAGCGGGAGGGTAAGACCCTCGGGAGCCAAAGTCTGCAGCGGCAAAGCAGTCGGGAGAGTGGGGTTCCCTCTCGGCGTCCCGGGACCCCCTCCAGCCCGGCTTGGGCAAGAACGTGGCCCATTCCCGCCCCCGCCCCAGCCGGCAGCCCCGGGGGGCCGCCACCCCGAAGGGAGGCGGCGGCGGCTCGCTTCTCGGGGCTCCCGCGCCTCCCGGGCGATGACAATTTTCCAGCCACCGGCTCCAGCTGGCCGCGCGCGCCGCTCTCCCGCCCCGGCTCCCGCTCCGGCCACGCCGTCCCGACGGGCGGGCGGCGGCGCCACAGGGCGCCCGAGAGGGGCCGCAGGACCGGCCGGGGTCTCCCGGGGCCCGGCCGCGGGTGGGCGGGGCGGGGCGGGGCGGCCAGGGCCGGGGGCCACTCACCGGGGCCGTGGGGGTCGCCGCCGCGTCGGGCTCCAGCGCTCCGGGCGCCGGTGCGCGCTCCCCGCCGCCGCCGCCGCCCCCGGCCGCCGCGAGCCCCCAGTGGCTGGGGCTGGGG